>CM055643.1:10540000-11140000 GCA_029378325.1 Elaeagnus macrophylla
AGAACAATGATTAAATTGTTGAAAATATATTCAAAATAATAAAGACTAAATTATTTTATTAAAATAATAAGGATTAAATTATTCTATGATTAAAAAAAAAATTGGGACTTTATTATTTAATTTAAAAGAATAGTGGCTGAATTATTTGATGGCTAAAAAAAGGGTCTAAAAATGAATTTAATCCAGTAATAAATTGTCTAATGAAAATTGTCAATTTTTAATGTTTTTAGTTATGTAATTTTGGTGAAAATTGTGGAATTTTAATTATTTATAAGCAAGTATAAACATATAATTAAAATTCCCACCAACGATGAAAAAAAGTAGACATTGTCTATATATATTTTTAGATACCTAGACAATGATTATGTAATATTTACTTTGTTTGGCAAAAATATGAAAAATCATAAATATAAGCCTTCTAATCTCTTCTATATTATTCAATTATGGCTTCTCATATCACACATATTATAGTCTCTCCTTTAACAGAAGTTTGGTCTTTTTTCAATTGTTTTCTTTAAGTTAAATAAAATCATCACTACAAGTTGTATGGTTTGTCTAAATTTTGATTTTGGTTGATCTATCTTGGCACATATGTTTTATTGTGATTTTTTTGGCATTTGTTTGATTAAATGTTTGGTTTAATAATATAATGTAATTATTTTTTTTATAATATAAATTAATATATGTTTTTTAGTGTTAAAAAAAATCAACATTTTATTTTTAATTTTATTGAGGAAATTAGTTACAATTATTCGAGTAAGTTGATTAAAAACATGAAAACATATGCCATAACATCTAAATAGATAAATAAAAGCTCATGAAAGAGTTAAATACAATCTGTGCTAAAATTATAAAATATCAAGAATAATAATTGTTTAATAATATGTCTATCAATTTTTAAATGTACTTTGTAATTAGATCATTTATTATACTTTTATTTCATGGGTCAATGTAATTTTTTATTATTCTAGTGAAAGTTATTTTTTTTTAAAGCAAATCAATTTAGAAGTTTTTGCAACCATTGCGTGGGTTCATTGCATTTTCATGAGTTGGTTGTGTTATACACTAGACAGTTAAAACTTAAAACCCCAACTGTAGGTCGTATTTCTGTAGCTACCTTTCCTGGGCTAGTTTTCTCATATTCATGATTTAAATGAAGAATCATTTAATTCAATATTTTACTTATTTGCATATAAATAACTTATTTCATTAAATTACAAATAATATTGTCTTCATGTAAAATATCCAGATGCATAATCTATCACCTACATACCTAAATATATATATATATATATATATATATATATATATATATATTCCCCCTAAGGTAATGTTATATATCCATGCTAAATTGGGATTTTATTTTCTCATGAAGTGTAACATTTAATTAGCCTACACTGTGATGGCAAATTCGCCATATAATACCATGAGTGAGAAGTTAGAGCATATTTGGATTGGTGGTAGTATACAATAGATGAAATACCTATTTTTTATTTTTTATTTTTATTTTTTTTTTGGTGAATTTAAATTATTTTTTTTTTTCTGCAAATTTTAAAACATGCTGATCAGTTGGTATGAATAAACATAGTGTCAATTTTATAGAGTCTACACGATCAGTTCATCTAACCTCAAAATGTTAATTCCAATAATTAGTGAAACAGAAACTTATGCATATCCTTATTTGGCGATATTAACAAACAAAGAATAGAAATATAATGACTTTTTATTTATATTTAATTAATAATTTTGATTATATGAATCAAACATATCTTTAATGTCATGAATTGAAATTTAATAGAAACGTCAATTACTTTGTCAGAATAAATATTTATTATTTATTATATGAGAATAGCTATTCACTTTTTTTGCTTTACCAAATGATTAATATACTAGAGATAAGAAGACATTTTGAAAAAACACTAGAAAAATAATTAATTCCTCCTTTCTCCTTATTTCATGATAACCTATTGAATTACTTTTTCTATTTTTAATTTTCTATTTTCATAAATAAATTGATATTGATATTGATACTATAATCAATCCATGAATTCCAATTCGTTAATCCAACGTACCTTTAAAATATTAACATCTTGAGAATTTTCAATCCTCAACATCAAAAAATGTTCCCTAACGGTGCAATATATTAAATAAATTAAATATAATTATATTAAATAAAATTATATTATAATTAATCTATATATTATTTGATAAAAAGTTGTATAATATATTCAGATTAAATTTATTATATATATTTTACATAATTATACTATTTTTATATTGTTACAATATGATCTAATTTTATAACTAAAAATATGACCGTATATAAATTTTATAGTCAGAATATATAATACGGTATAACAAATATAATCTAAATTAATAGAAATGACAGCCTATATGTCGTGACAACTATTGATTCCTTGCTTAAATGAAAATTCTAACATTATATTACATCTCTCCACTAATTATATTTCTTAAATAGTTATGAAATTATTATTATTTTTAAACCAAAATAATTTAGGCAAAATATCAGTTCACACTTCACAATGATAAAATTAAAACTGGTGCTGATCATCTGTGGACAGCACCAATCAGTCAAGTAAAACTTATTCACAATTTATTTTCACAACTATATATGATCACTTTTAATTTCCTACTTTAATTCCATGCACTTACTCCTAATTTGATACAATTTTATAAAATAATACTTCAGATTAGTTTGTCCTGGCTAAATTAAGCTTTATTCTTTTCTTTTTTTCTATGACAAAAAGTCACTTTTTTTTTATTATTATTACAGAAAATCAAGAGTAATTTAGTGCTTTCGAGATCTGTTCTGTTCTTTTTACATTGGATATGAAGTTTCATGCAATTGGAACTTTCTTTTGTTTTGCGCTAATTCTTTCTGGGGGATCTAGGCAGCTGGGTCTTATGAAGCCGCTTTTTTTTTTTTTGGTCGTTTAAAATAGATTAAAACATTTTTAATGGTGTTATGACAATTTTTATTAAAAATACTTTCAAATAAATACAATTTATATTTTTTTTAAATTAAATTATATTTATTTTTAGGAGAAATAATTTTAAATGTATGCTCTCATCTTAAAATAATTATTAAAGTATTAATTAAAATTAATTCTAATATTTTAATCCCAAATATTTAAATATTTTTCTTAAAATTATTTTTAATCAAATTATTTTATTCTAAATCACTTCTAAAATAAACACGTGACCCAAAGGAAAAAAAGTGTGATATGTTAGCGGTGTGTGGTGACAAATACGAGCATACGGTTTTAACTTTTAATTAGTGTTATAATTTTTTTCTACTAGATAGCGTTATATATTAATTACTCTACCTACTTTATTTTTAACACTAATGTTAGTATATTACTTTGCCCACTAATGTTACCTAAAGAATGATTTGTGTTGTTTGAATTTATAATTTGAAGTGGGTAGATGAAGTAATACTATAATAAATAAAGTGAACAACATGCAGTTTATTAATGAAGTTTTGTTACGTTTGTTTCTTAATGTAAGTATATATATATATATATATATATATATATAATCAGCTCTTCCTCTTTTATGTCATTACTAGCATATAGCATTATAGCATTTATGATAATAATAATAAAAAAACCATTTATTTCATTATGCTAGTTCATACAATATCATAGGTTCCATACATATAGCATTTTCTTTTTACCCTATGCATGTAGCATCCATCTTAACTCGATTAGTATAGACAAAAAAAAAAAATTAAAAGGATACAAGTGACGAAAAAAGAAGAAGTATATGCACGTGCTTTTCACCAATACAAAATGCATATTCATGAACCTTAATCTTCTTTTTGTAGGTCATTGACGGTAACAACATTAAACTTTCATAATTGGTCACAATTTTCATACTTAAAAATTTTGATGTGAATGATTCAATCTTTTGAATTGGAAAGTATTGTAACATTTTGAATATCACAATCTTCATCTGATCACATTTGATATTTCAAAGTCAATTTCTTTTTTAATAAGTCATCGATTACTTCAGAATAGTAGTCAGCATATAATAATAATGTATAAAATGTTTAATCTGTAGTTCTTATTTATACAATATTTTCATTAAAGTATTAGTTGATCAAATTATACCTCATTTGTTTTTCCAATAATTATTTTACAGTGCATGATATGTATGTTTCAGTATGCTTGCCAAACAGTATTGCAATGATAAATCTAGAGGAAGTTCAACATTAAGGTGGCAAATATAAGTTTAAAAATAAACTCATAAAAAAGAAGTTGTAACTATATATAACATTTTTAGGGAAAGAAATATATTATATAGTGATTCAAAACTATTATATCAATTTTAGTAGAAAAGTTATATGGTGGGCTGACGGGGGCAGATTTTCCATGATATAATAGCATACAACTTTCAATATATGATAGTCATTAAATTAATTTACTAATAATATCCTCTATGTTTAAAGTATATAATATCCTTTAATTATAGTCACTAAACTTCTCGTGTCTTTCACCCTAAAACTAATATGAAAAGATGTGTAACTGTTCCTTTATGAATAGGAGACTTGTGAGAGGTAGGTGATCCATAATTCTCCATTGGGCTTCCTACCTCTGATATAATATCAAATTTAACAAATATTAGTTTCCAACTGATATTATCTAAGGAAATAATCATTTTGTGCAATATTTCTTTGGCATCGTCAACTGGGACAACACATTGGTTCTTAAGATCACACTTATTCCCAATTAGAATAATGGCAATGTTCTTATTGGCATGGCTTCGTAAATCTTCCAACCATCGTGGTATGTGATCAAAAGTTTGGTACTTTGTTATGTCATAAACCAACATCGACCCTGTCGTATGCACTTGTAGCTCTTCTATATCTACTCAATCATCATATGAGAAATAGAATGAAAAGTATGACCAAACATCATCTGCGTAAGACTGTAAGTTGATGGAAGGACATGCCTACTATTATAGTAAATTACACGCATGTGATTGATGCCAAAAATTCAGTCTACTACCTAATTTACATCTTAAATATAAAACAGAATTCAGAGAACATTTTCCTAACTTAAAAGTTTATAAATCAATACAATAAACTCTCCATGACAAGAAATAATTCTAGTCAAGCCTACTTAAAAAGATTTCTTGCCTAACATGATAAAATGCAAAAGTTAATAAATGAAAGGACATTGCAACGTTTTTCAGCGAAACAAAAAGACTCTCTGTAAAACTAACTGGTGAATGATCAGAAGAAAATTTGAGACATTTACGTAATAAATGTTGGCCAAATGAAAAACTAACTGGTGGATCATGTGGGCATCGATTGGGTGAGAAAGGGTGGCTTGATCTCTATTTTTGTAGATGAATCTTGATATTCTTCCTCATTCAGCCGACTTGTGGGTTAATGGAGAATATTTCAAGAGAAAGCAAAAGAGAGGAAGAAAGAGCAGAAAACTTGAACGAATGGAAAAGGGAGAGGAAAAGAGAGTGTGATGTTTCAATGGAAGAAAAGAGCGTGGGTTTGCATTTGCTAGTAGGGACTCTGGAGCACTTCTTCAAGGGGCATAATGATAATTTTGATGTATATGGAGAACGACCAAAAGCGTGACATCACGCTTTTATATATATAGAAGATATGAATGAATGCGTATGGTGATTTTTGACTTTCCTGTTTATATAAAAAAAAAACACATTGTATATAATTTAGAAGGAAAAAAAACTTGTAATAATTCACAATTTCTAACATATTTATGCAAGTGGAACATCTTTATACGATTTTACAAAGAGAGAACATGCCAATTTTATATTATTTTATTTTGTTCTATGAAGCTTCATTTTTAATCCAATTTATAAAGTGTACATTTTTTTTCTTTATATAAAATAAAAATATTTTTTATATATATTAAAAAATATGGTATATATATATATATATAATTTTTTTCATAACTTAAAAATAAAACTATGTAAATAATTTAAATATGTAAAAAACTTAGAGTGTTTCATTTGGGTTGAGTCCCATTGATATATATAAATAACATATAAAAAATAGAGAAAAATATCATAAAAGTCTTTCGGATTAAATTATTTGTGTTATTTAGTCCCTTAATTTAAAAAAATGAGCCAATTAAGGACAAACATACATGATTTTAATAATTTTTTAATTAAAATGTTATTTTTTAAGATGTTAATAAATGACAAATTATATTATTTTAATATTTTTTATATTAAAATATTAATTTAAAAAATAATATTTAAATTAAAAAATTATTAAAATTATGTATTTTGTCAGCTCATTTTTTCTAAAATTAAGAAAACAAATGACACTACTTATAATTTAAGGAACTAAATAATACAAATAATATAATCTAAGATATCTTTATATGCTGCTTCCTAAAATATAACATTAGATCACGTTCACTTAATTTCTTTGGATTAGTAGTTGTTATAAATTTAAAATTTTTAATTTATCGCAACTAATAAATAAAATTAATTATATAGATGAAATTTAATATCATTTTTACATGGGACGAGAAAACCACCGCCAACACAATATATATAAAAAGGGTTTCATCACGTTCACGAGAATACTTTTGCCTAATAATATTTATAAAAATATTTTTTGTGTGTGTGATATAGACGCATTTAATAACAAAACGAGTAAAAAAAAAAAAAACCCAGAGGATGTGAAAGTGGGGATTAAAAATGAAACTAAAATGAGGTAAGGGATTTTCATGTGATGCTATTAAACTTATATTAAATCTCATAACAACTTTATTTTTTAACACCTAATACATTATATTTAATTGATTTGTACTTAAAATTAGATAGATGTTCATTGAAATGCATATTTAAAAGTAATATTTATAGTCTAAAGCAAGCTTAGTGAATTTGTTGGAGCTTCAATAATTATTAGGTTCTTACAAAAATTAATTCAAGTCATATTGCATGAATGAGACATTTTCTTTTTCTTTTTCTTTTTTTAAATAACATACATATTGTTTGATCAAACCTTAACTTTAAATTTACAAAAAGAATTTGGTGCCACTAAATCACAACCGTTCAGCGGGTCACTTTCTGTATTCATTTTTTTTTAGATGATCGAAGTTAACCCATTTGAGGGGTAGCTGAAAGTAATACTTCCTTCTTCTTTTTTTTTTATAATTATTATTGTACCAGCAAATTTATATGCACAATAATTAATCAGAAATCATTTTTTTAAAGTGAAAAACCAGATTAACGATGTTCACATGTGTAGCTCTTCTTGGTAAACCATATATATTTTTTTTTTGGTTTTGTTTCATGAAATGGGAACTATTTATTTGTAATTGATCACGTATACATTATGTTTTCTTAAAAATATTGTATTAGAGTAGTTAAAACTTCACTTTTGTAATTTTTTTTTTTATTTTAAATTCATGTTTCCAATTTACAAATGCATGAACTTTGTTGAAGACTATCAGACTATAAATTAAATATTAGATACATGTTCCACAAGTTTGAATTTTTTTAGAAAATTGGTGTTCGATATTATTTTATGCATGAGGTAGCATTAGTAGTAAGATCAATTCACTCAAAGAAAATATAAATGATGAGTTACAGAGGCAAATTAAGTAAATCGGATATGAAAATAGTTTTAAATAGTCCTATAAGCTATTAAGTTTTTAATAGAATTTGCGTACCATCACTTCTAATTTAAATCTCTCACGTCTCTATATTATTTTATTAATTATAGTTGTCTTTTTCATTACAATAATGGTCACGTCTAGCTATTTGATATATATAGTTTCAATCAAATTAATAATGCCTTTAAAAAATTAACATAATAATAATGACATTATTTTATTTTTAATTGCTCAAGCAACACCATAGCACACATATATTTGCATACTCGCAAGGGTCCAAACTAAGGAAGATGCTCACCCATCAATATTCTTTCATCAGATACCTCGTTGTGAATTAAATATGTTTATATATTAATTAAGATCTATGTGCTCAAGGGGACCTACCTTTGTCATCTTCTGAGTCCTATCTTCTGAGTCCACGCATGATTGGGGTGTTAATTTGTGTGATAGTTTGATTAATCAAATTAAATTTGAATCAACAAATATAAGTTAAATTTGAATTTGTTTCAGTCCATTTTGAAATAATTCAAAAAAAATTGAGCTAAGTTAGGATCAATCCATTAGCCCAAAATTAAATTAAATTAAATTAAATAATAAAAATAAAAAAGATTATATTAAAATTAAAATAATCTTTTATTTCTTTCAGTACTTTTCTTTTATGATATATTAGTTATTTTTTCCCATTTTCTTTTAAAAAATAAGCTAATAATGAATAAATAGTTATAATTTATTCATTTTGTTACAATATTATGCTATATTCTTTGATGTGAATGCATTTAACGTTTAAATCTACCTAACTCTTTAAAAAAATATTTATATTTAATTTAAATTAGTATTATGAAGTTTCTATTTTTAAATCGATACTTATGTTATGCTATTTTCTTTTCAACTTGTTCATTGTTTTGAGACTTATATATTATGTAATAATCAAAGTTTTATTCTTATGTATATAAAAAAAGTTATGTTTTCGTGTAACATTTTAATTTACTTTAACAGTTTAATTTTTAATAAGTATATTTATTTAATCTACTCATCCCTATTTATTTTGTTTAATAGCTAGAAAAAATTTTATTTGGACATGTGAACTTTTTATTCTAAATTTGAGTTTTTATAAGGGCATGACGACTTCTAACTTTTGCATTAGTAGAGTTTAATGCATTTACTCATTACTTAATTAATTTAATAATTAATTTTTTGTTTTAATAATTAATTTTTTCTTTATATATATATATATATATATATATATATTGTTGTTTTATATAATGTTGTTTGAGCTTTAATTATTAAACATATTTTTTTAATAAAAAAAGTTATATTAATTAAAAAATATATATATATAATTAATAATTTTGATTAGTTTAAATCAATTTATTTGTGTTTGGTTTAGGTTCAGGCTTATATTTATTAATTTGAATTAAATTTAAATTAAATTAATTTAAATTAGATTAATTTAATCCGAAGTAGCCCTGTTCGCACTTGACACCTCTACTATAAGAGCTTATAATTACTATGGTGATAAATTCGGTTCAATTTTGTACTTCTTGTCAAGTTCTGCCGAATTGATAAGTATCATGGTCAAGATCATAATCACGCGTACGGCTGAATAAAAAACAACTAATCCAATAATTGATAATGATTCTATCATTTTTATATCTGACAAGTGACAATTCTCTACTCTATATTATATATTAAAAAGAGATTAATATTATAATATTGTGAATTATATATATATTTATAAGTTTTTTTTTTAAATTATAAAAATAACACCTTAAAATTTATTACAATAAAAATAACATAAACTATACACATTTAATATAAAATAATGAGATTTGCTTAATATAAAAAGTGTTATTTTTATTGTTAAGTTTTTTTAAAGATATTATTTTTGTTGTTTTTTGGAAAAAAGAAATTTCTTAGAGAATTATATATCAAAGTTGCCAAAAGCTTTTCAGTAGAAAATTTTGTTAAAAAATTTATGAAAAGATTAGTATAAAACTTTGTATAACCTCCACTTGGATGTGGATGTGGAAAATTGAAAGGGTGCTTTAAAGGGATATAAAACATTCTCAAAACTTTATTGCCTAGCTAGCTTCTAGTTGAGATTGGGTGTTTGGACTTGTAGATCGTTATTATGTTTAGGTGCTTGGTGTTTGCAACAACTCTTTCAATGATTCAAGCTTCTCTTTGAAAAAGAAAAACAGAGGAAAAACCAAAATTTGCTTGTGCAAAATGTTTCTCTTACGTCTAAGGGAACCACTATGCAAACTTATCCACTTTCAATTTATTTAACTCCTTCCAATTTCACTTTTGTATTTTAATTATAAGCACTAAAGCTTATCTTATACACACTTTAATTTCTTTATTTTGAATTTTGATTGTTTCATTATTTTCTTTTTCTACAATAATGTATTTCATATCAAATACAGTTAGCAAATAGCAATTTGAATAAACTAACAATAAAGTTGAAATATATATCATGAAAGCTAACTAATGATAATTTGGTGATATTATTAACAAAAATTTCTTTTTTGCTACATGTGTTTTGTGTTTTTTTAGTTATTAAATATGTATTAATGAGTTTTATCTAAACAAATAATATTCTTCTTGTATTTTTTATATCTAAAATTTAATAAAATATCTATAAATTATGTTCATTTGTATATCAATTTTCTCAATTATGAAAAATCCTAGCCTTTCTTCTTCTCATTTTCTTATTTATTATCTTCTATGGAGGAGAAAGCATATTTTCCATAGAAATTTTCCCTCCCATAGATTAATCATTATTTTAATTATTTTTTTTTTGCTTTCAATAAATATCACTAGGGTTATTATGTGATTTTTTATTCTACATAAGATTAGATCTAGTATTATAATCTCTTTAATTAAATATAATTTACAATAACATTAGATATAATAATCTCTTTAGTTAAAAATAATTTATAGATGACGTTAGACATGTTTTGTTATCAATTTTTCCTATATTTGAATTTAGATTTAATATTATTATTTGGATTCAAAATTTAAATAACACAAGTCATGAAAAATCAAATTTTGTTAAAAATTTTATCATAAAAAAGAGATAAAATTGCATGAAAAATATTTACTTATTGGATTATACATCTCTTATTATAATTTTAATAAATTGATTCATTTTTAATTTTTTGATTTATGTATTTTGAATCATAGAAATTTATTTTTTCTAAAAATTATATATAAATTTTTATTAATGAAAAATAAATAAATCGTTCCAAGTTCTTTTACGGAAGAAAACTATAAGATACTAGGAGAGATTAGTACGAATAATTTTTTTTTGGTAATAAAATTAGTACGAAGAATGGATACTCTTTAATATACCTAACTATGTCGTGACGCATCTATAAAAAAAAAAAAAAATCACAACCAAGCCCAATCTCTCCTCTACTACTTGTTGATAGAACAAGTATATGCACTACTAATATGTAGTGTACAAAAGTTAATAAAATAAAAAACTTTAAAAAGATAAATTTTTTGTCTACCTATTTACAATTTATAAATGATAAATATATATTATACACTAAAAATGGTACGGTATTATTTGAAGGCGTCATAACTCTGAACTCTGTATTGGTGCCAACCAATGTGATTTGAAAAAAATAAACAAATATTGTTGGTTCAAATGAAGTCATGATATTAACACTTATTTCAGTTTTTATACAATTTAGTTCTCCATTATTATTATTATTATTATTTAAAAAAATATATATTAAATAAAATTAAAAATAATTATATTATGCAATTAAATTAATTTTTTTAAATATTATATATGCACAAATTTCACTTTTTCGACTCAGACCACATTAAAAGTACAATTGATTCAAAATATCAGTAATATTAAGAAAAATTATAAATTAATGATGATAATATTTTCCTTTATAAGATAACATAATATCAATATGACATGACAATAAAGACGTACCCATAAATATTTTTTTAAAAGAATTAATATAAATTAAAAAATTATTTTATTTTTTTTATATTTATAATATCAAAATTTATAATTAATATTAAAAAAATAATATAAACTTAAAAAATAAATAAAAAAATTATTTAATTTGTGCCATACTTTAGAGCATAAAATTCATCAATTATCAAATCAAATTTAATTTCAACTATTAATAGTAATTAATAAATATAAAAATTTAAAATAAATTTCATATTCTAATATAACAATGAATAATATATATTTTAAAATAAAGAACTCTAATTAATAATTTAAAGAAGAAAAAATAACATATTTAATGAAATAATTGTGAATTATTATATAAAAAAAAAAAAAAAAGATGAGTGCTAAATATATATAAATTTATACTTAAATAAGCACTTAAATTAATAATTATACAATATTTATCGATCAAAAGTTTAAAAGCTATAATTTTTAAAAATTTATAATATATAACTATTGATATGAAGTGTAAATTGAAATATAAATATTTTAAATATTTAGTATTTTTAAATAATTATATATAACTATAATAATTTTATTTTTTTTATTAAAAAAAAAAAGGAAAATACCAAGCAATAGCACCAAGCAGGAGTAATGAAATGCGGTAAAAAGAAGAGTAGTGGAAAATAATATTAAATTTTATGATTAGGGTTTTAATTAATATAATATATTAAATTATATTTATATTATTAATATTTATTAAAAAAATTCAAAAAAATTACTCGAGTTCAAGCCTGGTACAGCCCACAACATAAGCTCGTCGTTGATGACAAATACAATATAATATGAATAAAAAATTTAGTAAAAATTAATCAATAATTTTTTCATATCTTTAAAATTTTTCTTATTTATTAGTTATTATTATATTATAAATAAACCAAAAAAAAAATTATTTAAAATGTCAATTAATACGCCTATATAAAAAAATTAATACCTAAAATATAATATAAATACAATTAAAATGACATAATTGTTACCCACCGGCATATTTGCACTCACCACAATTTCAAACCCGTGTATTTATTATTAAAAAAAAGGTCGATTTGTTATGAGAGAAACCTTTTATATGTAAAACATATCTTACCAAGGTACATAAACTATTGATGTACGTTGAGTTATTAATGAATTATTTTATTATGATTTACGAATTTGATTGATTTATAAAAAATTAATAATTAATTAATACTAATCAACATCAGTATACTGCACATGAGCAAACCTCAAATGAAAAACACAAAGTATAAAAGTACAAAATTGAGCTATGCCTATTTGTTTTAACTTGAACAAAATTTAATTTATGTGATATTTTACTATTTTTTTAATTTTGCCGGTTGTCTTCAGTTTTCCAAATAATGATTCTTGATGACATCAGTCGATTGAGAGTGTGAAGTTGTTTGAGTTATATAAAAAAAAAAAAAAAACTATAAGAACACCCTTTATATTAGTTTTATATTTATTCAAATTAAAAATTTTAAAAGAAAAAGGTAATGTTTTGAATGTAATAGCAATGATTTATAAAATTACAAAATCTAGCAAAAACAATTGTATGCTTACATGTCCATGAGGTAAGAAAAGACAAGTGGGGTACAACACTGAACAACTGAATAAGCAACGTTGGATCTACGTGTCAAAGTCACCAATCTGACACGGAAAAATTATAACATGTTAGAACGTAGCTAAGCTGTAATATTAACTACGAAAATATTACAATAACAACAATAATTCTTCTTCTTTTCACGTTCTTTTAAAATATGATTTAATGTTTTATTTTTCTCATATAATCATTTACATTTTATTTTCTTATTTTATCTCATTTAAAAATAAAAATAAAATATTTTTTAATTTTCTTACTTTATAAATTTATAAATTTTATTTTAATATTATTATTTAAAATATAGAGTCAAAATAGTCTATTTACTTAGACAATAAGTATTATTTAATCTTTTAATTTATAAAAGTATTTTTAAGTTTATTTGCTTATAAAAAAGTATTTTGAAGTTCCTTTACTTGTAAAAAAAGTATCAAGTAAGAACAAAATTAACTTTTTTATCCAATTTTTCTTTAAATTTAAAAAAATAGCACATGTATCACATGCATGTTTATATTTTTTGATAAATATATATCAAATTAAAAAAAATTAATTAAAAAATTATTTCAATTTTTCACATTTTCTTTCGATTAAACTTAAATAAATTTTTCATTGTCTAATTTATGATTTTAAATATTATATAATAAAAATTCTATTTAAATTTTATTGAGTTCGATCAAATTTAAATAAAATTTTTATTGCTCCAGTTGTGACTTTAGATATTAGACAATGAAAATTTTATTTAAGTTTTTTTAAAAATTAAAAAAATATTGAGTAATTTTTTACATATGTATATATTGAAAAATATAAATATGCATGTGACATATTTGATTTAACAAAAAATTAGATGTAAAATTAATTTTATCCTTGCTTGACATTTTTTTTACAAGTAGATGAACTTAAAAAAAAATTTAATAAGCAAAGTAACTTAAAAATATATTTTTATAAGTTAGAAGACTAAATGATACATTTAACAAAAATAAAAGAATTTATGATATTTTTTCTATTATTTATTTTGATAAAATTGTTAAGATAAATAATATAATATTATTACCATTCGGTTTAACTTTTATTACTAATCATAACTTCATTACGTTTATATTATATAAATCAAATCAAACATGTCTTATAATAGATGATTAAGACATTAAAAAAATATTAAATATAAATAAATTTATATTTATATTAATTATATTATTCCGTGGGTAGATTTTTTTTTTTAAATGTATAATTTATCAGCTTTAAAGTTATGTTGCACGCTACTTTTAATAATTATTTTAAGTATAAATTTAATATTTCTTTTAACAAATTATGTAAACTTGGTCTATGATATTGATTCGGTTTAATACATTGGCTTGTGATTAGACCTGCCAATAATTTATAGAGTAGTTTCATATTTTGTAATTTGTTAATTAGTTATAAAGTTATTGACGTGTGTTCTTAAAATATTGATCATGAAATAATTGCATAATTATATAAAAAAATAATCATATAATTATTTATCAATAAAAAAATTAATTAAATTATTTTTGTGATTAATATATGTACAAAATTTTAAAAAATACATAATATAACATTCCTTAAAACTCATAATTAAGAGTTAATGTGATTTAATTTTGGTCGATTTTTACCCAAAATACTAAATGAAACAACATTTATCAGTTTGTTAAACCAATAATTGATTTATAAAATGTTGGTCGGAGACATTAAATTAACTTATTTATGTTAGTTTGATAAGTTTAGTTTATTATTTGAACTTACTTATTTTTAAAATAAATTTAAATATATTGACAGTGTATTAATGTTAAATTAATAAATAATATTTAATATTTAATAAAAAATTCCTAAAAAAAGTTGTGTATTAACATTTTAAATTATAATTGTGCACTAAAAATAGAGAATAACTTTTAAAAATGAGTAAATTATTTAAAATTTGAAAATAATAATTAATTTAAATTTTTTATTAGTTATATAAAATATTTATAAAAATAAATATATAAAAGAATATAACATAGGTTGTATACCTTCTAAATTAACAAAAAAATATTAACTACAATTATATTATTATAAATATATGTAATATAAACGTATAAAACTAAAAATATATGTATGTTATATATATATAGGTCGGTTCTATTAAATGTCAGTTTGTAAACTTTAAAGTCTTAATCGACCTAACATAAGTCAATTTTTGCATTTTTAAAAATTGAAACCAACCTACTTGACTTATAAAACACAAAAGTTAGTTCAACTTGATTCATTTTTTGTGGAATAGTTGATTCATTAGTTATTATGTTAATTTTTACTTATAATAATAATAATAATACCATAATTATCTTTAAATAAGAATAATTTCATCATTTTTTAAATTATTTTAGCAAGTCAATGCATATAAGTGTTTAAATTTGTGCATTATTGTGATGTCTTGATTATCATTAAAAAATAGTTTTATATAAGTACATGCATATATTATTTACTTATATTTTATTAAAAAAATAATTATATTAATTATATATTTTATGATTTGTAGTATCGAATTATTTATACCTATTATACTTACTTTGTAAATAATAAATAATTTTTCCTTAAAATATATGCCTACTGTACCAAAACAAAAAAGTTTAAATTTTGAATTGATTTGCCATGTCATTTATTGACATGCTTTATTAAAATTTTCTATGTAGTTAAATAGAGAAATTTGCATAAGGACCTTAATTATTAACCTAGATAAATAATATGCTGTTATTATATAAGTATATATATATTTTTATAAAGTGAGTAGTAATTTAATATTTTAAATTAATAAAATATAATATTAATATAATTATTTTTACAAAAATATAAATAATCGATAAAGAAACGAAACAATATTAGGGAGTATATTTTTTTATCGGGTATTAGGGAGTATATTTAATGACAACTATTTTTATTATTAAAATTCATTATACTAATTTTTCTCATCATCGTTGTTAACAATTTTCTCTTCTCCGTAACACGTGGCGCACTCATCTTGTCCTCTATTTAGAGAAAAAAAATAAAAATACCGAAACTAATTATTCTAAAATTTATGATAATAAAGTTAATATTTTAATAATATTAAATAATAATTAATATTAAATATTTAATTAAATTATTTCAATTTAAACAATGTTTAAAAAAAATATAATAATTATTTTTTTAATTATAAAAATATATGATTTTAACGTCATAAGTACTATTTTTATTATTATAAGTTTTTATAAGTGTTATTTTTGTTATTTTTTCAAAAAAAATTCAATATTATTATATTAAAAAGTAAATACATCAAAAAATATATTTAAATTTTTTTACTTTTAATTTTTTTTTAAAGATCCAACATTGTTTTCTATACCATATTTAACCTTTAATTTGTATATAATTTTTTTTTTATTATATACATAATTTTTATACATACAAAAAAATTCTCCTATTTAGACCCTTACAACCCCTCTCTTCTCATAAAATTTCTACGCCTAACTCGCCTTTTTCTTTCTCAAGTAAGATCGTTCTATTGTTCTTCCCAATTTTGAAGTTTTAATCTTTTTTCGCTCCTATTTAATTTTCTTTCTGCTCTATTTTTTTTAGCTTAAAAAAATAACGAAATTATTGTTTGATTTCTTTGAGTTAAAATTTTGTAGTTAGATTGTTCTAAATTTTGCTTTTGGATCGCTTGGATTTTCTTGGAAAATGAAGGAAACCGCTGGAAACCCCCTCCATCTAAAGTCATTGAACCACATCTCTCTCATTTGTCGATCAATTGAGGAATCCTTGAATTTCTATCAGAATATTCTTGGTTTTGCTCCTATCAGGAGGCCTGGTTCTTTTGATTTCAGTGGTGCATGGTAATTTTTACACTACCAATTTGAATTATCAGATATCGATGCTTTTGTTTCTTTCTTTCTTTGGTTTTTTTATTCTCGGAAAGCTCTTTTTTCCGTCGGTTAATTTTCGTTTTGAGATTCTGAATTACTTGCATAGGTTATACGGGTATGGAATTGGAATTCACCTCTTGCAATCTGAACAACCTGAGAAAATTCCCAAGAAAGAGGAAATTAATCCAAAGGACAATCATATATCTTTCCAGGTTAGCTCAATCAAATTTTTCTCTGTTTTTTATTATTTGTTTGTTCTTTTCCAATACATAATGTTATTTTGTTCTGGCATATTCCAAAAGTCTAAAAAATAAATAAAAGAACGCTCTAAATTAGCTTCTTTTAGTCTTATATTGCAAAACAGAGATAATCTGTTTTCTTGTAAAATGTAAAGATAAACTGCAAATGAACAAATAACAATGAAATTGATTATTGATTTGATGAGTTCTTTTGATTGGCTAGTGTGAGAGTATGGGAGCTGTGGAGAAGAAGGCTGAAAGAAATGGAAATAGATTATGTGAGAGCCAAGGTAGAAGAAGGAGGGATTGAAGTGGATCAAATATTCTTTCACGACCCAGATGAGTTCATGATCGAAATATGCAATTGTGATAACTTGCCTGTGATCCCTCTAGTGGGTGAGATGGCTCGTTCATGCTCACGTGTAAACCTGCAGGTATTACAGCAGCAACAACCACCACCCCAAGTACAAGTGGCTCCCAAGCAGTACTGGTAGTGAGATTGACACAGAGTGGCTCTTTGTTGTTTTGGGGTTTGGGAGTGCTGAGAGAATAAGAGGAACTACTAGGTTACTTTGTTTTTGTTTGGTTCCCTTATAACTAAGTCTGTATAATAAGACAAATCCAACATTGGAAAATAGATGTATTGCTTTCTTTTAAGAAATGGAATCTACTTAGGTGGCTTGTGACCTCATTATTTTGTTTTCTATTTTAGTGTTTTACTTTGCTCTTCTTCCTTACGTATGATTGCTATTCATAATAAACTTCGTCTATGGAAAGACCACCACATATATAGTACCCTCTGGAGTCTGAAATGTGCTAACTTAATTATAAAAATAGGAAAAAGTGTAATAAATGTGATTTTATTTTTATATAAGGTGACATTTAATTTTTTAGATTATAAAAAATATCTTTAAATTTTTTTGTTTTTGAAAAATATGTTTTTAATTTTCTCTATTTGATAAAAAATGTGCTAAGCAATGATAAAGTTAATTTTTCATCCAATTTTTCATCCATCTAATGGAATAATAGATGTGTCACATGTATATTTATATTTTTCGATATATATATATACATAAAAAAATTAATATTTAATTAAAAAATTAAGTTAATTTTTTTAGTTTTCAAAAAAAAAAAACTTAAATAAAATTCTATATGTAATTTAAATAAAATTTTCAATAAAATTTTAATTGTCTAATGCTTAAAATCATAACTTAAATAATAAAAATTTTATTTAAGTTTGATCGAATTCATTAAAATTTAAATAAAATTTTCATTATTTAATATCTAAAATCACAAATTAGACAATGAAAATTTTATTTAAGCTTAATATAAAGAAATTGTAAAAAATTATAGTAATTTTTTAATTAATTTTTTTTTAATTTGATATATATCTATCGAAAAATATAAATATGCATGTAACATATGTATTATTCTGTTAAATTTAACGAAAAATTGAATGAAAAATTAATTTTGTTATTGTCTGACACCTTTTTATAAGTAAAGAGACTTTAAAACACATTCTTTATAAACAAATGTACTTAAATATATCTTTTATAAGTTAGAGAATTAAATAATATTTATTACATAAATAAAAAAATCATTGACTCTTCACTCCTAAAAATATGGGCAGCATTAGAAAATCAAATAAATGAATGAGTTAGCAAAACTAACTGCATTTTGAAAAAAATTTATACGAGTAATATACATATTTAAATATAATCGCTATATGTAGCCTAATTCTTTGATAATTATAATAACGGGTAAGTCAATTGGCCATTGAACTAAAACGGCATGTTTGATATATCATTCAGTGATAAGTTCATATAATATAATGATAAAAAATTATTAATAAATATTTTAATAAAATAATTTATATTTAAAATAATTTTTAATTATAAAATTTATTTAAATTAATATTTAATTTATTTTTATATTTTTTTATATTTTTATTACATTTTTAAAAATAAAAAAAAATATTTTTAATTTGAGATAAAAAAAATTAAGACACATAATTCTATAATTAAAAACTCAAATAAACTAAATTAAGTATCCAATACGATTTAGAGTCACGCTCACTAGTCGTATAATTTTATACATAATTGTATTATTTTTATGATATACGATACAATCTAATTTTATAATAAAATACATAATTATCTAAAAATTATATAATTAGTGTCTTAACTACTGTGTAACAGTTACTAATACTTAATGAGAATTAAGTTATGAGCAATTATTCTCTTTTCCTTATTTACTTACAAAATTAGCATACGAGTAATTAAAGCACACACAAATATAATGAATTAAATTATTAATTTTTCAACAACTTAAATATCATGAGACAGTCCTGATTTAAATTCCTTCAAAAAAAATTATCTTCTTAAATTAACCTCTTTAATTTTCTTTTGAATAAACGTCTTTAAAAATAATTATTTTTTGCATTCACAAAATATTTTAGTAAAAAAATCTTTTTTATTTCGATTTTACAATAAAATAAAGAAACACAATAAAAAATAATTTAGTTTCAATTCATATAGTTTCCAATTCCTTCTGTTTATTGGCCACGTTTTCTTTCCGACCCTTTTCTCTATATAGATTAAAGGCAACATGAATCTAGTTTTAGGCACATATGGAAATTTTCAGACGTAAATCTAGAATTTAGAATGTTAAGTGAGACTTGTAAATAATTGCAAGACGCAAGTAATTCTTTGCTTGTCTATTTTTCTGTTTTGGTAGTCTCAACTTTTCGGCTTTAAAGGGTTGAAGGCAATCTTACACTAAGATAACTTGCCAGGGGATGAGAAAGAAACGACAAAGGAAGGTAATTGTTTAGATTCTTAATCATGCAAAACTATCTATATCTACATGGAAATCAATTTTATTACGACAAGGCAACTACTTAACTCAGTCAAAGAAAAAGATACGATTAGAGTTGTATATTTTCTTGTTGCTTACGAAGAAAGGGTATATGTTGGTTCAGTTAGCAACAAAGGCTTGGCAATTTAGTATGCAGACTCTTTTATAAATATATAAAAATATAGTTGATATTCAATAATTTATAACATAAAATTAAAGGCGCTATATTCAACATTTAGTAACTTTAATTGTAAAATTACAATTAATTGATTTATATAGTATATAGAGCCAATACTTATAGAGAATAATAATTGTATAAAATTACATTTATTCTTCTTTTTATTAACTTAACAATTTTTAACACTCTAGTCTGATTTCTCGTCTTGTAGCATAATGGCTTGAACAAATAACTTAAAATAATGAAAATAATAGTTTGGTTAATTAAAACAGAAAATGTAGTAGTCCCTTTCTTGTTTTGTTCTTTCCCTAAGGATCTGAGATTCTGAAATCTGAATTTTGATACATGTATCTGATATTTCTTCGCAGTGTCGATATGTGAACGTTACCAAGTAGAGATTTATTTCTGACTTATAAATGAAACAACACACAAACTGGTATGAGAGAATCCGTGTAATCTCCCCAGAGTTCTACTATTCCTGTATATATATATATATTAGTGAGTCAATGTTGAGATTTATTTTAAAATAGGAAAGTAGATAAAATCATAATATGGTAAAGATTATTCATAATATGGTAGAAATCTTTGTACTTAATTATTATCCTTTTCTGTCGTTTTGTTTCTATTATAAATTCATGTAATCTGTACAAAGCAATACAAGTCAGTGAAATATTCAGAACGAAATATCACTTTCTTCTTTTCTACATGGTATCAGAGCCGATTAGGATTCTGTGAATCGAAAAGAAAAAAAAAAAAAATTATAAACTAAACTCCAAAAAAAAAAAAAAAAAACATGCCTACACCAAAAAAAAAAAAAAAAAAAAAAAAAAAAAAAAAAACATGACACTCAAACACTGTCCACCACCCAAAATCCACCACCAAACATCAAACTGATTTGTCCACCCAAAACCGCTACTCAGACACTGTCCACCATCTAAAACTCACCGACCACCGTCCATCACTCATTCAAAAACCACCACCATACACAGATTTATTCACCTAAAAACAACCTTCCCAACCCAGAAACTCGATCACAATACTTCCAGTGATCTGAAACAGATAAACCACCAACATATCAACCATAAAATAAATCCGTCAACCAAAACAGATCCGTCAACAGATCCATTGCACCACCAAATCAGCGTCGCGCCACGCACCAAATCCACCAGACCGCATACCAGATCCACCCAATCAGCGTCGTGCCGCGCACCAGATCCACCAGACCGCATCCCAGATCCACCAAATCAGCGTTGCGCCACGCACCAGATCCACCAGACCGCATCCCAGATCCACCAAATCAGCGTTGCGCCACGCACCAGATCCACCAGACCGCATCCCAGATCCACCAAATTAACGTCACGCCACAAACAGAGACCCATCTCCCATATTTTTTGCCGCTGCTCATTCTCATAAACAGATCCCTTGCCGCCGACCTCCAAATCTCACCACACGCAGATCCTCCATAGACCACCACAGACACAGACCAAAACAAATCCCACAGACCAAAACAGATCCGCCAAAACAGATCCCACAGACCACTGCAGACCACAGACCAAAACAGATCCGCCAAAACAGATCCGCCAAAACAGATCCCACAGACCACCGCAGACACAGACCAAAACAGAAATCAGACCAAAATCACACCCACAAATCGCGCCACCCCTGAAAACCCAAAACCCACTTTCTGCAGTAGCAAGCAAATTCACAAAGTCTATGAAAGAATTTGGCTATCAACATAGCAATTCTCACCAAAGCATTTATCAAATCGAGTGTTCTTAAAGTTTTTAAACAAGTTGGGCATGTGGGACATGTATGCACCAACTTGAGGGGGAGTGTTGAGATTTATTTTAAAATAGGAAAGTAAATAAAATCATAATATGGTAAAGATTATTCATAATATGGTAGAAATCTTTGTACTTAATTATTATCCTTTTCTGTCGTTTTGTTTCTATTATAAATTCATGTAATCTGTACAAAGCAATACAAGTCAGTGAAATATTCAGAACGAAATATCACTTTCTTCTTTTCTACAGTCAATACACATGGCGCCAATTTATTGGTGATCCACGAAGAGGGGTGCACAAGAAACCCCTTGTATATATAGGCAAGGGATACAGTAATAGAGACCATAATTGTCAGGACAGACATTCGTATGCCTCCCAAACTGGAGTTGGTCCCACAGGCTACGATGTTTACAAGGTACACTACTCATTTGATTTGTACCAAGCAAAACAAAACTGACTAAAAAAGTAATGAAGACATGTGAGATAATTAAGCTTAAGCTTAATGACAATTAATATTATTGTTGATATGCATTCTTAATTATCAGAGTGTTATTAATTTAATCATCAACAGAGTGGAGATTGACAAGCATTGAAAACAATAAAATACACAAATTAAGCTTATAATTAATAAGTAAACAGAATAATATCACCATTAGGTGCTAATGCCCATTTGAAAGCATTTTTTCATAATTTTCAATAGAATTAAGCCTCTGGATCATCAACTGCTGCCTGAACTTCCTTATAAATGCTTCAGCGCTTTCATTAATATCCATAGAAGGCTTGCTCTCTATCTTCTTTGTTGTTATATCTTCCTTATGATCTTTACAAGAATTGGCTTCTTGTTTATTGTTTTGGATTGTTGATACTACTTGGTGGCATGGAGGCACAGAGCTTTTCTCCATTGTAGAGTTTCTCTGTTTCAATTTGCTTCCATTAAAGGGTTTATCAGATCCTTCTCTTCCATATTTATAGGGACTCAAATTGATTTTTAATATTTTAATTTTTGGAGTTTTCTCTAAAATTGTGGATGAAGGCTGCCTCCCATTATGGACTAAAAAGTGCACCGGCCTTCTGTAATGTTTAAGATAGGGATAAGTTAAAGTTGAGTATTAGTTATCCAATAAGAAATAAGATATACAAGAGAGAGAAAAACATGTAGTCTATTTAGACATGTAAAATATGCGAGATTCGAGTCTTAATTATAATTGTGTGAAGTAATATAGTTATTTTAAAAATAAAAATAAAAAATGTGCCTAAAAGCTAACATAAAGTATATATTCTTTCCCATCAAAATTAACAGAGAGACAGGGTTATATATCCTTCTTTTCCTCCAAAGATTCTTCATCTCTTCAATATTAAAGTTTACTTTTCTTGCGTGCAGGGACATCCATTAAGTGTGGTTAAAATCACTTGCATGAAAATACCATCTAAAATTTTCTGATAAAGTCCACACAAGAGGGGAGAAAAAGAAGAGAGAATATCTACAATATTGGACAAACTCACAAATTAAACTACAACTTACTACTAGCATTTCACAATCTAATTGAGGTTTTAAAAACTAAAACACTAAATTTTAGTGAACAAAATACCCTTATAATATAAATTTCAAGGGTATTTTTGTCATTAATGCTAGACATTCTGGAACATTTTGCAAGCTTTTAAGCCTAAACTAGGTTTTTGGATTGGATGGATATTGTGCTTCAACATTTGGATCGAAGGGGAAAAAAAAAATCTCTCTTGAGCTTCAACATTTCAACACGCAATTATTATTTATTTATTTTGTTACAAAAAGAATACAATATAGAGTTAAAGGTTTTTCTAATATTGCAGTTGATGACATAATAAAAACAAAAACAAAATATATGGATTAGTTATCGAAAAATTAAGGATCGCATAGCATAGCTTAAGAAGGAAGAGAGGGCAGGCTTAAAAGTTTGTGCCGACCGACCTTGTAGTACCAAGACTAATAGACCATTAAATATTAATCATCTTCAATTGCATGTGAGTAGACAAAACTGATTCGAGCGCCCTAAGACATGATATGATGAAGCTAATATATATGATTGATAACTAATACTTCATGAATAAAGAATATTTTTTTTACGAAACTGCATGTAGATATATTTTGTACCATGAAAATTGAATAAATAAATATCATAGAAGAAATTAAATAAAACAGAGTAGCGTTGCACATGTTAGCAATTAATAGATCAAGTATATATGCAGGCTTTCAGCAATATGGATATGCACGTATTTTAGGCATGAAGTATGGTATGGTAGGACCAAACTTCAGCCCAACTCTTCCCCTCTTTAATTTCTTTTAATTTTGGTCCCCCCCCCCCATTGAAGGACTTAGATTTGATTTCCACGTTACAGACGAATTAACTTAATCTTGAACAGATTAAAGCTAAAATCATCTCTACAAATTTTATAAAAAAAAAATTCTTTTAATTTTGACTTTTCCTTATTTCTTCCACACTTCAACTCATAGTATAACGTCACATTCCATTTACTTAAAGGTAACAGCTAGAGTTTGAACCCTCACCCTTTCCTAATTTTCATGCATATTACGTATGGTTATGGAGAGAACAAAAAAAAAAAAAAAACCCTACTCTATTATATATCTTCTTGTTAGAGTGCTTATATATCTGAAAATCATATCTATAATAAAAGATGAACGGCCTATTGAACAAACAAAATTAATTTAAGCCAACTCAGAGTATTATTGTCTTTGTCTCCTCGTAATTTTGCTTTAGTCACTTTTAAAGATTATTTGTTTATTTATTAGAAAATAGTTGCCTATAGACAAAAAGGTATAGACAAAAGAGGTTGGGGTGCAAAGACAGCCAGGAAGTTTGCCTAGAAGCAGTCATCCTTGAAAGAGTGCGTAAAGGAGGTAGGGGTGCAAAAATAGGTAGGAGGTTTGCTTAGAAGTAGCCACCCTTAAAAGAGTGCGTAATAACTCACTGATTGAGCACTCTTATCCTAAAGATGAACGAGGTTAAGCGATCTGTCAAAGTTGTGGGATGTAAAAATGCATTGATAGGAGAGCATTCCGTTTCCGTCGAGGACTCCCTTTCTCTTTACAATTTTAGCACTTTATTTTCATTGTTATTTTTATGTTAATTTCACATGTTTGTCTTTTATGCAAACAAGGATGACTGAAAATGATAAATAAAAATATTGTAATTTATTTTTGTACTATCACATTCAAGTTCTCATAATAACCACAACAACATTAATAATTAAGCTCCTTACAAAAAATAAGGGATCTAGTAAACATAACCAAGTGATATGGATAGCATTTAATCCCACTTTTAATGTTAGACTCAACTCCTACTAAAAAGATCACGAGCGTTTATTTTGATTAATGCTAATAATTTAATTCATACGTCATATTCTGTTTTTAACTCTATAGTTGTTGTCCAGGAGATTATAGAAGAGATGACCTCAGCATTTCCTAATGTAACGAATTGAGGCATCTACTTCTTTAAGATTGTCGCTAAACTAGCAAATTGAAAATATGGGCACCACATTTAACATGAAGAAATTCACCTCCCAATACCATTTAACGAATTCAGGCATCTACTGGCTGGGATGGTGGCACGAGAACTAGTAGACAAGTGTCACGCCAGACTTCACAATAAAAAAACTGAAATGAGATAATAGAGGAAGTGATGTATTAATCTTATTTTAGGGTTTAAATTTTTTTAAATATTATATTAGTTATTATTAAATATCAATAATATATAAAAGATTAAGTTCGATCGGTTCAACTCTTAATCGATTTTCAACAAAATGAACCGAAATCAACCAAAAAAATTCTGTCAAGTTTGACTTTAAAAGGTCGGTTTGGTCCGTTTTTAATTAATCATGTACGTCCACCGCTAGTTGTGGTAGATGGGAGATTACTTAACAAGAAAGTTGCTCTCAGAAGATTGTGGCTGGATTTTTTTTTTATTTTTTATTTTTTTGCATATATTGTATTGAATTTGACTTAGAAATGAAACGTAATTATGGATAACACTTTCCTCCACTTAAAAATAATGACTTTTAACATTTTGATCGAAAATAATTGAAATGAAAATCTCATTTTACGTAATAAAAAAATAGAAAAAAAAAATCCTCTAAGCATTATTATTATTATTATTTTTATAGTTAGTCACACTATTATCATTTAAATTACAGAGATATGGGCTGAATTGCTGAAATGTTCATTGAAAATAACAAAATTGGAACTTTACAATTAAACGACATTAGATTAAATTGTATTTGACGTGTTTTAAATGAATGACTTAAAGTAAAGATGAAAAGTCCTATTACTACAGTGGATTCAAATATGCAAAATATTTCAACTTGTGTAAGGATGTCAATATAAAAAAGTACGTTCATATTTCCAATAATCGTTTTAACTTTTATAATTTGCAAAAATGTATATTGATATCAATAATATTTTTGAAATTTGCGTAAAATTAAAGTTTTAATATTTTTATAAATCTTGATATTTTAAGTTTTATTAGTAGCACAACATTACCCACTTGGGTCAGCGTTTCAATTAATAATAAACCCACCTCCCACCCTTGAACCCTTTTTTTTATTTTGCAAATTTGTTTCCATTTTTTACGTTTTAATTATTTTTTCCTGAAATATTTTTTCAGTTTTTTGTTTTGTTTTGTTTTTCAATTGTTGTACGATTCTTTTATAACTAATCTTAAGTTGAAAAAAATATGAACATATACTTATTGTTTAAATATGTATTTATAACGACTACACACCAGAATTTCCGTTCATGTAAATTACTTGCAACTTACCATTTGCCAGTTCTTTATAGCTTGGCCATTGCCTATTTGCTTTGACCTAAGTCAAGGACTCGAGTAATTTACAAACTTATATTCAAGATGGCCACTTGTGGACGACCTTATTTTTCTCTTTCTTATGTTTTGGGTGGAGTGGAAAGTGAAGGAACTGCAAACAAGGATATTCAACACCTCCATGAACGAAGATTGACCCAACTGACTCAAACTGCACCCAAATTCATAAGAGAGTTCACGTATCAATGATTTCATGATAGATTAAACGCTGTTCATAAGGAAGAAATAGCCGAGTGCCCGAGTCCAATGATCCAATCTTTCTAATGAAGCCTTCAAAACACGAAAAGCAAGCAGTTGGGTCGACCAAACCACAACTTGTGCTATAAGCTTCCCAACAAACAGATGTTGTATCTTCCCCAGTGTATGACATAAGGAAGAAATAGCCGAGTGCCCGAGTCCAATGATCCAATCTTTCTAATGAAGCCTTCAAACACGAAAAGCAAGCAGTTGGGTCGACCAAACCCCAACTTGTGCCATAAGCTTCCCAACAAACAGATGTTGTATCTTCCCCAGTGTATGATACAAGCTGAATATATTCTAAATATAATGATTCACATGGGAAGGTATCACTACAGGCAAACTTTATCACTTCCTTTGTAGCTGAAGTGCCTTTGATGTGAATGAAAGATATATTCTTCACTTTTTTACTGCTAAAGTCTGCATTAATTCCAACATAACAATTGGTATTATCAATCGGTCTATGACACTTTAGACTAAATGAATTATGGGATATATGAGATCATATATTTACTCAATTGCAGTTTTATAAATAGTAACTGACAATATGAACAATGAGTAAGCATTACAACAAGAAAATGCATCACCTGGTCTATTATTATTGGATTTGAAACATTTTCCATCAGTACGTTTTGGAATGTAATCTTCGAGGTAATACCATGACCTCCCTGTGGAATACGTACAAATACATAAATTGCATGTATGCGTGTAGAGAGAGGGAGAGAGAATGAAAGCACCATGAGCGAGTAACAAACTATACCTGCCACGTTTTGATACTGACTCCATTCTCTTATTATTGTAAAGAAAAGCTCCATCAACCAAAACGTTATGTACCTATGACCATGTCTTGGATTTGCCCAAGCTTCCAATACTAACAGGGTGTATTTCATAATTAGTTAATGTCTTCTAAATGGCTGGACTTCTATCTATAAGAAAAAAAAACCTCGTTTTACCTTATTCCATGGCCTGGACCGCAAGCAATCTGTCTTATCTTAATCCGTGTGGAATTGCCAACTGTAGATACACAATCATCTCCTGTGCACATTGTTTAGTAAATACGAAATGGGTGACCTCTTAAGCCTTAATACTAAAAGTGAAAGCTTCTGCTACAAACTCTAAAACTATGGTTTATTTTTAAAGCTATAAAACCTTGATTTTTGGCATTTCATGTGAGAGAATCAAATAAGTTTATTTTCCTTATCCAAAGCTATTTTGTTTAGAGAAAAGTAAAATCTACAAAAGATGATAGATAACAGGGCATAAAACAGAGAGAAAGTTGGACAGCAGGTAATCGTATGATAAAGTTAAAGGTTGAGGATTTCATGCTTACACTTCTTCCACCACCTTGCACCCTTTTTTTAATAACAGTGGAATTATTTTTAAAATATTATGCATAATTGTTACGGTTTAAAAGACAAAGAACAAAGACAAGCCGTTAAGCCACTATTTGTGCATACAAAATCCAGACTGCTCTCAAGTTTATCTTTAAAACTTGAACACAAATCCTATGCTCAAAACTTCCCAAGGGAGATTTCATTTTGCCATGAAGATTGAATAAAGAAAAAATATTGAATCAGAGTCCAGGTTTGCTGACCTGTTCCAATCAAGCTATCCTTCAACTCAATACTTCTTGATGTGCTAATGTGGACTCCACCAGTGTTAGGACTAACAGCAGGAGCTATCACTTTGAGATGGGAAGCTGATACTCGAATACAATTAGTAAACGCAACGTGCATCTGTGGAATGTTAAGCAGCACAAGTTTTCCGACTTTCAAATTTTTACATTTATGACAAGTAATTGCCTGAAACACAATGGACATCCCTTATTCACTCCATCAAAACCAGATACCAAATATTAAGTGATATTGACTGAATGAAGCGGAACTTACTGTTGGAGCATGTCGACAAGGCTGCAATAAGAAAAAGAAAAGAAAAGTCAATTTAGAAAATATTGAACAAGTTTACGGAAGAAGTATCAACTAATCTGGAGCATAAGGACTGTATATTAGTTGAATTGATCTTGTAAGATCGAGCCCACCACTTCTGTCCCATCCCATCAATTGTACCTCCCCCTTCAAGAGTGAGATGGTTCACCTCATGAATGTGTATCCGTTTACGTGGATTCAAACCAGCCCAAGCATCAGGATCTTTAGGAGCAATGATGGTTCCAGATATCTACTAAGATATACAATCATAATGAAAGAGGGGATACATTTTGAAGTAAAAAAGGGTATGTATAGAAGAATAAGTTGAAACTCTTACCTTTACCGTCACCTTTGAACGACAAGGTTAACTGGATGGATCAAGTAAGTGCTTCCAGCTGGAATTACAATGCTACTACTTTTGGGAAACGAACAAGCTAATTTCCAAGAAATAATCAGAGCCTGAAGAAAACGGAAATTAACTATAACAAATTTATGTAAATGGGCTTCCTTTCATGGGTCTGTAAAAACAAAACTCAAATTTTTTCATGCCATAGACAATTTCTAAAAGATTGTCGATTTCTGATATGCGTTTAAGTCATTAGGAAACGCAGACCAAGTAAATGATGGAATGCCTGCCTAAATTCATACAAGCCATCCAAATAGAGTAACCTAAAGTTCGTTAATACAACATAACAAGAGATGAAGACTTGGTTACCTCAGTGTCATTGCTAATGCCATCACCTTTTACGCCCAAATCACTAAGAAAAAGAACTGATTTGGATCTGGAATGTCTGGATCGAATTTTGACTGACCCAAATAGTGACAGCTTCAAGAGAGACTCGAATCCTTGTGCATACTTGAGTTGTGAGCTCCCAAGACATATGAATATGTAAATATAGGTGGTGATTGGTTCACTGAGATATGAAATGTAATTGATTCAACACATTATATTATTTATTTGTCCAAATATATATAATGTAATGTAATTAATTATATCTAGAAAGGAAAAAATGATTACACATGCTACAATAAAAAATGAGGATTACATTACATGTGTTTGAACAGTACCAGACCAAAATAGTGAATGTCCTCTCCAAGCTCGCGTCCTTCGCCATTGCGTCGTCGTTGCCGGTCAGCCATCACGTCGTCGCCCCAGCTAGCTCGCGTCGTCATCGTCGGCTAGTCATTGCGTCGTCGTCTCCGACGAGCATCGTGTCGTAGTCCCGGCTAGCTCGCGTTGTCCCTGCAATCGCGTCGCCTCCAGCTCCCGACGATTTTTTTTTTAATTGTATTTTTTTTTTTTGCTAAAATTGATTTTTTTTAATTTTTTTTTTTTTTTGCTAAAATTGATTTTTTTCTTCTTCTGAAATTGTATTTTTTATTAAATGTTGTTATGAATTGACTGAAATTGTAATTTTCTTGCTGAAATTGTTGTAATTAAATTTATGTAAATAATTAAAGTTTATTAATTATTGTTATAAATTGCTTAAATTATATATGCTAATTTTTTTTTTGCTGAATTGTTGAATTTAAAATAATTATATATATTTTTTTTCATTTTATTATATTACAGTTGTTAAACTAAATACTATAATATTAATTCTTTTATATTGTATTTTATTATAATTATGATTACAATTACATTCAACGAACCAAACGCATATATAACCTATCAGAAAAGTTGAAATTTACCAAGATCTCCAGTGTTCCGTAATTTGTCAATAAATGTTACAGAGAGATTCGAAGAATAGTCAACTTTTTTTTTTTTAATTATGAAATGATAGACAATTGAAAATTTAGCTTTAGTTAAATACAGATGTTATATCTTGATCAAGACTCAAACTCAGGACATTCATTTATTTATTGAAAATGGTATAGTTTATGAAATGACACAAAATTACATGTAATGCATATTTTTAAAATTAATGACATATTTTGTGGATGAAAGTCGTGCACTTCATCAAAATGATGTCCTCATGAAGGATACGTGCCACAACATTGGATGCTAGTAGTGATCACAATCATTGTCCTATATATGCCAAATATGTCGTAATTGCCTCCATGATAATTTTCAAAAACTTAATCTTTCGACTAGGATTGCCGGACGAAACTTTGCAATGACGAAAGTTCAATTTGTAGAAAAATTTACCAAAATGGACTGAAACAATTAAAATACACCTTAAGCTGCCAACTAATAAACAAATTTGAACACTAAAATCCACAGTAATAAAAAAAAAATGTTACCGTTACAAAAATTTAAGAATACTGCAGATAAATTTATACACTAAAATTGAAATAAATTAAAGAATGTTACAATCACATAAATTTAAATCTATTTTTACACATGCACTACTTATATTATGTAATGTGACAAATTATTTTAAAAATAATTATTTTTTTAATTTAAAAGATAATTTTATCACGTGTTATAATATATAAAAAAATAAATATAAAATTATATATTTTTAGTATATTTTGCACCGAACAATTTTTAACTTTTGGCACAACTATACCCCATTTAAGATAAAATCAGAAAACGTTGCTCACGAATCACCAATTCATCATAATTGAATGGGATCTTTACAAACAAAAAGTTATCCCTGTCGGTAAAGATACATTGATCTTAATTTAAGAATCTTTAATTTATTATATGTATATATATTTTTGGCTCTTACTTTAATTTATTATATTCACTTTAATATATATATATATTACATTCACAACATTTACAATATGATAATTCGAAATTCGGCACCACAATCATTTGTATTGCACACCCATATAACTGAGGGACCGAGGGTTTTAGACAAAATAATATCTAGTGTGGAATTTAAATTTAGAACTTAAAGAAGGAGAAAATCTTACATTAGAATACAAATATGTAAACTTCATTTTAAGATATAATGATAACAATCATTAATACGCCATAGATACATTAATTTTGGAAAATTTTGTTTTGCCTAAAACTTCATCTCATCTTTCTTCTACAAAATATAGTAATTTTTAATCATTATCATTTTTTTTTATAACAACAGGCCAACAGCAAGTGAAAATCAACATCTTCCTATCTCTAAGCAACGAATTATAATTTAACAAAATCCGGTTCTTGGTTTACAATCAAGTTCCAGCTTCTAAATTCTGTCTCTATCACAATAAATTTAAGATATAATAATAACAATAATTAATACGCCTAGAGAAAAAGCAAGGGACATGCAAGGATGACAAATTCACAAGCCAGCCCAAATCCAACCTGGGTATAACCCATTAGGGTCCACCTCATCGGTGATCCCAATGATACCACACTTTCAAGCCTCTGCTACAAATGTATAGAGAAAGAAAGTTGCTAGAATTATACAAAGAAAGTAATCAGATTGGTGAGTTCCAGAGCAATGAATAATAGGAATCCACATGTTAAAAAGATACTCTTGTTGCCCCTTTGATTTTAAAAACAGACTCCAATTCAGAAAATAAAATTATAATGCACAAATTCTATAGATCCAAATTCAAAACAAAGATGCGCAAATATATTTGTAGAATGATCCAATTACGCACACCAAATCAACAACTGCTTGCTTAATTTAATTTGTACACAATATGACATAAATAGACCATCAAATGTACATGTAATTACAATATTGACTCCAATCCACAACCATCTCTAACAGATCTTATAGGAACAGAACAAGAACATGTGAGCACAATATTTAACTCAAAAGATATATCAAAGGAAATAGAAGAAAAAATAAGATTGTGCATAATCATGTGACGTTTGTTGCTCTAAACTGCTACATCTCACTTTGTTTTACTGAGATGAACTCTACTCCTCTTAAAAAACACTTACATATTATAAAAAAAAACACTTACATGAGTTACCCACTCATAAACAATTATGCCTCCACCTCCATCGGAATATTCAGCCCGAAGCGACCATAAATTGATAAAAGCTACCTTGACCTAGGCTTGGTACCGGGCTTAGTCCTCTGCCCCTTTGTCGACTGTTTACCGAAACCACCGCAGAATCCACAAGCAGAGACCTTAGGCGATGGAGGTTCAATTGCTGGAGAAACCTTGCCGGTGCGATAACCTCTTCCCCCACCGTTGGATCGGCTTCTCTCCATCGTGTTGAGAGATAATTTTGGTGCTTTAACCTCCTTTAGCTGTGATTTGTCTTGATGTTCTTGTTGTGGTCCTTGCGATTCTTGTTTTTGTTGTTCTTCTTTTTGCAATTGGTTTAGCTCTCCTAAGAATTTATCATCCCATATCAGCCCTGAAGAGCCTTGTCTCCTGAAGGAAGTCGTAGATCTCTGCAAGCCTTCCATGGCTTCTCGTCCCTGCTCTTTCTCTCTCTTTTAGGCTATTAGCTAACACACACTCTCTCTGGATTCTACGGTGATAACAATATGATATTGTTCTAGTGCAACCCAGTGGATTTATGACCAGCTACTATTTATATGGGTTTTGTCTAAAATAGGCAAAATCCTTAAAAGAGTTTAAAAAGGGCAACTTTGTGTAAAAGTTTAAAAATGGGCTTTTTTTAACCGCCCACCCAAAGACCCATTTGGTAGCCGGTAACTCATTTAAACCGTTTGAAATAAAGAATTCGAACAGTTCAAACAAACCCACAACTCTGAGCATTACTCTACCTCTCAAGAATCCCTCGTCACTATCTGGTATTAGCGAAGCTCTCCTATTTTCGATTGAGGAAGAAGACGAACAGTATCAACGCAGAAAACACTCGACCATTACTATCAACTTTTGAAGCTCTGCATTATTCGGTAAGTATTTTAAACAAATTTGTCTTCCTTGCACGAAAACACTCGACCATTACTCACCTTTTGAAGCTATGCAGTTTGGTTTTTAATTGGGTTTTCGTTGAAACTCAACGAAAACCCCTTATTTTTGTATGATTTTTTGTAAAATGTTGGTTTAAGGTTAAATGTTTATGTAAAATGTAGGTTTAGGGTATATTGGGATTTTGTAATTATGGATGGATAATCTGATTTCTTGTATATCTGGTTGTTAATCATGAATAACATTATCTGGGGGTATATCAGTGGTATATCTGGTATATCTCATGGTATATCTGGTATATCTCATGGTATATCTGGTATATCTGGGGGTATATCTGGTATATCTGAGGGTATATCTGGTATATCTGGTATATCTCAGGGTATATCTGGTATATCTGGTATATCTCATGGTATATCTGGTATATCTCATGGTATATCTGGTATATCTGGTATATTTTGTGTTATGTCTGGTATATCTGGGGGTATATCTGGTATATCTGGGGGAATATCTGGTATATCTCATGGTATATCTGGTATATCTCATGGTATATCTGGTATATCTCACGGTATATCTGGTATATCTCATGGTATATCTGGTATATCTGGGGTTATATCTGGTATATCTGGTATATCTGGTATATCTCAGGGTATATCTGGTATATCTCAGGGTATATCTGGTATATCTGAGGTATATCTCACGGTATATCTGGTATATCTCATGGTATATCTGGTATATCTCAGGGTATATCTGGTATATCTCAGGGTATATCTGGTATATCTGAGGTATATCTCACGGTATATCTGGTATATCTCATGGTATATCTGGTATATCTGGGGTTATATCTGGTATATCTGGTATATCTCAGGGTATATCTGGTATATCTGGTATATCTGAGGTATATCTCAGGGTATATCTGGTATATCTGAGGTATATCTCACGGTATATCTGGTATATCTCATGGTATATCTGGTATATCTGGTATATCTCATGGTATATCTGGTATATCTGGTATATCTGGTATATTTTATGTTATGTCTGGTATATCTGGGGGTATATCTGGTATATGTGGTATATTTTGTGTTATGTCTGGTATATCTGGGGGTATATCTGGTATATCTCATGGTATATCTGGGGGTATATCTGGTATATCTCAGGGTATATCTGGTATATCTCACGGTATATCTGGTATATCTGGGGGTATATCTGGTATATCTCAGGGTATATCTGGTATATCTCAGGGTATATCTGGTATATCTGGTATATCTCATGGTATATCTGGTATATCTGGGGGTATATCTGGTATATCTCAGGGTATATCTGGTATATCTCAGGGTATATCTGGTATATCTGGTATATCTCAGGGTATATCTGGTATATCTGGTATATCTGAGGTATATCTCACGGTATATCTGGTATATCTCATGGTATATCTGGTATATCTGGGGGTATATCTGGTATATCTCAGGGTATATCTGGTATATCTCTGGGTATATCTGGTATATCTGAGGTATATCTCACGGTATATCTGGTATATCTCATGGTATATCTCACGGTATATCTGGTATATCTGGGGGTATATCTGGTATATCTCAGGGTATATCTGGTATATCTGAGGTATATCTCACGGTATATCTGGTATATCTCATGGTATATCTGGTATATCTGAGGGTATATCTGGTATATCTCAGGGTATATCTGGTATATCTGGTATATCTCTGGGTATATCTGGTATATCTGAGGTATATCTCACGGTATATCTGGTATATCTCATGGTATATCTGGTATATCTGGTAGGAATGGTATATTTTGTGTTATGTCTGGTATATCTGGGGGTATATCTGGTATATCTCATGGTATATCTCACGGTATATCTGGTATATCTGGGGGTATATCTGGTATATCTGGTATATTTTGTGTTATGTCTGGTATATCTGGGGGTATATCTGGTATATCTCATGGTATATCTGGTATATCTGGTATATCTGGGAGTATATCTGGTATATCTCACGGTATATCTGGTATATCTCATGGTATATCTGGTATATCTCAGGGTATATCTGGTATATCTCATGGTATATCGGGTATATCTGGGGGTATATCTAGGGGTATATCTGGTATATCTCAGGGTATATCTGGTATATCTCACGGTATATCTGGTATATCTCAGTGAAATTATGGTATATCTCACGGTATATCTGGTATATCTCAGGGTATATCTGGTATATCTGAGGTATATCTCACGGTATATCTGGTATATCTGGTATATCTGAGGTATATCTCACGGTATATCTGGTATATCTGAGGTATATCTCACGGTATATCTGGTATATCTGGTATATCTCCTGGTATATCTGGTATATCTCCTGGTATATCTGGTATATCTCATGGTATATCTGGTATATTTCATGGTATATCTGGTATATTTCATGGTATATCTGGTATATCTCGGAGTATATCTGGTATATCTCAAGGTATATGTGGTATATATTGGTCTATTTCTATAAGTTTCATTTATATGAATCTAAATTTGATGTATTTTTATGTTGGTTTAATGAGATTGATGTTTTTCGCATATATATTGTAATTTTTGTATACCTGTTCACAAGTATTAATGAAATTGTTTTCCGTAAATGTTAAATATGCAGGAAATGGCAGGAAAAACCTCATTCGTGCCTTATGTCTCCTCATCCGATTATTATGTTGGTAAAATAACCAACCTATCACGTCTTCAAAATTTTGCAACATTGAAGACGACCCTACAAGGATTTGGGTTACTGAATAGATTTCAGGGCTTATGTTTTGGTTTCATCACAAGGATGAAACATATAGAGTTTACAGCTGGATTCTTGCATCATATATTATTGATGCAAGATAGAGATCAATCGGGGAAAGAACTCCGAGTTATTGTAAATGGTGCACCCCACCTCTTTGGATATGAAGAGTTTAGCCTAATCACCGGTATGATGTTTATCGGTGACGAAGGAAGTCCAGCTCAAAGTGGTCGGTTGCGTAAAAATTTCTTCAAGACCGACAGGCCAATAAAGAAAGTCGAGTTGGAGAAGGTATTTGCAAACCTTCCATTGTCCACGGAGCCTGAAGATGTTTTGAGGTTGGCTCTGATATATACTCTGGAAATAATACTTTTGGCCGATCATAATTTGAGGGCCATTAATGATGAATATTTGGATTTAGTTGAAGACGTTGACAAGTTTAATATCTACCCCTGGGGTAAGATAGTCTATGACTTCACCGTAAGGAGGTTGAAGAATATTAATCTCCAAAAAGTTGGAGGGGTCGCATCAACTTACAGTGTCTATGGTTTTTCTTGGGCACTGCAAGTTTGGGCCTACGAGGCCATACAAGTGCCTATTACTGATTTAGCAACTTGTACATCTCCAGATGCATTGCCCAGGATATTACGCTGGGAGAATGAAAAGAAGGGGCACTATTTGAAGTTTTGGGACATAAACCATAAAATATTCCAGGCTTCAGATGTAAGTTTGTTGCCTATATGTTTTTGTTATTAAATTTATTTTATTTATATTTTCGATTGTACTTAACTAACTGGTATATGTTTCCGTTGTACATGATACAGTTTCATATGCTGACGAGACTCACTCCTAATGAATCGGAGAGAAAGAGTCCATACTTAATTTCGGCACAACAATATGCGAGGCTGCAACCTGGCCTTGGTGTGCCAAACGTTAGTGGATTGAATGATGACTTGCCTTCCAAAGGCGATGAAGATCAACACACATCTGGTCACAGTGGTGATAAAAGTGACCCTATCCCGGAAGTCCAAAAAGATGAACCTTCATCTCATTCATCAACTTCCATTATGGAGGTAATATAATACGGCACATATAAAACCCTTGGATTTTGAATTAGTTTATGTCATTAATTGCAACCTTGTACGAATAAATTTTTATGCTTTGTAATTTTAGGTGTTGCAAGAACTTCGAGATTTGAAGAAGGAGGTCATCTCAATAAAAGAAAACCAAAATTGGATGAAGGATGTGTTGAATCAGTTGTTGAGACAACAACAAAAGCCTGCAACAGATATAGAAGCAGTGAAACCTGGTGGGAACTCGTCCAGGAAAAAAAGTGTCCCACTGACTGACCCACGTAAGGTGGCCTCTGTACATATTTTAGTGGACGAAGATGATGTGACGTCCACTAAAGAAGAGCCAGTAGTGGGTACTGCTACATGCAGAGAAATGATTCTGTTTAGCACAGAAGAAATTGGGGAGGAAACAACCAAGGTTCATTCTGATCATCATGAAGAATCAGTGGGTGTGACTGAAGAATGTCCCACTGAACTGAACCTTGGAAAGCAGCCAGTCCATGGAACCGAAGTAGATGATAACTTGACAGGTCTGGATTTTTCTACTTTGGAATATATTTTAGAGGCTGCCCCTATCCGCACCGGTACCACCTCAGTGCGATTAGGATCGATAACATCAAAGGGCGTTAGTTCGACTGGCACGTCCGCACCCTTTGGTAATATATATAATAGGAGGAAGAGAAAAGTTGGTCCCTCCCTAAAATCTCCATATGTGCAGCCCAAGAGGAAATCAGGTATATCAATAAAGTCCCACCAATCGGACGAAGCACAACAAGCTGGTGTTTATGATCCGATGAGAGGGTTTGATGAATCCAGATATACCTACTTCTTGGAATGGTTATATCAACATTATAACGACAACCAGTATGTATTTCCTACTACTTACTGTCTTATTTATTCATCCAATTTAGCCTCTATTTTTTTTAACCCACGTAATATGGTTAATTACTGATGTCTTTGTTATTCTTCAAAATGTAGGGAAAGTATTATTGTTGGTTGCCCAAGTAAGGGTATGGCTAACTCTTCTTGGTTTCATCGTATATTGAAACCACAATCATCTTTACTCAATGAGGTACATGTTTTGGTTATGTTAATTTATGGATATTAGTGGTTATATGTTGTTATTTGGTTTATGGATTGTTATTCAATATATTTGGTATTCTAAAGTGAAACTAACAACACATATATCTCATATGTCTGGTATCAACGATGCGTAATTTTAAATTGGCAAAATAACTTCAGCACATAGATTGCGGACTATGGCTGTTGAGGAAAAAAGAGGAACTTCATCCGCACTTGTTCCTAAATAACAATTGGACAACTGTAGACTCGTCGTTTTGTGTAAGACTTTTACTTAGTATATCTGGTGTTTATTTAAAAATATCTTGTATATATCGTAATTTTCCATGTCATATCTGGTCAATTTGCAGATGATGTAACAATTTTTCTTTAAAATTACTATATTTGAAAATGTAGGCTTACATCGATGCAAGTGCAAGTGAATGGAAGAAGTTGAAGAAGAATGACCACTTGTCTTTTTGGTTGAATGATAAGAAGTGGTTTGATTACGTGACTGGTAAAATACTTTTAAACTTATGATTCTGTGTTGCATATCTGGGCAAACTTGAACATTTTATCGTTTCATATAATAATATAAATTTCTTGTTTGTTTTGAAACAGGTGTCCGGCCTGATTATGGTAAACCATGGATTCGTGTCTCCAATATATATGGTGTTATATTGGAGAAGGGTCATTGGATCGCTATCGGACTTGACATCAGACAACAACAAATTAACGTATATGATTCACTTCCTAAACATATAAGAGATGGAACTCTCAAGAAAAGGTTACATAATTTATCTGTCATGATCCCAAACTTGATTCATAACTTGGACGTGGTTGAACATGACAAGATCATAGAGAAGTGGCCCATATATCGTAATGCAATAGCTGTTCCACAGCAGGTTCAAGTGTAAGTATATTTTATTATTTGGTTAGTGACATCGATTTAATAAAGATTAATATTAAGTTATATTGTGTTACTTATACGGACTTATTGTTTACTTCAATATATTACACAGGGGTGACTGTGGCATATATGCACTGAAGTTCATTGAGTATTTAGTAAATGAGAAGCCACTGACTGACATCAAAGACGAGGCTATAGGTTTCTTCAGAAAGAAACTTTGTTGTGAACTTTTCTTTGCGGACGATGAATACATAATTGTTTAATCTGGTATGCAATAAAGATTATATTTTTATATAATTGATCAACTACTTGATTATGATGGTGTGTTGCAGAACATTTATGTATTATTGCCTCTGGACTTTATGTGTTAAGGTATTTTTGTGCATTTTACAACTTAACGGGTATGGCATATATATAAACTTATCAGTTTTATTTTTTATGGCCCATATTTGGTAATTTTGTTATCTGGTTATTTTTCTGGTGGCTTATCTGATAATATAACACTTTTTTGGTAGGTTGTAAGCAACTTCCAAATGGTATCTGATGTTGCTTTGGTATTCTAAAGGCTTGGGGTACAACAATGCCTATTTAGGCTTTCTCTGGAGTGCTTTGTTGTGAACTTTTATGCAGCTTGACATAGGCTTAGTATCATGGATTACGTTCTGGTAATATTGTAAAACTTATACTATCTGTAAATGTAATGGTTATGAGAACATTTATGTAATGTTTGTAATTATACATGTGATCAATTTATGTAAAATTATACTGATACATTACTTTGGTGTAATAATGAAATGAAGGAAATCGGTTTTGGTTATGATTTATTCCATCTGTTACTGAAATTGTAATATCCAAATTCTGGGATAAATTTTTTGTAGTTCTGGAACTCATTCGTAGTTTATCATCTGGTATATCTGGTATATCTCAGGGTATATCTAGTATATCTGATGGTATATCTGGTATATCTGGTATATCTCAGGGTATATCTGGTATATTTAGGGGTATATCTGGTATATCTGGTATATCTGAGGGTATATCTGGTATATCTGATGGTATATCTGATATATCTGGTATATCTGAGGGTATATCTGGTATATCTGATGGTATATCTGGTATATCTAGGGGTATATCTGGTATATCTCAGGGTATATCTGGTATATCTCAGGGTATATCTGGTATATCTGATGGTATATCTGGTATATCTGAGGGTATATCTAGTATATCTGATGGTATATCTGGTATATCTAGGGGTATATCTGGTATATCTGAGGGTATATCTGGTATATCTCAGGATATATCTGGTATATCTGAGGGTATATCTAGGGGCATATCTGGTATATCTGGTATATCTGACGGTATATCTGGTATATCTCAGGGTATATCTGGTATATCTGAGGGTATATCTGGTATATCTGAGGGTATATCTGGTATATCTCAGGGTATATCTGGTATATCTGATGGTATATCTGGTATATCTCAGGGTATATCTGGTATATCTGAGGGTATATCTGGTATATCTCAAGGAATTGTGTGCCGCGGCGAAAGGTTCTCTGGTTGAAACATGAAAATCATGAAAACATTGTGCGCCGCGGCGAGCAAAATTTATGCCGCGGCGAGGAGGTTTCTGCTTTCGACCCAAAATCATGAAAACATTTTGCGCCGCGGCGAGGAAAATTTATGCCGCGGCGAGGAGGTTTCTGCTTTGGACCCAAAATCATGAAAACACAAAGTGGCCGCGGCGAGGGAAAGTTATGCCGCGGCGGGGAGGTTTCTGTTTTTATTCGTAATTCAATATCACATGTGCGCCGCGGCATGGAAAAAGGTGCGCCGCGGCGCGCGCGCGCGGATTGGACTCCTCCTGGGCGAGGAGATTTACAGAATATTTTGGAAACCCTTACAAAGAAAAGGAAAACCTAATGGGACACAACCTCCTCCACAGCCTCCAACAGTTTTGAGATTATTCAGGGTATATCTCAGGGTATATATAGTATATCTTCTAAAATAGTATAACAACACATGTATATACGTGATACATGAAAATTCAGAGACAGGGCATAATATAAAACTATCATTAATACAAAATTCAGATACAGATAATATAATACTTGAAATCATAATAAAAGATTACAGGGTACATAAAAATGTTCATTCTTGAGAAGCTAGGGAAGGTTCTACAATCATCTGACGAAAAACATTACAAGTCCTCCTGTTATGACCACTAATTCCACAACGACTGCACAATATTAACTTCTTTATTACTTCCCCACGTGAACGTATGCGTCGCTTCCGTGGTCTGCCAGATTTTTTCTTTGTGTTAGGAGGAAGTTCAACTAGTTCTATGATTTCTGGTGGAATGTCCCACTGACCATTGTCAGTTGCTGGAAATATTGCCTCCGCATATGCGATAATATAACAATTGACCGTGTATAATCGGTCAACAAAGGACTGGACATCAACATCTTGAAAACGGGCCGCTGCAATGGCATGACAACAGGGGATTTTGTGAACATCAAATTCTCTGCAGCTACAACTTCTGTTAAGTAGATCAACATCTTCACTAGTATCACCATGTACAACCTATATTTTCATATGAATGAACTAGTTACTTTATGGTTTATAGGCTTACAAGAGATACAACAATATATATGCTGTTAAGTTTACATATTTAAAAATTCAATAACAATATAATGATGTACGAATCCCATACCTGGAAAACATGTGCATTAATTCTGAAAACCCTGTACCTTAAGGACTTATTGTGATTTGCACGCATAATTGATTCAACCTCATCGGTAAGGAATCGAGTTCCCCATCTCATCCCAACCTCCCTACGTTCGACAAACCAATGTTGTATTTTGCTACGGTAGTACTCAGCAAGCATGGTTATAGGCAACTCACGAGCAGATTTCATGACATTATTAAATGATTCTGAACCATTTGTGGTCATTATACCGTATCTGTTTCCAGGAAAATGAAATCTTGACCACTTCTCTTTACCTGCTTCCAATAAGTACTTCTCTATATCTGGATCGATCAGTCTCAAATCCCCCATGTATTTGTCAAATTTACGCTTCGTATATGCCCTTGCGCAACATCTGAACAAAGGTGTGATATCAGGATTCTTAAATTTGTGGTTTAAATTCATCTCCATGTGAAATGCACAATATCCATGCAAAGCATTGGGGAAGGCTTTAGGAACAGATTGTATAATACTTTGGTGTCTATCTGAAACAATAACAAGATCATCAATGTGCCCAAATATACCGGATAGTTTTAACAAAAACCATTCCCAGGCTTCATTATTCTCAGAATCTCCAACACCAATGGCCAATGGATATATGTTGTTATTTCCATCTGAAGCATTTGCTACGAATAATGTCCCAGCATACCTACCTGATAGGAATGCACCGTCGACTGTAATTACATGTCTTATACAAGATAAAAATCCTCTGATACATGGACCTAGTGCCATAAAAAAGTACTTAAATCTTCCGGACTGGTCAACTTCAATATGTGTGACGCTACCAGGATTTCTTTCCTTCAAAACATGACAGTAGGAAGGAAGCTTCAGGAAAGATTCCTCTTCACTGCCACGTAGCAAATAAAGAGCCTTCTCTTTAGATCTGTATGCTGTGGTGTAACCAATCTCAATCCCAAACTCATTTTGACAATCATCAATAATATCTTTGGGCTTATAAATTCTTCCTGGTCGGACCAACTTCATTTTTATGGCATTTCCTATCACTCTTGAGGTTGCAGTCCTATTCTTCCTCATGTAATTGTTAGGATCACAAGTATGTCTTGATTCGTATTCTTTTACCCTGAACCTATCAGATCCAGTGATCCTATTACATCTAATCATCCAACTACAAGTAGATTGAATGCAACGTATTAGAACACGGTCTTTCCTACTAGTCAGTGTCCTCGTCTCAAATCTGTTTCTTATGGCATAAAGACCGACATGTGTTGTGAAATCTATCTTATTGTCAAACACTTGATCAACTTTCAAATCAAGCTCAACATGTGCCACAGACGACGAAACGTCACCATTAGAAATAATCTCTGTGGGTGTACTGGATGGACCGATACGTAATTCATTATTGTTTCCAATTACAGTTCTTCCTTCAGACTGGGATAAACCATAATTCTCATGATTTCTAACAATGACCCTTTCTGTTTCAACTTGTGTCCTTTCATTATCAATTGCATGCAAACCTCCCATTGAGGACATATCATGATCAACGTTTTCGTTGACAGGTATATCTGGTAATTCATATTCTCTAATCATATCAATACCTCCATCATCACCCATTTGCGGCGGAACTAAATTGTGATCTACATCATCACGAATACTATCAAGTACATTATCGCAACCACCATTTGGATTTTGAGATCCTTCTTGCATATTAGTATCGCTCAAGAAATTTACATTACGGCCTCCGGTATTAAAAACTTGCTCATGGCAAATAGAATGACTTGTACCTACAGATCTTATCTCATTTTTTGTGACATATAGAACAGCCTTCCTTTCATTATCTTCAACGTGAAGGTCAAAAAACTCTTCCAATTCTTCATCATCACCTATTAAAACAGATGGTAATGTCAAATCATTCTTATAGAAGTATCTCACTTCAAGTTCATACTTGAACTTATCCATCTTTAACTTGAGAAACAACTTTTCTTTAAGTTCATTATACAACCATCCTTTTTTTATCTTCATCACCAAACCTTCACCTCCTTGATATACTTTTTTACCATCCTTCAATGACCATTTACCATTGTGAATGATTAGAATACTAAGGCTATCCATTCTGTAAAATGTTTAAAAATAATTAGGTCTATCTCATTCAAAAATACGTAAAGTTTAATTGATATATCAAATAATATACAACATATTGAACTGCGTTATTAGTATATAACATATATACCTGATTAAATGTGTAATAGATGGAGATATACCAACATATACATAGATATACCAGATATACCCACAGATATACCAGATATACCAGATATACCCTGAGATATACCAGATATACCGTGAGATATACCATAATTTCACTGAGATATACCAGATATACCGTGAGATATACCAGATATACCGTGAGATATACCAGATATACCGTGAGATATACCAGATATACCCTGAGATATACCAGATATACCATGAGATATACCAGATATACCGTGAGATATACCAGATATACCCTGAGATATACCAGATATACCCTGAGATATACCAGATATACCCTGAGATATACCAGATATACCAGATATACCGTGAGATATACCATAATTTCACTGAGATATACCAGATATACCCTGAGATATACCAGATATACCCTGAGATATACCAGATATATCCTGAGATATACCAGATATACCCTGAGATATACCAGATATACCCTGAGATATACCAGATATACCAGATATACCCTGAGATATACCAGATATACCATGAGATATACCAGATATACCGTGAGATATACCAGATATACCAGATATACCATCAGATATACCAGATATACCCTGAGATACCATGAGATATACCAGATATACCATGAGATATACCAGATATACTAGATATACCCTGAGATATACCAGATATACCCTGAGATATACCAGATATACCCCTAGATATACCAAATATACCAGATATACCCTGAGATATACCAGATATACCGTGAGATATACCAGATATACCCTGAGATATACCAGATATACTAGATATACCCTGAGATATACCAGATATACCCCTAGATATACTAGATATACCCCTAGATATACCAAATATACCAGATATACCCTGAGATATACCAGATATACCCTGAGATATACCAGATATACCATGAGATATACCAGATATACCAGATATACCCTGAGATATACCAGATATACCGTGAGATATACCAGATATACCGTGAGATATACCAGATATACCCTGAGATATACCAGATATACCCTGAGATACCATGAGATATACCAGATATACCATGAGATATACCAGATATACCCTGAGATATACCAGATATACCCTGAGATATACCAAATATACCAGATATACCCTGAGATATACCAGATATACCCCTAGATATACCAAATATACCATGAGATATACCAGATATACCAGATATACCCTCAGATATACCAGATATATCCTGAGATATACCAGATATACCCTGAGATATACCAGATATACCCTGAGATATACCAGATATACCCCTAGATATACCAGATATACCCTGAGATATACCAGATATACCCTGAGATATACCAGATATACCCTGAGATATACCACATATACCCCCAAAAATACCGGATATACCAGATATACCCCCAGATATACCGGATATACCAAATATACCCTCAGATATACCACATATACCACATATACCCCCACATATAAAAAACTGAATATAGCATTTCATAAATGTTTCGATTACACGCGGCCAAAAATATATGTTTCTATTAATTATTATTGAATTGGGGTAACAGTTTAATAGGGTTTTTCAACCAAAAATCTGTTTAAATAATACCCATATCAGTTCCTCGCGAAAGTATGAAGCAAATTGTTGGAAATTTTTCGAAAATATATCAGTCCAATCGTATTTTTCTGGTAGTTATTATTTAAAAATCCTGGTACAAATTTCAACATTTACATCTTAATAAAAATTGCAAATATTGTTGGAAGATATTACTAACCTCATTTTTATAATTTTTCCACGATGACACGCAACAATGGTGAGAAGATCAGTGAAGAGAAAAAGAGAGGGTGCGTAGTTGGAGGGAGAAGAAGAAAGAAAATTATTTTGGTGGGAAACTAAATGACCCAACCAAACCGGCTACTGGGAGAGTAAATAGAATTTTGCCTATTTTTAAACTTTTACACAAGGTTGCCCTTTTTTAAACTATATTAAAAATTTTGCCTATTTTAAACAAAAACCCTTATATGGTATAGAGAAAGATATATGTAAGAGGAAAAGGTCTCACAGCTTGGTTAAGAGAAAAGGCAATACTACTTTCTTAGGAATAATGATTTTAATTCTTGGTTTTTTTTAAATAATTTTTTAATTAAATATATTTAACAATAATTTTTTATTTTTATTTTTATGTAGAATAATTTATAAATTTTAAAAATTAATTTTTAAATTATTTATTTATTTATTTTGATTAAATATTTTTTTAGAGAGTAAATCAATTTTTATAACTTTTATATGTATAAATATTTAAAAAAAATGATTAAAAATTTAAAATTTGTAAAAAAAAAAAAATAAACAAAATTTTTCTTTAAAAATTTTATTTTTAAAGTTATTTAATTTTAAAAAAAAAATAGAAAGCCATACCAAATAGTTTAAAGGTGAGTTTTTTTTTTTTTTTTTTAATTACTAAATATAAATTTTTATCAAATATATTAGTGATTATTTTTATAAAAAAATTAAAATTATAAAATTAATTAATTAATTATAAATTAAAATTGGTATTAAATATAGTCTTAATTATTTATTTTTTTAATTTTGAATTTGTGATGTAATAATATGTATTTTTTTTTTATCAAATAATATACCACTTACGTGAATAAAATTATTATTAATTAAATTTAATTAAAATAAAAAGTTATTAAATTTATAACACAAAAATAATATTGAATTATTTAATTGTAATGTGAAAATTTTCTTTTCCATTTGTACATGACATAATATTTTTCTTAAGGGTGGCAAAGGACAAAAATTATAAAATAATTATTAATAAATTTTAATTTAATCATTTATTTTGATTTCTTTTAATTTTTCATGTTATGAAACTTGTAATTTTATAAAAATTAATATATACATGTTATTTAAGAAAAAATAATATGTATTTATATATAATTACCATACGTAGCTAGATTTTAAGATGCTTAATATTTTACTTTGATGTCAACTACACTTATATTTTATATTTTGTAAATTATGTCGCTAATTTTCCTGTGGGATCTTGCCAAACATATTACCAATTATGATTTTTTTTTTCCCTTCTAAATAATATATCAACAATGGTCATTGTGAGATGAAAATAATTCAATAATAATTCATTGATTAAAAGCATTGATATTCAAATCTTAACAAAATAAAATATCATTTTGAAAATGCTATTGAATCTTAACAAACTTAATATTAAAACTACCTAATTTTTTAATGATGTACAAATGCTTTATTTTATTATATATTATACATAAGTACTCTATTTATGAACTGATATTAGCTGTTTTTTTTTTTTTTTAGTAAATGATGTGTCTACTATTAAGGCTTTAGTGGAAGTAAAAGGCATATATAATAGTGTAAGTAGTTGAAAATGGGTATGAATTATTTTATCTATTTTAATTTTTGTAATTAATTTTTATAATATATTTAAAGTAAATATAAAATTAATTTTTTATTCTTATAAATTAATTGTGAAAATAAAATATTATTTAAATTTTTTGTCAAATGTGATAATTATTATATGATTAAAGTTTTTATTAGGTATGATCATTATTTCATTATTATATTTAGAATCTTTATTTATTGTAATAATATATTCTAAAAGAGTAATTAATGGTAATAACTTAAAATATAAGAATAATTTTATCTCAAAAAGTATTATGCATGATTCATACTTTTATATATACTATAGTGTTATAGATATGAGTAACAATTTTTAACAAAATTCTTTGCATTAACTAAATATGATATTGATTAGATAAAAAAAACATTTTTTTATTCATAATATTTATATTGTATCACATGTTATAATTATTTTAAAAAATAAAAAATAATTTATATTTTGAAGAATTATTCATTATTCTTATATAAAAAAAAAAAAAAACTTGTGCACTTCTGTTCATTCATAATAGTTATAAAAATTAATTTTCACAAAAATTACTATATTTTTTAATAAAATGTTAGCACTAAATATAAATATTATTCGCATAGAAAGTACCTCATCAATAATACTCGATGAATAATATATAATTTTTTCAAATTTTTAAATAATTATAATATCTTGTACAACGTAAGAGTGAGTTTTGCAAAAATGTGTGTAATTAGTAGACACTTCAATATCTTATCCCGTAATTGATGAGGTGGTAATTCAATAATTTGAGCATTAAAATTAAGGCGTTGGGTACGGTAGAACACGTGTTCAAACTTTCAGTGTGTTGAAGTTATTTTTAAAAGAGACTCGGATACAGGTGTCTCTCGCGCTCTGTCGTTGAGCTTTAGTTCTCCAGCATCTTCTAACACACCCTTGATCCATATTAAAATAAAAATAGTGATAATTTTTAATAGTGTAATGATATGTAATAGTAAAAAAGCCTTTTAAAAATGTGCAATAATTGTTAAAGTTGTATTTAATTATTCTTCCTTGAATTTGGAACTAGTTTAATAAGGTGTTTCTTATAATAAATAATAACAAGGTTGTTAATGACGTGGGTCTTGTGAGTGATTAAAATAGTTTCTCAAACACGCTTAACAAAACATATAATTAAGTAAAATAAAATAATAAAAAAAGTTTGTTCAAGAAGGCTGACCTGGTAACAATAGTAATAAAAAAAATTATATGAGCATGCACGCAAAGCCAGCCGTCCAAGTGATTTGTTTAATATAATTATAGCTAAAATGTATAATTGGTACATAAATTTTAGCTAAATTTATGTTTAAATTTTTAAATTTAGTTCTAAATTTTTAAAATTTTATACTTAAATTTTTATATTATATAATTTAGTCTATAAATTTTTAAAAAATTACACATAAATTTTAAAATTTTGATTTAAAAATATATATTTTAGTACTTTTTTTTTTTATATATATTTTAGTACTTAATATAGGACTTATGTGATAATTTTTAAAAAATTTAAAATTAAAATTAAATTGTAGAATTTAAAAGTTTAAAAATTATCGTGTAAAATTTTAAAAATTTAGAAACTAAATTGTTTAATTTAAAATTTTAAAAACTTCCATATAAATTTAATTAAAGCTTAAGAATCAATAAAATAATTAAATTTATAATTAAACCTAATTATAATCAGGGAGACTTTCCATATGTCTTCGAGCTTCTATGGTTATGCGACGCCCATAATGAGGACCTCAAAATTGAATTTCAATTTCATCTTCTTCATCAAACATATAGTATTTTTCCTGTTCATAAACATATTGGATAGTATATTTGATAATATAATTAAGTTATGTATAAAATTATGAATTCAAAAAATAAAAAAATAATGATTATATATATATAAAAAATTTTGACAACAGTTTTAAACACTAATTATTATTAGTACTCTTAATATCATTATTAATTTGAATGGACGAAAAAAAAAAATATTATCTTGTATCTTTTTAAAGCCGTAAAAAAATAAATACATGTGAAATAATAAAAGTAGAAATGTGTACGAAGAATTATATAAAAAAGTGTACTCTTAGCATTAATCTTAAAAACAAACTAATAGTTTTGAGCTCGTGTGTTCAAGTTTTACATGAGATAATATTATAATTTGCTCTAGTAACAGTGGTGGTTTAGAAGTCCCTTCCCATTCCCTTAGGTATCATTAGAAGTAATAATCGGTAGGGGGGGGGGGGGGGCATAATAGATACTTTAAACCCCGGTTGTGGTTGGCATCTGCTGTTTGTTTTTGAAAAATGTATATATTTCAAATCATTACCATACAATATTATTTATAAAGCATAAATGAACTAATAGAGATGTATTAATTTTTTTTTTTGTTAATTTAATTAAAATAGTGATAATTTTATGATGTATAATAGCGCAATTTTATTTTTTTTAAACTCTTTTTTAAGCTATATTATGATAAACTTGCGCACATCCAATACTCAAATATTCTTTATGTGCTAATAATTATGTTTATTTTTAGTTTATTAATTTTAATTATTGATATATTTAAATAAATAGATTTTGATTTAAATTTAAATTTATTTTATTTTTCTCAAAATTAAAATTATTAGGATAAAGGTTGCAAAATAATAAATAAGAAATTTTATTTAAAAAAAAAATCCTCAAATTAAAATGTTAATAGTATTTATTATAAAATTAAAACACTAGCAAATTCAATGAAGTTTTTTTTTTTTTGGGTATAAAAGATGTATATTACTTTGATGATTAATTTACGAACTTTAAAAATGCATGCATCTTAAATTATTTAATAATTTTTTTTAAAAATATAAATAATATTTGTTATTTTTTTAAAATTATTTATCAAAGAGATCGCAAAGCACACTTAAATAGGGGTGGGCATTTTTTTTCAAAAATCGACCAACCAACCCGAGTCTAGGTCCAAACCGAGCCTATGCTTTTTGTTTTTGAAAGTTGATTGGTCCGGTAGGTCCAAAATATTACAAAATCGACCTAGTCGGTTCGGTTGTAGATCCGACAAAAATAAAAACCAACAAAACCGAACCGACCTACACTTTTATATATTAGTATATTTTTTTAAATATTATATAATAAATGTTATAAAAAATAAATAAAATTAAGAATTAATTAATATTATACAAATATACAATGTAAAAGTCTTAAATAAATATTTAGCTTTTGAAATCATGATTTTAAATTTAGGAGGGTGAGTAGTGGAGCATCAAACATGAAGTGTCAATAATGAGATATCATTCCCATATGACACATAATATGAGCAAGGAAAGTAGTTCTTATAGCCGAAGGCAACACATTTGTATGCTCTATAGCTTTTAAAAAAATATTTAGAGGGGTAAAATATTATTTATATTTTTTATTATAATAATAATATTTAAGTAAAATTATAGGTCCAAAACCGCCAAACCAACCTCCCTCAAACCTACATTATAGGTCGGCTTGAAGGTTGGTTTTTTAGGGATTATAAGTCGGCTAAGATTTTGAATTTTTTTAAACCGTCAAGATAAGATCGACTTGTAAAATAATGTAATAACAGACCTATCGGACCTATGCCCACCCCAACACTTAAACGTGTTTTAAGCCCTTTAAAACGCTTTGAACGGAGAATCAGTTCAAACGCCCCTAAATTCGTTAAAAATGTCAAAGGATTAAATGGAAACCGCTAAAGTCCAAATCCATCGTTTCCACTATACCTAATTTCACTCTCTTCCCTTTCTTTCATCACTAACGCCGGCCGTCAAGTATCCTCCAGCTGCATTGCCGCCGGCCATTCGATAAGCCAATAATCATCACACTTCACACTCCCGCTCTCTTGCCCTTCAACTAATCTGTTTAGTGATAGGTAACTTATGTAACTGGGCTCTGTCGTATAGTCTTGATTTAGTGGGGTTTCAGTTTTATTCTTTTTGCATAGAATTACCGACCTTGTATGTATGTTACTCTGATATGAGCTAGTTTTCTGATCTGATATCATGTTTTATGTACCTCTGAATCATTCAAATGTGTTACTATCTAATTTTTCATAACATTCCAAGTTGGATTTCATTTTTAATTGTGGGCCTCACAAACTCTTGAGACGCTTCTGTGTTTAGTATCCTGTTGATTTATGGTTTGAATTTGACATGAACGAGCTATGCTTGATGAGATGCTTCATAGAATACAGATATAGTTGGAAGCCTTAAAGGGTGGGTGGAGACTTACTTTTGGTTTTTAAAGATGTATGGGAGAAAGGCATCACAACTGGTTAAAGAACTTGCCAGTGGAGAAAAAGGGCAGCTCACGCCATTCAATGTAAGTTTCATTGATAGATTATAATTTTCTTTATCTTGTATTCTTCGTTTTTCCTATGTCCATAGGTATTGTAATTAGGTCACATAACACAAATTATTATTTTAGGAAAATAGTCTTACATATGTAATCAAAGTGTAATAACATTGGGGCTATTTTTAGTTTAGATGTACGATTCAACTTCTTCACACAAAACTATTTACTTCCCATTATCTCTTTACGTGTATCTCTCATGTTCTCACTTTGTACATTTGATCTTGTAGAGTGACCTGTTTGATCAAGTAATGGCAGAATGTAGCCAACATTATGTTGAGCTGCAATCCTTGATAAGGTAATCCGGTTTCATGAAGTCATGTTGGGCTTGGTTATATTTGTATACACCTTTTAATTAGTGCCGTGATTTAATGCTTTCTACATAGCACTTGCCAAAGACATATTTCATATCGTGATTTGGAATGATGTGTTTCTTATCTTTCTATATCTTAATGTGGTTTGTTACTGTATCTATTTCTACTAGGAATATTATAAACAAAACTTTTTATAAAAATGGCTTGTGCCATCAACTCCGCTTCTAGATCATTCCCTGAACTTTTGTATCCAGGTCACATTATATTGTGATATGTTATTCAAAGGATTTCTGAATGATAATAAAGGTCACAGTGAAGTAGCTAATAACAAAAAGTGAGAATTGGCATCTGATGTTTGAGAATGTATCTTGTAAATTGGGGACATTGACCTTATTTTGATTTGTGAACTACGTATGATTCCAATTCGTTTTTGTTAAAGAAGCACTTTTATCTTGATCTTTTTTACCCAGATTACTTGATTATGTTACAGAAAAATGCAGGAAGAGGGAATGGATGTCCAAACAAGCAAAAATGAAGACCACTTTGGAGCACTCATCCACCATCTTTCTTTAGTTCGCAATAAACGCTGCCTGATGGCTTATATGTAATTCTCTATTAGTATTATCTAGCTTCTTCAACCTAGTCATGTCATGGGGATTATCACTACAAGTCTACAACCATTGGGGAGTTATTATTTCTCAAGTTTTTTTTGGGGACAATGCAGGTACAACCGAGCAGAAATTTTACGAAACCTGATATGGAAGCTAGGCCCTATGCTTCCACAGGAGATTCAAGAGAAGCTCAGTCACTGGGAGGAAGAGTATTTTAAGAAACACTCTGTGTCTTTGAAATCTTATATGTCAAAACTGGAAATTGATTTGGCTGTGGTAAGTCTTTGACACATATACATTGTTTAAACAAAATCTAAGCATACTAATAAAGTGCTTCAGAAAAATGACTTAATATGTTTTTTTTATTCTCTTAAAGAATCACTTGTGGTTCGTTTCAACTATAACAGCTGTACTCACTGGTTCAACAAGAAGTTTATGAAATTGATTCAACATTTCTGATCCCTTTTTTTCCTCCTATCTATTGACCCATTAGATGTGAACAACTTCTTCCTATTACATTAGACTTTTTGCACAATTTGGTGTTCTATAAAGAATTATTTTTATACCATATATATAGTTACATGGATTTTTCATTTTATTGAAAATTATTATTTTTTGTTTATTTGATGAAAATAGTAAAGGGTGCTTCTAATGTTTGTGTTCTGATTACTTCTTTCACAACTCCAGTCATCTTATACTGTTAATTATAAAGGTTCTTTTGATGCATCATTTTCTTGTTTTTACTAGGATATGGTGCCGCCAAAAGATCCCTACATTCAGGTGAGAGTCCTTGATGATATTGGTGAAGGAATAGTTCTGAGTGATGATAAAACAGCCAATTTTTCCCGTCATTCTATGCATTTTCTTAAAAGAACTGATGCCGAGCAATTTATCTCAAGGGTAGGCCGTCTACTTGATTTGAGTTTTTGAATTATTGAGCTCATGGTTTTGCTGAACTTTTACCTTACATAAACTATCCTTTGTATTTCCTTAACAGGGCTTGATGGAGGAGCTTACTGGATGACTAAACTGATTCCTCCTGCACTTCTGCTAATTATACAATGTACAATCCTATTACTTGAGATTTTGGTTTATTATTGATTTATTTCATCCCATCTTTTTAGTAATATAAGATGGGACTACTAACTACACATCCACAGTTATTGTATAATATGAATGGATATATTCTAATGAGGTTTAGTAATGAGTTCTTTTCCGGCATCTTAAACTTTCGAGTTTGTTGTCATGTTGGTTTAGCAAGTCCAGATTTATGCATTTTCTGGTTGAGCAAAAGAAAGTCTCTTCTCAAGTTTTGCAACCATGCAGACCTCATCTTGGTACTGAAATCAGTTGGAGTCTCAAATGGTATATAGCCATCAAAAGATAAACTACCCGGCAATCATGTTGTTGGAATTTTGAAAAATACGAAATTTGATGACCTCCTTCTGTCCTATTATTAGCCGTTGGTTGCTAAATGTTAGAAAGAAAATCATATGCTGTACAAAATTAATTCAAAACTATATTTAATAACTGTAGTTTAGACTCTAGGAGGCTTCTATTCTCGAAATTATAGCATTGTATTTGCTGGAGGTGTGATACTTCAAAGATCTGCCGTTGTAGATACAAGAAAAAGGGAGAAATGCGAAGTGACACAAACATCCAAAACGCCTAAAATTTAATATTCAAGTTGATGGTCTTTCATGATTTTATTGGAGGTCAAATATGGCCTTTCATAATTGCACTTACTTTTCTTATAACTTGTTTCTTCATTACTTTAGGTTGTGCCCTTAAATGTTGTAAGACAACTCATTTAAAACTTTAGTAGAGAACAATAGAGCTTCGAATTGTAACGGTGATATATTTATTATTAAAAAAGTTCATTTTTAAATAACTAATTACACTCTCATATACCTGTTTACGTTGGGTTGAAACCACTTACTCTTGGTGCTGATTTGGAGCATATGCCACAGCATTAGGTATAAGAAAGAAAAACTTGTATTTATACTTGAGTTAATTAATGAAGGCAAACGTCTTTCTGAAAGCATTTTCAATTTTGTTTTATTTCTTTTCTTCCATTTCTATTAATCTCATAAACTTCCTCTCTATATAAGGAAGTACACTTCCAAATAGAAGTAACAACTCCTTTACAAAGCTCTACCATTGAGGCCATAAGTTCCAATGAAGTTACAAAGAAAGTTAAAGTTTACTTAAGATTGATGGGAGGCAAGTGTACGATAATGAAGTACTTCTTTTATCTGAAAATATGGAATTGCATATAATCCATTCTAAGCCATTCCCATTTACCTTTTTATCTAACCTTTCTTCCAAGCAATCATTTCTGACCCAAGATCCTTGTACCAGCAAATAGTCCAATCACTACCTACTCACTTTGTACTAACCAGCTTTCTTACAAACTTTCCAATTTTCAGTTGACACCTTCTCAACCAATAACCAAATATATCTATCTGATCACTAAACTCACAAATGTAATTATCTCTACTACTTGTTCCACTCAAAAGAGCCAGCCTTTCATTTATCAACGCCAAAGCAGCAAATTCCAACCTATCTTCCATGGGCTCTTTCACTACCCTACCGTGAATATTACATAGCCATATTTTATTTGTTTGTAATTGGAATGATTCCTTTGTAATTTATAAAGCCCTTTTTTCCTGTACAAAATCGCAATATTCCTCTCACTTGAATTGGCTCTTGGTCCATCCAGCAAATTATGCCCCGTTGTTTCTCTTTGGCAAATACAGGCCATCTATTGAATGAATGGAAAGAAAGTAATTGTTGTAAATTAATAAAAAATAATATTATAAAAAAGTTTATAAAAAATATAAGTATCTTTATTCATTTGGATTAATCTTATGAGATTACAGTATTCGTAATGTTTATATACTTTCACATAGTATCATAACTTCAATCGATCAATAGGCTAAATATTTACATAGTATCATAACTTCAATCGATCAATAGGCTAAATATTTTGGACCTCGCCTCAAGAATAAAAAAATAAAAGAGTTTAGTAAAAGAAAAAAAGACAAGTGATAAATACAAAGTGACGGCCTTTACATATCCACATTTTGAAGAAAAATATTAGCAAAAATTATCCCATATTCATAAAAGATAATACTGTAAAACAGTTATTATAAACTTGAACATTTCCAGATTGTATGTTCTTACTTTCTTGTATTTATCTTCCTTGTGTAATTTTAGAATTGACCTTACGTTATATTTTGTTATTTTTCTCTTGTACTTTGTATTATAGCGACAAAGGTGAAAACTTTTGGGTTCAGTTTTCATTTCCAGTCTCTAAATCCAGACAGACTGCAATAGTTTTTGTTTAGTCCTGCTAGCCTGCTTGGTTGTTTCCATGGAGCTATAGTCTGGTGATTCAGTTACCATTTTTGATAGTGGGTTTTTGTAGATCAGCTCTCATGCGTTTATAACGCAGATGAAATTTGTTACTTTTGACCAATTCTGAGAGATGGGTTTGGGTCATTGATGGTATGAACTAGAACAGGTATGTAAATTTCATAGTTAAGTTCTTGAACTTGTGATTTCAGAATTCCCATATTGCTGTTTTAGTAAGAGATGTTTGATGGAACCCTGATAATGTCCTTCCACACATTGAATTATCAATTTCATAACCTAGGTTTTGCAAATACTCAAAGAATACTTTTTAAGAAAAAATTGAATCCAGTTCTGGCAGTACCTTCATTCCCAATTCACCTACAGGCAGATGAAGGTGGTAAATTTTCTGAATCTAATAAGAAGGGTTGTGGCTCAAATTTAGCTTCAACAAGCATTGGTTCAGGTAATTCTCTGCTTGTCCAATCAAATAGTCTTGGTATAATTGGAGGGATGTCTGTCAATTCTACGCTCAACTTCTTGAGAAAACTAGTCCACTTGAACTCCAAGGATGGAAGTAGTATTCCCTTTGTTCTCTGTTCTGATCCTGAGTTAAGTCAAGGGCTTTCATTACATGAGAGAAGTTCTCTGTCTTTGCTCGGCAGTAAAAGTGAATGTAGTGAATTGGATCCTTCCCCAGTTGTTGAAAATCTTAAAAGCAAAAGGATTTTCCTTGAAAAATCAGGAGCTCGTTGTATTGTAATGCCTTGTCATATATCACATTCTTGGTTTGATGAAGTTTCTGAAGGATGTTCTGTCCCTTTCTTGCACATCGGAGAGTGCATTGCCAGGCAGCTCAAGGAAGCTAAGTTGAAGCCTCTTGAAGCTGGAAATCCTTTACGGATTGGAGTGCTTGGAACTAGTGCAACTTTAACTGCAGGATTTTATCAGGAAAAACTACAAAACGAGGTAATTGTCTTCTGTAACTTTTTTCTTATTAGTTGAATTTACCTGTTGTTAGGATATGGTTTACAATAGATGATTTATTGCATTAACACCATTTCTAGTTCACATCACCATTTCTAGGATAGCTCGTTCTTTCTCTTACCAGCAAAAAGAAAAGGAAAAAAAAAAAAAAATTGGAAGAAGAAGCTCATTTTGTCTCTAAGATTCAGTACAAGCCCGTGTGTTACATTACATCTGTCATTAGGAGACATGCTTATATTTGAAATTGTAGCACCTTTTTCTTATAATAATTATGTTGTATTCGAGCAAATTATTTTACAAGCAACGTTGATAGTAATTTAGGAGTTTAGGTTAAACCAGACATAAATTATTTTAGTTTTTCTATATTTTAATAATGCAGGGGTTTGAGGTTGTGCTTCCAGATAAAGCAACAACGGAACATACAGTAATTCCAGCAATTGAGGCTATAAATAGAAAGGACATAGAAGGGGCACAGAATCTGCTAAGGATAGCTCTCCAGGTTCTGTTGGTAAGGGCTGTTAACTCTATTATTCTTGCATCTGGTGACATGAGGGATCTTTTTCCTCAGGATGATCCTCTGTTGAAGAAATGTATTGATCCTATGGATGCATTGGCCTGCTCAGCTGTCAAATGGGCTCAATCTGCCAGGATAGGTATGTAAAGACTGTTCATGTTCATATGCACTTGAAATAAACACAAACGTTTTCATGACAATAAAGTTTCATGTCATTGAAATCCTATACTATATATACATGTAAGATTTTCCTGTTTTATTCTGTAATATTTGTGTCAATTAAGAGTTGATGTATTAAAAAAAAAAAAAATCAGCCGTGGAAAGAATTTCTCAATTACATAGCTGGCTAAGTTCAAATCCTTGTTGCAGATATCGTAACACTTTCCCATGTTGTCTTCCAATTGCTCCATATCTGACACATTATTCCCAAATTTTAAACACTTTACTAATCATGTTATACATCTACTTAAATTTTCTATTAATTGCTGGACTCACGTGACTAAGAACATTCACACCTTTTATAAATCAATAAATAAATAAAAAAGTAATGTATAAAAAAATATTATGACTTAGTAATATTAGAAAACAAGTGCATGTTGATATAGGATGAGTTGTCTGCCATAAAATAAGGTAAATTACTTAAGAGAGCCTCAAATCCCAAAAATAAATTACTGAAATTAAACAATATATCATGCCTCTAAATCCAAATACGAAGACATGAGGGACGTTGCATCCAAAAGAGACCATGAAAATAAATAAAAGGTGTAACATAGTAGTTAATGAAGATTTACTGGTAGCAGAGTGGATGCTTAAGGACTTGGTGCAACCAAAAGTACACAATCGTAGACACCATCAACCAGAGATCTAACACATGGTTCCATACAAAGAGTTGGTACAGTTGGTATATTTACAAGTAATCTGCAAGTCCAATGCATTTCCCAGCACAAGTTTCACCACAACAATTTTAACACTTTGACATCTATATGTGGAATTGTTGAGGAAACTGTGTCGTCCAAAATTTTCCAGAAAGTTAACTCCTCATGATACCCATCTTCCATTGTGTTTATATTTGTCAAACAAATCAAAAAGTTATGGCCGTCACCAATACTGCACTTTTGTTGCTACAGTTCTTTCCTTTGTTATTTATAATGGTATAAATTACCTTCCAAGTTCTAACTCTGGGTACACTTTGAATATATTTTTAAATTTATTTTCTAATACAAAATTTCATAAATATAAAGATGGAGAAAAATATTCATACCCTAAAATAAAACACTTGAATTTCAAACATATTTTTCAATGTTACAGAAGTTCGTGTTGTGCTAGTGAAATATGTTCAATATATTGTAAAAAGTTGATAATTAATTTTGCTGAGTTAAGCTTCGGCGAAGGTTGGTGGCTTTTACTTAATTTTTTTTAGTAAATAAACACCCATTCTAGGTATTGCCTCTACCATAAGACATACCTATTTACTAGGTAGGGACCAAAATGTGGTAAAAAGAATAAATTATTTACCGATGTAAGTACTTTTACACATGATAAAAAGACTTAAATTATTTTATGACATAATTGAAACAAGAAATGATTGTTTTCCTAAATACAAGATTCAAAATTATAGGTAAAGATGCTCTAAATGGTATTTGATGCAATTGGAACTTATTAGTTGTTACTTCGATGTTACAGCTCCATGAGGCAATAGCAGAATGCAAACGCCGTCTAAAACTAGATATTAATAACTTAATAGACAAAGAAGACCAAGTTACCCCAAGGGAATATGGGTCGTTTTATTCCACGTATGTAAGAAGATTATGTTAGTCAGAGCCATGTAATTAGTGTTTATATGTAATAAAATTTTAAATTGTACATAATTCTATTTTATTTAAAACTCTTATATTTTATCTTTTATATATATCTCTATTGTGAGATAATAATACAGTAAAAAATATATTTCATTCCATATATTTAACTGATTACAGCTCTCATCCCTACCCTCACATAAGTTTACATGAAACTGAGAAAAAACACCAAACAACAAGCACTACTGCAACAAAAAACACGAAAAGCCCATTTCGAGAAGGAAATTAACAAAAACATAAATGGAACCATACGTAACTAATTAGTCCTTGTAGTATAGTGAGAAGGGGCATTACGGTCACCATCACTATCCTTAGCCATGCCAAAAATGCCTTTGACAGCATCAGCAGCATTTTGTGCCATTTCCTTAACTTTATCCCCACTTTGCTGAAATACACCTTCGCTCTTTTCCTTGCCAGCATGCCCCATATCGCTGGTTCTGCCAGCCCCGCCCGAGGTCTTATCTCTAGCTGTGCCCGTCTTGTCTTGGGCCCATTCTTTGGTTGTCTGCGCTGCACTGCTGGTTTTGTCCTTCGCTGCCTGGGCTTTGTCCTCCATTGAGCCCATCATCTGGTTCGCTTTCTCCTGATTAACACAATGTTCATACAAAAAAAAAAATTTTACTCTACCGAGAGTCAGACAAGTGAAATATCTGAAACAATGGGCATGAATTATAACTTACCCCAGTTCGGCCCTTGGTTTCACCAGCTTTGTAGCTCTGGTTGTGAGAGGCCATTTTTTTTTTCTCTATGCAAAACTGAAACAACAATTCATTTATGTGAAGAGTATAATTATCACAAGCTAGCTTCCCTTTTTTTGCCCTTTCAATTCTTATTTTCTTTTTGGCTGCGATGATGAAAAGGACTGTCGAAGCTAAATATTTATATTAGGAATAGCAAACAACACGTGTATTTATTATTGACACGTGTACGGTACGTGCCTGGCTATGGTGAGAAGTAATACGACGATGCATTGTTTACTAATTTCTAAGAAGATTGGAACTTGGAAGGATGAGTAACCTATCTACTAGTGCCACGTTGCTATTCTAAATAACTACTGTCGACGTGTTGAAACTTTGAGAACTTACAAATTTGCTGAGCAGTAGACAATATCTATCCCCGAGATTGAGGTGTTTTTTTTTTTTGGAAAAATGTGTAGGCATGTAAATATACTAAATGCAATTAATTATAAGATGAAGGTGTAATGTAAAAGTTTAAATTATTATTATTATAATAATTTATTAATGGTAAACTATTTAATAATAATACCATTTAAAATAAACATAAATATAAAAATAAAATAAATATTTTTACTATTGAGTTTTAGTTTTTTTCATTAATATCTTTAATCTTCTCAAAATGTTAATGCTCTCCTCAAATATAAATGGTGTTAAGGGAGATGTGAAAGCAATGGATAAAATAGTAAAAGCCACCATATCTATTTTCACTACCCCAATTTTCCTTGGGAAAAAAAAATTACACTTTTTTTTACATTTATTATATGAGTTGCGTTAGTTTGATATTATGAATCGTCACTCTTAAATGATAATAATAATAATAAAGAGTAGTAATACTTACAAGTTGTAGTAATTATCTTAACTAATGTGGTATTTAATGATGGTGGAGTTGTTAATAAGTGAGATTTAATTGTTAAAAAATGAGATTGCTTAAAATAAAGGGCCAATAATTTAGTAAATAAGTATGTTTTAAAACATTTTCTTTAATACAAATTTTTTCAATTTATTTTAAAATAATATTGCCAATAAATCATTTAAAGCTTCTAAAAAAAGCCAACATTTTGTTAACTAACTTAACATTTAAATAGGTATTAACTAATGACTAATGGGATTAGGGATCTTAATAGCACAATCTACAATTGTAATGATGGTCGAATAAACATCAAGTACACAATATTTCAAGGAAACTTAGGTTGAATTTATTCTTTTTTAACCACTTGTTAATAAGCAGTTGTAAGTTATATTCATGGACCATTTATAATTCTCCATCACAACACCCAAATTAAATGTTGCTTATATATTTTTATATTGCTTTTTGCCGTCTCATCTCTCTCCTCTTCTTTCTCTTTTCTTTTTTTCTTATCATAGTTACTCTTACTCTCACTTAGAAAAAATTGAGAGAAAATTTCTAAAATTATCATATATTTCACTTCATTTTGAGAAAAAATGTGACAAATTATAATTTATGTCTTACAAGAGACTCAAACCAACGACCTCTTTAATATGAAACACTTTCATTATCATGAGTTTATGTGTGCTAAATTTATTTTACGCGTTTAGTTTACTACTTTTTCTCTTTTTTCATGAGTTTGTAAGCCAGATGTACCATTTTTTTTGAACTTCCAACATTTATTAAAATGAAAATTCCTTTGGTTTATTTAAAAATAAATAAATTAAAAATATACTTTTATTTATAGTTGTGTCAAAATTAATTAATTCTCAGCTAATTTGAATGAGTAAATTAATTAATGTATGTACGTAAATACATTTTGTGAAACAATGGGTTTGACCAATTAATCTATTACATGAATGCCATGTGGTGGTTAAAGCGTGCACATAGCTAGAAGAGATGAGAAAGAAGTGGTAGTAGCTAGCTAGATAGCTAGACGCCTATACATATGTAACGGAACTCAACTAATAACTACTACTAGCAATATATATATAAGTTTCATTTTCCAAATGATTTTCTAATAACTCGATCGAGAGGCTCTCAATAATTATTTTACCAAACAAAAAAACAACCATTCTTAATTGCATTAATTTGCAGCAAGAGGTGTCTGAAATGGCGCAACAAGCAGGTCATGACGTGGTTAACAAAGCAGAAGAAATGACTGGTATAGTACAGGTGATCGATTTTTATTTATTCATTAATTAATTAATATTTCAAGTATGATTTATTAATTTTCCAGAGTTTTTATATTTTTAATTAAAAATATATGGATCTACAGAAGAAGAAGGACGAGTTGCTTCAACAGGTAAATGAAGAAGCTCAGGAGAAATCTCAAGATGAGCAGGCTCAATCTCATCAAAGTGATCAGAATTCTTCTTCTGACGTGGTTGGACAAGCCACCCAATTCATTCAACAGGTCCAGTATTAACCTCCTCATTCCTGCACTAAATTTGCTTGTCCTAGGCTCTTTTGCCTCCCTTATTACATACATATATATATATAATGAATTGAGTAGTACTATATATTAAGTGACGTTTTTTTTTGGATGCAAAGTTGGGACGTTGATCATGTTTGTTCATTTTGTGTAGACAGGAGAACAAGTGAAGAACATGGCGCAAGGAGCCGCTGAGGCAGTGAAGAACACACTAGGAATGACCGCAGATAATAACTCCTCAACCCATGGACATGGTGGCAGCAACCCAAGCAACATAAGCAAGCCAAGTTCCATGTGATTGATTTCTACTTTCTTCAATACACAATAATGAACGGTCTCTGTTTAATTTGATCCTTAATTTCCTAGTGGAAGTGCATGCGTGCATGCTTATATATGTTTTCTTCCTTTTTCTTTATTTTCTTCTAAATATGATTTGTAACCCAGCAATATGATTCCATCGACTTTTTGTCTTCTTTTTGTTCATGTTAATAATAAATAATCTTATGTCATAAGCTTTCCTGGGATTCTCTTTGTGTTGTAATCATTTTGGTGTTATGCATGCATGGCAGTACCTTCTCAACCTCTCTGCTTTGGGTTCAAATGTTCCATTATTAATTATGGCACAATATATACATATACACTACTTATGTACGTCTTTGTTAAAATCTACGATTTGAAAAACTTGTGAATTAGGCCCTCAATTGATCCTTTATTAATTTTGAAACAACTAATTAAGTAGAAAAAAAAACTCACTGTATTTTCTAATAAATTCAGAGAACATATTACCTATTTATGAGTCTATATGACAGTGAAACACTATTGAAGTTTGATCAAACAATTATGTTAACTACTCTATTTCTTAAGAGGAATTCAATTCAAATCATTTAAAACTAATTTAATTAGGTGATAAGCTGAGAAAACATAACTCACTTAGCTCTCGAGGTAAAATTGGCTTGCATATGTAGCTCATGAGTCATGACCTCACGTAACTAAATATTTTTTTGTCAACCAATATATAATTATAAAAATGTCCTTAAAAAAATTATATTTTTACAACTACTTTATTAATGTCAAAACAAAATTACATAAAATTATCTTTTTAACACTATAACTAATTATATTTTAATGTTTTTATTGTGGAATAAATTTGTCACTAATGAAAAATAATTGTGACAATATCGCTACTAAAAGATCTTAAAATATAATGTTTTTTAATAAAAATATATTTTTTTTTCTATGAAAATATAATAAAAAGTAATATTTATATAATTTTTTTTTTCTTATACAAAATTATAAATATTTTTTTTATTATTTTATTACAAAAATGTAAATAGTTCAACTCGTAAGTTTCTAACAAAACTCAATTAAAAGTAATATAAAATTAAAGGATTGGATTAAGAGTCATAGTTTATTACACCAACTGTTTTGAAGGGATGAGATTTAAGATAATAGTTTTCTTCCATTTTTACTCTCTTATTATTTTTTAATCTCAATTGTTAATATATAATATAAAAAATTAGATAATAAATAATAGCTATTAATCATTGTCCTTAAAATTAAATAAATTGAGATAAACTAGAACTTACGTCAAATAAGTTAAGTTTGAACACGTTAGGTTTTATGCCATCTTGCAATGCTGTAAATGTTCAAAAATCAAATTGTAAAAAACGAGATGGTTGCTGTCTGATCAATGCAAGGTTCATATAATTCAAAATTGGGGGTGCGTGAATATTAGTTCAAAAATAAAATATTTAAAATTAAAAATTTATTCAAAATATGCATTTAAAATTAAAGGACGAATAAATATGCTTTCAAAATGAGATTCTTAAAATTAAGAATTATATGCCATCATAATCTCATATTTATTAAAAATTAATTAAGATTTCTTTCATTTGATTTTCTTACATGTTGTAGTAAAAATACTCTTAATTTTATTGATTCATTGTGATGAATTTGGATCGGATACATTTTTAACTAGAATGCCTATAATTAGATGGCTGTCAACTGACTGAATTTTGATCAGTTGGTGATCCCATTTATTAGAACGAGTTGAACATTATGTCCAACTAAATTGGAGGATTGTGATTTAGATCGATTAGTGATTCCACTCGTTGAAGTTGAGTTGAACACATATCTAACTAAATTGGACAGCTTCAGCCAGTGACTCCATTCATTGATGTGTCCAACTCAAATGAAAAGTTTTCCAACTAGTTAGATTTGATCGACCGATGACTCCCATCACCGTAGTTGAGTTGGATGAAATTGACAGCTATCTAACTGGCCAGATTTTGATAAGCTAGTGACTTTCCTTATTAAAATTAAATAAAACACATGTCCAATTAAATAGACAATTGTCCAATTAAATGTCATTTAACATTGCACCCCTCTACAATTTTTTGTGCACAATATATTACCAATTCATTTGAAATTTAATAATATCCAATGACATATAAGGAATATAATAATCTACCAAGCCGCATGACAGCAAAAAAAAAAAAACATCACATGATAAAACAAAACACATTGTTGTCTTAAAACATGAGAAAACTTGTATATAAAGACTTAAAGAACAAAATAAAAACAAACATAATCTATGCCGGTCCGAATACATAAAATATCACCTCTCTTGAAACCTAATATAGTATAAGAATTCAAACACTTTACCACCAACATTCTTTCTTTCAGCCTTCTCATGATCCATAACAATATTATCAACACAAAAATATCAAATTTTCAAAAAAGAAAATAAAATTAAACCACCATCAATAATTCAATGTAGAAACTCTGAAGTTTTTACCTTGCAATAGGGTTTGTCGATGAAGATGATTTTGTACCCTCAGTATATCCATGACTGCGATTAGGATTACAATTTTGGGTTTCTCCGTTGGAGTCCTCTTTGCCCATCTCCATAGTTTTTCTCAAAGGTACTGAAGTAGATTGAAATTGTATTGATAACGATCACATTCGATTTGCACAATTTGATGGTTCTATGTATGAAGTACTCAATCGAAATTAATGAAATTGACTGTCTTTTTATACAGAAATCCAAAAATCACTTGTCTGCACTTGCTCTATAACAAGGAAACAAAGGAACATTAGAAATGTGGAAGATGAAGAGGTCTTGAAAGAAAGTGACATTAGTAACGAGATTTCTAGGGATCTTTTCCAGAATTTGCCCGACTATGGAGCTTGCGTTTGTCGATCAACACACTTAAGCCTAGTAAGAATATGGACAGTTGAGTTAGAGATAAATGAAGGAGAGAGAACTAGAGAGGAAAATGCAATTAGAGGGGTATAAGTAAAATTTAAAAAAAATAAAATACAAATGGAGTGTCCAAATTAAATTAAAAATAGTAATAAAGGGTTATTTTAACATATTTTTTTAAAATTAATAAATATATAAATATGTGCTTAAAATATGATGTTTAGAACGTCAAATAAAGATGCATTTAAGTTACTATATTTAAAACTAAAAACTATATGAACATGTATTCATGTATTCAAAATAAAATGTTGAAAATACATTATTAGATTTTGAACTTTGTGTATTTTTAAATCAATTAAAAAAAAAATTATTTATGCACGAGTTTAAATTAAATTATCTGTATTATTAAAATATCGACAAAATATTATTAAAATTTTATACGCATTAACTCAAAAAAGGAAAAGAAAAAAAAAAAAACACTAATATTTTGATTAGATTTGCTCATGACGTCTATACTACAAATTTATTTATAGAATCATATTTTTTCGTAACTTAAAAAATAAGGTACGGATAAAAAATGAATATTTTATTTAAAATGAGACAATTATATTCATAACCAAATCCTATACTACAAATAAGTCTACAGTCAATCTTATACTACAACCGACCGTAGGGAATAATTTCACGATAACCCGACCCGAAATCCATCTCTTCCAAGATATTCGCAGGGAGAATAGCAACGCCCCCAGACCCCCAACTTCCGCAGCAATATCTCTGCTTCTCATCCCTCTTTGATTTATTGGTGGAAAGTTGTTGAGAGAGAAGTTCAAAACATCCTAAGTAAGATAGGAAAGACTGAAAATGTCTCTGACGTGTGTTAAAATGTCCGAGGATGTCTGGTTGACATGTCTCACTCATGCATTGTCCACTGAGACCGAAGAGATCATGGGCCTTCTTCTCGGAGATATCGAGGTCGATATTTTGTTGACATTACTTTAATCTTGAGTTTTTGCATTAATTATTATTAGTTTTATTTTTTATGGGCTCTTTTATGAACCTATTCGTTTCAGTTTTGGTGCGGAGATCTCTTGATAGGTTTGAGTTTTCTTCTGTATCTAGAGTTGGGAATGTTGGATTTTTATGGCTTTTAGTTGATTGTTGGGTTTCAGGGATTTGGTGTTGGATTCAATTGTTTCTAGGCTAGTGTTCAATTTGGATTTTTGGAATTTCTATTCTTTTATAGCTAACAGTCGCAAAATCTTCAATATATTTTGTCTTGTATTTCAATAGTTATCACATGGGTCTTTCTTGTATTTATCAGTTGTAATTTGGTATAGTTGCTTTTTGCCCCATCCTCCTCTGCCCTTTCTTTCTTTTCGTAAGAATTGAGGAAGTTCCGTTTCTGTTGTTAGTGGTTTAGAGAAGTGGGTTACTTAGTTTCTAGCTTAGAAGGCTAAAAGCACTGCTGAGTGTTACTGGTACTTCAAATTTAGCTTGTATAAAGTAGGATGCTTTTATCATGCTCGTTACTTCTTGTTTTTACTGCCCTACGTTTTCATTTTCTGACCTTTGGAATCAAACTTTAATCTTTGTCCAGAGAAAAGTAGTACAAGTTTTTTTCTTTTTTAATTTGGTCAATTCTAGCTCTAGCCTGGTATTTCTCAGCCTTAGCATAAATTGATTGTCTGATATTTTTTTATTGGTCTTTAATTCGATCTCTTCGTTATTCGGTGATTGAAATTGTTACATTATAGATTTATTGGCTTTCCTTGTATGGAGTTTTAATATGTTTTCATTTTTTTGCTTTTCGTTTTGAAGATCTTTGATATTTTCATTGAGCATAATGATTGATTTCTTCTTTTGGTAATCTCAGCACTCAAAAAATGGGGCTGTGACTGCTTTAATTTGGGGAGCATCACCTCAAACACGATCAGATCGTAGAAAGGATCGCGTAGAAACTAATCCTGAACAGTTGGCTGCTGCATCAGCTCAGGCTGAAATATCCTTGATGGTTGCTTTTGTGTTTATTTCTTTTCTGGAATCTTCGGGACTTGATGTTATCTATGTGCTGACTCAAGTGAAGAAAAATAATATTGTTTATCTATGAATTGAAAGCTTACAAAAGAAATGCGAAAGAAATGAGAAGCAGGGAAAACCCAAATTGAAAACAAAAAAAACGGCTTTTACTTTCCCGTAATCTCCTATGCTAATGCAACCTCTAATGGTCTAATATATATAAATTGCTTAGAAAGGAAGACTTTGGCTATTCATTTCATATGCTCAGATTTTGTTTTAACGGTTTCCCCGTATTTCATTTATTAGCCTTTTCAATTGTTTCTTGGTTTCTGATGCATGAATTATAAACTTGAAAGATGTGTTAAAAATTCACTCACCACTATTATCAATTACTTGATTGTTGACTCCTCATTTCTATCAAGGAGTTACAATCATCAATATCCTGTAGTCTCACCTAGGTTTATTAAATCTGGGAATTGGGTAAAATATTTTCGTACTTGTTATGTAATTATCTGTTCACATTGATTGTCATAACTTTACTGATTTGTAGTGTTCAGAATGTTGTGATGTGCATTTATTAACCTCAATGTGCTGAGAACTTTGGGTAATGTTGTGTAATTAACCTCATAACACAGAATGACAGCTTCTACTGGAAGAACAACTAGAGTGATTGGTTGGTACCACTCTCATCCTCATATTACAGTTCTCCCTTCTCATGTCGGTAAGTTTTAATTGCTAGTGACGTTTTCTGTCAATTGGTGTTACTAGTGGTTTTCATTATCCAAGTGCTTAATTTGAATCGTGTTTAAGAAACCAATTAAGAAGATTTACTGATAAGGACTATTAACGCTGCCCAGCTATGCCATTGTGAACATTATTGTCTTAATCCAAACCATTTAAGAAAAGTTAATGATACAGACGACTAAAGCTGATCCAGCTATGCCATTGTAAATGTTAATTTTCTTATCCTCTGTTGCGTGGGAACAATAGTATTTGCAGAATTGAGCTTTTTGACATAAACAAAGGTAGATTCTTCTTTATGTTCCTGTGCGTTTTTCTTCCCTGGAAATATTTCCATTAGCATGTCATGCTCTAAAAATTATGAGAATTGAAGTTTTATCGACAATATGAATTGACTATCCATGAATTCTTTTGACAGTTTGTAATTTATGGATTTAATAGTAGGACAGTATTGTTGTTGATGACTATAGTTGATGTCCTAGTTATGAATCCAAACCTGTTCTTGGACATACCTTTACCTTTTCAATGATGCACTTTGATTATAAAATACTCAAACCTTGATGAACAGTAATCATAAACCTAGAATTTGCTTTGCATAGATTCAACGATTATGCTTTGAATAGATTTTTCTCCTAAATTCCGTCTAAGAAGCAAAATTAGTATATACTCGAATCTGCATCATAGATTTATGATTATCTAATATATCTCACTTTACTAAATGTTAAGAGACCAGATGCATTTGTCACTTGTCAAAAAGTGCTATGATTTAATTAGTTTATTGGAAATTAAATTATTGTTGCCTTACTTTTTCTGCAGATGTACGGACTCAGGCAATGTATCAACTTCTAGATTCTGGGTTTATTGGGCTGATATTTTCCTGTTTTAGTGAAGATATAAACAAGGTTTGTGAGTTCTCAATTGGTGGTAGTGTAGCAGCCTTGTATAAGTATCTCATTGGCTCTACTTTGCATATTTTCAGGTTGGAAGGATCCAAATCATTGCTTTTCAATCATCAGATGGGAAACAGCATCAGATGTCTATCTCCCCTGTAAGTAGAAATTCAATAATAGATCTTGAATCGCCTTTAAGTTCCTCAGAAAATGTAGCCATAAGATCGGGTTCTGGGAAGGAAGGGGGGACCCCTGAACAAGATAGTGGTGATTCAAGAACTGCTGGAGATATTAAGGTAAAAGTAGTTTCAATCAAAATCAATATAATTGTAATTCAATTCATCTGGGAAACGCTCTAAAAACAGGACTTTAAGGAAAGCATAATTATCATAGATGATAGAAAGCTTAAAATAATTAGTTGAAAATTGAAATTGTTTATTTCAGGTTTCATGTGTGCATCACATTTTGCTAAATTTTATTCTAAATGAATGGCATATGTTGATTTTCATTGCATCTTTTTACTAATACGGAAATCTGGCTTTAACACTTGAATTTGAAGAGCCTCTGTTACCAAAAGTTCTCTTTTGAATTTGATGAGCCACTGATTATGTGCCATTGGATAGGGTGGGGGGAGATCTTCCGATTTAGGGGTTTTCTTTTCAAATGCTGATGCAACCTACATAGGGAGAGAGAAATATGGAGGAAACTACAATGCTGACAATGCAAACAGGAGCATTATTGACATAGATCCAATGGATATGTCAGAAAGTATGCAAGAAGCAATGCACAGATCAAATTTGGACTTGAGGTATATATGAGTATGTACTTCACCACTCATATCTTTTTTGTTTTTAAATGTATGTTGGGTTCTATAGGGATAACTTAAGTGTGCTTTACTAAGGGCCAGCTCTTGCATGTTTGGGGAGTTCAATGTAATTGCAGCAGATTAAATTTCACCATCAAGTATTATTATCATTTATTTTTTTGCAGAAAGTTGGAAAAAACAGATGGTCTAATATATTTGTGCTGGCTGTCTTTGGCATGGCATCTTCTCCTATATATTTGTTAATTTAGTATTCCATCTATTACTATTAGTGATAGTGTTGTTCCATCTAGCTATCAGATGGCAGTTATCAGCCTAAAAGCCTAGAATTGGTTTTGTTTGCTGGCAGCGGTGCAGAGCATGTCAGGAAAGAAGTTCCTCTTCATGTATTGCCCACCTCATCTCTTGTTAAGCTTGAGTCACCTTTAAAATCATATACTGATTTACAACATGTACTATATGAGGAGGAACGAGCAGCATATAACAATGCCATCTCACAAAATATGAGGTAACGAAATCATATGGTGTTTCAATTGTTCAAATCTTTCTACTTTTTCTTCCTTTTAAATTTATCAAACGAGGATTGATTCTAGCTTTTGTTTATTCTTACTCAGGGATGGAAAAGTGCACCCGCTTACTTTTGTGCATCACACGTCAACTTATCAGGCTTCTATGTGCAAATTGATTGAATATTGGTTAGTGTAAATGCCAACTTCTGGAATAGTAATTTGCAGTCCCCTTGCCTCATTTTTTTTTATAAATCTGTGCAGTTTAAGTCCAGCCATAAATGCTCTTCAGGATCGCTTAAGAGAGAATGAACTTCGGGTAAAAATCTGATAACATCCCTTTATAGATAATTATAAGAAAAAAGTGCATCTTACTATATTTATCTTTAAATATCACTCAATTGAATTGAATTAATATGGATTTGATTTTGGGCTTAATCAATTAAAACTTCTACCTTCAAGGCATATATATCAGCCTCCAAATTCCAATTAATTTACCCTATCAAACTTTACGTGCTTAATGGAATTTCAATTTCAACCCACTTGATCACTTGGTGCTTGGTGTGCCTCATTTCCTGTCTTTAGGGCAATATATGACACATTTTGATAGTAACTCTTCTACTGTGTCGGGTGTTATTCATGTTTGACTGACCTGCACTCACTGAATCAGTTGGCAATGTTGAACGACGAAGCCAAACGTCTAGAGATTGAGGCCACCAAAGTCAGTGAGCCAAGTTTGAGCCCCAGGATACATTCAGCAAGTTCAGGAAGCCCTCGTCAAGCTTCATCTCCTGGTTATCGTGGAAGTGCTGCACTCAGTCATCGAGATCTTCATGGTTCAGCAGAATCCAGAGGTGCAAAACTTACATCTAGTCCAGTTGGCCAAAGCAGAAAAGCGACACAATGAAATCTCAAACGACATTTCCATGAATGTTGTAGTGTTTGGATTTTAAGTCATGGCGCTGTGCTCATTGCTGAAACAACTCATTCATGGTGTGGTATTCTCATGAAGAGACGCATTTGGGAAGATGTAGTCTCCTTAAATTTTATCCTTTTGACAACTTGTGAATCAGTTAAAATATGTTCTTGGCTGGTTCTCGTTAGAATGGAATGGCGGTTTTAAAATTGATCGAAGAATCGTAATTATATTGTTATTTTTGTTTGACGGGGATCGTGTATATGAATTCGTTACCTTTTTATATGTATAATATAATTTTATCCTTTTGACAAAATATAATTAGTAATGCAATACAATAATAATAAATAATGATGTAACGTCAAAATGTGCAATGCATTATTTCAATTAATCTATTAAAATGATAATTAGTATAAAATATTTGATTAATAATTTATATAAATTATGTCTAATCGTTTAATAAATATATTATTATGTATTTAATTATTTATAAATATATAATATTTTATATTAATTGTTTCATTTATTTTTATTTTGTTGATAAATAGTTTATGTTATGTTAATTTATTTATAAATACATAATATTTTATTTAATTCATTCTTAAATTTTTAACTTAAAAAATAATAAATTGAAATACATATTTTAAGCCAACAATACTTGTTAATTTTATTAAGTATTATAGTGTTTAGTTCTAGTTGACAAGAAGAATCATAAAATAAAATAGATAAAATTTGAGAATAAATATAAATTTAAAAAACATAATTTATCATAAGATTCAAGCTCTATCTTATATAAAATATATTATTATTTTTGTGTATACTTTATTCTTACATATAGGTTATGTAAGAATATGTTGTTTTCAATTTTATCGAATTTTAATTATGTAATCCAAACACAACGGTCAGACATGCATTCGCGTGTAAAAATAAAATGCGAAAATAAAGAGTAACACATGAGATTTTTAGGTGGAAACAACCTAGGCCACAACAACGATCTAAGAGGAAAACTTTCGGTCTACCGGACCACCTAACTATCTATTATGAAATAAATGTTCAATTATAACCTCAGGTCTTAGACTACCATTCTCAGATAGATCCTCTTATGTAATTTACTTATGAGTCTTCGCTCCTTTCAAAATTTTCACAAACTAGGTATATGGATCCGAACCAACATTTCGATCTACTTGAATCTCACAAAATCAATCAAACCTATCAACTTCGATAATTTTGAGTTACACGAAATACCGAACACATTACTAATAGTACCTGGAACGTTAGCACAAATAACACAAGTATAAAGTGTGTCCTAAAGCAGATTCAATAATAAAAAATCCTAACTAGCAGATTCAATAACATACGTTGTAAAAAATAAATCAACTAGCAAATCCTAGAATGATCATGTAAAGTTCAATATCATGAAAAATAATTAGGCATATGAATTATTCAAACATAACCACATAATATATTTGAACAATTAAATCAAGAGAGTGCCTAAGATTAATAGATGAAGAGAAGAAGATTTTTCTTTTAAAAAAACTCAATCAGATGTAGAAAATATTATTTCAGTGTAGTGTATTTTTCTCCAACAAAAGTTATTTTTATAGAGTCCAATGTGACCTAATGGAGAGTTAATAATAAAGCCAAATTCTACTCTTACAAGGATTTTGCTTTTACAACAATTCTACTCATATAAAGATTCTACTTCCATAATAATTCTACTCATATAAGTATTCTACTTCCATAACAATTATACTTATATTAGGATTTTTTTTAATATTAAATGGGTGTAAGTAAGAAAAGTAGAACAAATTATTAAAACATATTAATCGATTGAATACTTCACCTCGATTAATCAGCATATACGCGATTGATCAAGAACTTAACATGATCGATCTACCCACGCTCAGCAATTCAAAAAATTAACTTGAGAGCGTTTGATCGATCAAACAAGTCTAGATCGATCAAGAGCCTCACTTGATCGATCAATCAACGATTGATTCGATCGATCAACCAAATGTTGGATCTATTTAAATTACAATTAATTATTTTGTCAACGAAAATTGCTAACACTCATGAACCTTGTATTTTCATGTGAACCAATTCAGCAGATCTATTCCTCTTACCATTTCAAATTCTTCAAAACTTATAAGGTTTGGAATCTCAGTGAATAAATTTATGGGAAAAGTGCCTAGTTTTGCCAGCTCATCCAACTTGCAATGGCTACTTGGAAACAGTAAGATGATGACTTGGAATTTCTTTCTTCTCATGTTAACACAAATTTGAAAAATTTGTATATCGGTACAAACAATTTTGGAGGGATGCTTCCTGAGTCCATAGGCAACCTCTCGAAGAAGCTTTCTTCGATTTCCATTGGAAGAAATGAGATACGTGGACGCATTCCTAGTGGCATTGGGAATCATGTTAACTTGGCTGGACTTTACATGGGTACAAACCAATTGACTGGTCAAATACCTATCTCAATTGGTAAATTGCATAAGCTGAATGATCTTAGTCTAACTTACAACAAACTTGGAATTTTGTCTAAAATAGGCAAATCCCATATAATAGTTTAAAAAAAGGCTCATTTAAGTTTTAGTGTAGAAATGGGTAATTTTTGACTTTGAACCTGAAACTTCTAAGTTAGCAGGTTTCCTCTTCCTCCTTCTCTCCTCTTTCGTCTTCGTCTTCCTCTTTCCTCTTCGTCTTCGTCTTCCTCTTTCCTCTTCCTCTTCCTCAATTCTCTCATTTTTTTAACAACCCATGTCATATTTCGACACTGAATAGAATTTGATAAAGCCAATGCCGTGACTGCATTAATTCTCAGCTTCACTGTATTTCAAGTAAAATTCTCAATTGTTAGGTTCAAAACAACAAATATAATTTGTAATTTAATAAAGGTTTGAACTTTGAATTAACAACATACAAACAAATATTTGATTGGTTTAAATTCAACGAAGGAGATATACGAGATATACCCTGGTATATCGAGATATACTAGAGATATACCACAAATATACTAGATATAACCTGATATATCGAGATATACCAGAAATATACCACAGATATACCTTGATATACCATGGTATATCGAGATATACCACAGATATACCTTGGTATATCGAGATATACCTTGATATACCTTGGTATATCGAGATATACCACAGATATACCTTGGTATATCGAGATATACCACAGATATACCTTGATATACCTTGGTATATCGAGATATACCACAGATATACCTTGGTTAACTTGAAGAAGATGATGAACAGTGCAATGCTAGTTAAATTTGATTAGCACGTATAATCTGAATAATATAAGTTTCAATTAAATAGTAAATTAGTTGGAGAATATTTTACAATTGACAGTTCTTTTATATAGTCTTATTCTTCCTCTTGCAGCTGATTTCCAATGTTAGATAGTGACGCAAATTTTAAGCACTATTCTATCTATATGAGCTGCGTAAATTTGACTCTTTTAAAATTCAACAGTCTATATGAAGACCTCTTATTCGTTGAATTTAAACCAATCAAATATTTTTTGTATGTTGTTAATTCAATAGTTTATATCTCTGGTATACCAGATAACTTGAAGAAGATGATGAACAGTGCAATTTGATTAGCACTAACTTGTGCAAGAAATGTGAGGCGTTGTTTCTGTCAAATTGCCCACGTGTTCTCTGAGGAAGAGAAAGAAAGAGGAAGAAAGAGGAAGAAAGAGGAAGATGAAGAAGATGAAGAGGGAGGAAAAAATGGAGAGTACGTAGAGAAGGAGAGAGAAGAAGTAAGAAATAAACTTTGGTGGAAAATAAGGGGTGGGAACCGGCAACTGGGAGAGCCAATTTCAATTTGCCCATTTATAAAATTTAACACAAACGAGCATTTTTCTAAACTAATCTATGGGATTTGCCCATTTTAGACGAAATTCCAACAAACTTTCAGGTACGATTCCATCCTCTTTGGGAAACTTAACATCATTAGGTAGGTTTTCTCTAGCGTCAAACTTGTTAGAAGGAAGTATACCCTCTAGTCTTGGAGAATGTAGAAACTTGCTTCTTTTGAATCTTTCTAGTAACCATCTAAACGGTACTATTCCAAAAGAAGTCATGAGGTTATCATCAATATCCATAATTTTATATTTATCTCGTAACCATTTGAGTGGTTCCATTCCCATAGAAGTGGAAAAATTGGTGAACCTTGGTCTTTTAGATATTTCACAGAACAATATATCTGGTAAAATTCCAAAGAGTTTAGGGAATTGCAAAAGTTGAAAGGATTGTATTTACAGGAGAACTTATTGCAAGGAACCATACCCTCATCTTTGAGTTATTTGAGGGGACTTGAAAAAATTGATCTTTCTTGCAACAACTTTTCAAGTAAAATTCCAACTTTCTTTCAAAACTTTTCTTTTTATAAAATTTTGAACTTGTCATATAATGACCTTGAAGGTGAAGTACCTAAAAAAGGGGTGTTTTGTAATGCAAATGAAGTTTCAGTAATGGGAAACAAAAGACCTTGTAGAGGTATAATTCAATACAAAAGACCTTGTAGAGGTATAATTCAATTGAAACTGCCTCCATGCACCTCTAGTAAAGAAAAGAAGCATAAACTCTCACTTCGTTTAAAATTAATAGTTTCAATTGTTTGTGGACTTGTCGCATTGCTTTATAGTTCTTCTAGCACTTTTTTACCTTTCTAGAAAAAGAAGTCCATCCACATCCACAATAGTGTTTGGGAGCTCACTTGTAAATGTATCATATGAAGATCTTCTTAAAGCAACTGATGGATTTTCTTCGAAAAATTTGCTAGGTCTTGGCGGTTTTGGGTCTATATATAAGGGAATTTTGAACCATTTTAAAGGGAGAACTGTTGCTGTGAAAGTGCTAAACATACAAGTGTCAAGAGCCTCAAAAAGTTTCATAGCATAATGGGAAGTCATGAGAAGTATTAGACATCGAAATCTTGTCAAACTTTTAACAGCTTGTTAAAGTGTGGATTTTTGAGGTAATGATTTCAAAGCTCTAGTGTACGAGTACGAGTTTATGGTAAATGGTAGTCTAGAGAAGTGGTTGCATCTAGATCAACCAATGAACTTGGAATATGAGCATAGGCATCTGAGCCTTACCCATAAACTAAACATTGCCATTGACATAGCTAGTGCTCTAGATTACTTACATAATCAGTGTTTCACACCAATAGTTCATCATGATTTAAAACCGAGTAATGTTCTCTTGGATAGTGACATAATTGCATATGTTGCAAATTTTGGTTTGGTAAAGTTCCTTGATGATAATCCGCTTCCACATTCTTCTCAAGATACCAATTCCATTGTATTGAAAGGTTCCTTAGATTATGCTGCTCCTGGTAAATTTTTAATCATCTCATATGAGGTTGTCTATTTAGTATTATTTTTATTTCTTACTTATAGTTATGAATGAAATTTAGGAGTAGATTCTCCATAAACTTAAGTCCTTAGTCTTTTGTAGTAAAGAATCGGTTAAACACTCAATACAATGAATAAGAGTAATCGTGCTTTCAAGATATTTATTTGTGTAATATATAACCCAAAAAATCATTTTATTATGTGCAGAGCATGGAATGTCTAATGAAACATTAACGTATGCTAATGTTTATAGTTTTGGAATCTTAATGCTGGAAATGCTTACTTTGAAGAGGCCAACTGACGAGATGTTTACAAATGGATCAAGCCTACGCAACTTTGTTATGATGGCATTGCCTTCAAGGGTAAGGGAAGTTTTTGACCCTCACCTATTTCAAAGAGAAGAAGAAAATAGGTCTAATAGGAATAGAAATCGTATGCAAGATGATGAGCAGATTCAGGAGTGCTTGATTTCCATGGCTAAAATAGGAATCGCTTGATCAGCAAAAGTGCCAAGGGAGAGGTTGGAGATGAGCAATGTAGTAGTTGAGTTATGTTACTTAAAGGATGTATTTCTTGGTACAAGGATGCCTAGAGAACTTAGATTTATAGTCTACGTAGTTAAGTCTTAAATTAGTGTACTTGATACAACTTTTAGTACTTAAAATCTTTGTATGTGTATCAGAGTGTAATTGATATATATAAGGTTAGTTTAATTTCCACTAATATATATACATTTTTTTTTGCATGTGCATAATTTGGTGTAATGTGCATGTTTTTTCTTTGTTGTATAACGTCAATATGCATACTATTTTACTGTTTTCATTAAAAGACAGACTATTTTCTTAAAATATAGAAAAGAGAGAAGTCCATATCAGATATATCTACTTATACAATCTCTGGATCAACAAATGTTAAGAACTTACTCTTTAGCTTCTCCTTTAACTCTCACTAAGAATCCCAACACTATTTATAAAGGCATCTCTAATATGATGTAGGTCCCTATTGACATCCTCCATAATCATTCTATCGTTTTGTATTTCTACTGAACATGCAAGTCCTATCTTAAGCATTGAAAGTAAGCATTTCTTTGCATTGACATCGATTTTGGTCGAATTAGCACTTTCATTTGTTTCTTCAATAGCAATATCACTATGATTTTCATTTTCCTGTGTAAGCACCATTTCTTGAACTTCTTTTGTGAGAAGAGCTGGATCCACAATTTGCACAAGTCTTTCTGGAAATTCCATCTCAACATATTTGCGTAAATTCAAACCATCTTTGAACATTTCATCTGTCGGTGTCTTTTCTGTGAGTATCTCCAAAACAAGGATCCCAAAGCTGTACACATCCCCCTTTTTGGATGGCTCGCAACCCATGGCATACTCTGGAACATGTAATGAGCATTTAAAAATTAATTAGCATATTTTTTGAGAATTCAATTTTATAATGTAGATGATTGTTAGATTGATTTACTGATCAGGTACCCTATGGACAAGGCATGCATGAATATGTGGATGTTTCAGAGTAAGAAAGTTGATACCTGGAGCAGCATATCCTATGGTGCCCTTTATTCCAACAGTGCTACTTTGATTATGAGAGCAATCAGTTTTTGTTATGAGCCTAGCCAATCCAAAATCACTTACGTGAGCCACCATGTCATTGTCGAGCAGAACATTGCTAGGCTTCAAATCACAGTGAACGATTGGTGGTTCACAATGGTCATGGAGATAATTCATTGCAGAAGCAACATCTATTATAATATTCAGTCTTTGAACAAGGTTCAAACACCTTGATTGATCTGCATTGTGTACAACTGGATGCAGCCAATTTTCTAAACTTCCATTCGACAAGTATTCGAAGACTATGGCTTTGAATTCATTACCACTGAAATCCATGCTTGAGCAGCATGTCAAGACCTTGACTAGATTTCGATGTCTGATATTTCTCAGTGCATTACATTCAGCAATGAAACTCTTGGAAGCTCCTTTTTGAAGTAGATTTAGGACCTTTATAGCAACTATGTCATTGTGGTCAAGAGTTGCTTGATAAACAGAGCCAAAACTACCTTTCCCAATTAATTTGCTTGGAGAAAATCCATCTGTAATCTGTTGAAGTTTTCTGTATGAAACCTTAGGAAGGGAATCTAAATCAGATGTTGCATAAGGTACCTTTTTCTTTGATTTCTTCAACCATTGACGGACAATAACAACAAAGGACATAAAAAGAAGAAAACTAGCCACCACAAGAGTTATTATGATTGTTAGTCTTTTACCACCTTTTTTCCCATGTTTCTCTAATTTGATGGAGCATGATGGCAACAGAAGTTCCGGGATAGAACCGCAAAGTTTAGGGTTTCCAACAACTGATACAATACTTGCATTTCTAAAGACACCTTCATAGGGCACCTCTCCTTCAAAATTGTTGAAAGAAAGATTCAAATATGTCAAGAAATGAAGTTTTTGCAAGTCCTTTGGAATTTGTCCTGACAAGTTATTCTGTGAAATGTCTAAACACTGAAGACCACTTAAGGAAACTAGAGTTTGGGGTAAGTTCCCTACAAAAATATTCTGCTGAAGAAAAAGTACTTCTATGTTCTGACAGTCTCCAATTGTTTCTGGTATTTCACCATCCAAATTGTTTCCAGAGACATCCAGAGCCTTTATACTTCTAAGCTTACCCACTTCCATAGGTAGACTGCCTGATAAATTGTTCAGTGATAAGTTGAGTGCAAGTGATAGAGTTGAAAGGCCTATAACCTCTTTTGGTATTGCTCCACTCAGTTTATTTTGTGACATATCCATGAGCTGCAAATTTTCACAGTTTGCTATACTTGTAGGAATATTTCCTTCAAACTGATTATCTGATAAATACAGTTCAGACAATCGAGTAAGATTTCCTATGTTGAAAGGTATGCTTCCTGATATTCTATTTCCTAATAAATCCAACACTTGCATTTTATATAGTTTCCCAAAAGAAGTTGGTATCTCACCTGTGAATTGATTATACTGCATGCCTAGAACATATAGGTTGATAAAATTCCCTAAAGTTTCAGGAATTTTTCCAGAGATATGGTTGACTCCTAGATAGAGTTCGCTGAGTTTCGTTGACAAATTGGCAACGGAGTTGGGTAGAACACCTCCATGTTTGTTAAAACTCAAATCAAGTGTTTCTAAATTGCTACAATTAGTCAAAGAGGTTATAAAATCCAAGTCATGATCTGAGTAATTTCCTAGACCATTCCTACTCAGACCAAGTATTTGAAGATTTTGAAGAGCTCCAAAACTAGTTGGAACATGTCCATAAAAATTGTTCTCTTGTATATCAAGTAATTGAAGCAGAGAAGCATTGGAAAAAGATTCAGGAATCAAACCTGAGAAGGAATTACCAGCAATAGCAAATGATTGAATATTAGGGAGAGTGAAGCCTATGCTTGAAGGAAGAGTGCCATATAATTGGTTATCTGTAAGTACAAAAGTGGTCATAGAGGACATGTTGAAAAGAGAATGAGGGACTATACCAGAAAATTTATTTGGCCCAAGACCCAAGTATGATAAGTTTTTCAATTGACCTAACTCTTGAGGAACACTACCCACCAAATTGTTATATTTTATTGAAAATTGTCTGAGTGATGTAATATTTCCCAAAGATGGTGGAATTGTTCCTGTCAGATTATTCAAATCAAGGTAAAGCAACACAAGCTTCACCAAAGAGCCAAGCCCAGAGGGAATATTTCCTACAAGTCCATTTGATTTCAAGTTAATGATTCTGAGCTTGTGAGCAATATGACAAGTTCATTGGGACGTTACTTACAAAGCTGTTGTCGCTAAGGTTGAGATGTTGCAGTCGGATCAAATGACCAACTTGTTCAGGAATTTCACCAAAGAAGCTGTTGTTTCTGAGATTGATGAACTTGAGAAAAGTGAGATTGCCTATGTAAGGTGTTAACGTTCCACGCAATTTGGAGCTATTTAGGTTCAGTGTTGTTACTCTGTGATGCTTTGTGTTACATGTAATTCCATACCAACTACAGAAGTGAACCGAGTCATTCCAAGACTTGAGAACTCCATGTGGGTCATTAGATATTGATTCTTTGAAAGAAAGTAGAGCCAATCTATCTGTTTCGTTGCTTAGTGCATTGACCTTAGTAGTTGGTGACTTCAAGTATAGAGAAAAGAGAAGAGTTACAATAAGGCATTTGAGGCAATACCCAAATAAACTTGGGTTCTGAAGCTCCATTGGTGGTAAGATCAAATAGTATTTGGTGTGATTCTAATATGTAAATGGCGTCTCACAAAGAAAGCTGATAAAGATATCCAATTAAATTGTGGCTCGACTATGGCAGTGAGCGTATATGCCTTTAATTTAGCTGGAAGTTGCTTTTGAATGTTGATGTAATTTATAGAATCGACTATGGTATACCAACACCTTCATCATCACTATTACTTTTAAATTTGAATGGTGATCCTTTCAAAACTACTATTATACAGAGTTGTTGACAGCATGTATGATGTGGCTTTTGAACCTGCAGTTTCAAAGTCCAAATGAAAGCCTTTTGAACAAGTCGAATTTTCCTAGAATCTACGAGGATAATCAACTGATAGATAATGCGTCATAGCGACAAAGACAAAAGTGATGACTTCATATAAAAAAAATTGGACAAAAAAACCTCCATTGAGGAAGGTGGGTTATCGCCTTTCATCATAAATTCATTTGCTATTATGAGTTTGGACAAAAAAACCTCCATTGTGGTTGACTTGACTAGCAAACACCCAATCTAATTTTTTTTTTTTTAATTTCTTTCTTCTGTTTTATGCAGAATAAAACCTCCATTGTGGTTGACTTGACTAGCAAACACCCAATCTAATTTTTTTTTTTTTATTTCTTTCTGTTTTATGCAGAATAAAACCTCCATTGTGGTTGACTTGACTAGCAAACACCCAATCTAATTTTTTTTTTTTTAATTTCTTTCTGTTTTATGCAGAATTTGAGCTAGTTTATGACATTATTATTTTAGTTCTTTCTTTCATGACTTACAAAGTCAAGCGGCCCTTGACAATAAGAAAAGTTTAATTAGTTTAAATTATTAATCAGTGCAACTGTTCTGTTCCTCTCTTTTCCCCTGTAAGTTTTTCTTTATTTGTTTTGAAATTTGTAAGTAAACTATTATTTTGCAGAAATCATAATTCTGTAGCTTCTTCGAAGAGGCACTAGCCTCTTCTAGTGATATCTAATTATCATTTGTGACTACAAGTGTTATATGACTCAAATTGGGACACATCCTAAGGTGTATATAATATGAATGTGGATTCCAATTGAAAAGTGTGAAGGCCAATGGCAATTGTACACTTGGATTAGGATTGTCCTAGTTGGGACATTTTGCATTTTTGACAAAAGGAATGGAGAGTTTATTAGCTTCTAATTAGACATAAGATCCAGGATTTTAAGTTTAAATTTTGAACACTATTTTGAAAAAGTTCACATTTTAAATTAAATTTTTTAATTTTATTTTGCTATGTAAAAAAATAACAGAGAGAGATAGTATTTATGGTGTTCATAAAATAAACTTTATAAATAATCTTTAATTTATTAACTTATATATTTATACAATATTGTATAAATAAAGTAATTTTTAAAATAATCTAAATAACATTAGTATACGTGTATTTGCATTTGTATTTTTTTATTCAATGTTTATATTTTAAATTAATAAATATAATATATTTAAAATTTAAAATTTTAATAAATTTTTTTTTTCTAAATGTAATGTATAAGAATATTGTAACTGAGTTGCCTCTATTAATTCCTATTTAAAGTTACATATTCCAAAAAAAGAAAAAAGTACTATAGAGTAGTACAAACAAGTATGAACGCTGACACCACAGTAAAAAAGGTGAGTTGTGACTTGTGATTTCTCAAGCGCTCCAACTCTACCTTGATAAAGGCTTCTAAACGGAGTTAACAAAAATATTCGGAATCAATCTAACTTATTAAATTTAACTTAATTTAATTTAATAAAATTAATTTTTAAATTTTATTAATTTAATTTAATTATTTATAATAAAAAATTAATTAATATTAAATTAGTTTGATTTTTATGTATTAAAATTTTTAAAAAAATAGAACCAACCCAATTCATTTATTAATTTTTTCTTATTATATTTATATTTATATTTCAATTGTTATTTTATAAAGTTATTTAAAAAAATTTAATTTTCATTCACAGTTGATTAAGTTTATACTTTATACTTTCAAATAATCAATTTTTTCTCAAAAACTTAAATTAACGCCTCTCACGAGTTACTCATGATGCCTCTCACGAGTCACACATTCGTCAAACTCTAGCTAATTGCCAACAGATTTTACACATTTTTATTGTTAGAGTTTAGATATTTAAGTGAAATTCATGGAAGCACTTCTTTACCAAGTACTCTCATTTATTTTATTTTTATCCACTTAAGACACTAATTTTGTATTATTTAATTATTTATTCATTATAAATTTATAATTACAACATCTTTCATATTTTTGTCGTTAGAGTTTCCATTGTATAAACAATATTATTGAATATGAAAATTAACAAATTTTGTCAGGTATGTGATTACTATTCATTATTGCTTATTTGTCCTAATTTTTAATTTTTCTTGCATTTTATGTTTGATATGATAATGATATTAGATAAGTGACCGAAATTTATAATTTTAAAATTAAATATTACAATAAAATTAGTATTAAAAACTTTAGAAACTATAATACAAGATTTTAAAAAAATGAATAAATAAAATTCATTAGCGAAAAAAGAGAAAGAAATTTTCTTTAACAAACCTAAACTGAACTAAAAAAATTATTTCGGATTAGATTGATTTTTTAAACTTCATATTTCGGTTCGATTTTCGTTTTTAAAAAATAGATCATATTAAATTAGTCTTAATTTAATCTAAATTTAAACTAACCTATATATGTTCACCTCTACTTGGCATCATTAGCCTGATCAAATCAATGTTCGCTTACTTGATCTTTTTGCTTATGATTTATTTAATTTGTTTACATATCAAAACATAGAAAAGTATTGATTTTTTTTTATAGTCTTATTTAATATTCTTTTTTTTTTAAATACTTTTAAGTCTCTTTATTTATAAATAAAAAAAAATTTATGACAAAGTTAATTTTATATCTAATTTTTTATTAAATATAATAGGATAACATATATAACACATACATTTTTGAATTTTTCGGTAAGCTTGTACCTAATAAACTAATTATTAATTAAAAAATTACTGAATTTTTTAAAAATTTATCTAAATTAAACTTAAATAAAAATTTATTGTTTAATGTATGATTTTGAATATTATAAAATAAAAATATAGTTTAAATTTTAATAAATTTTTTGTTAAGTATGGAAGAAAAAAGTTTTTTAAAAAGTTTAAGTAAGTTTTTAATTAAATATATTTTTTTATATTTATATTTATCAAAAAATATAAATATATATGTAAATATGTACTATTATGTTATATTTACTAAAATTTGAATAAAAAATTAATTTTTTTATTGTTAGATATTTATCACAATTAAATAAATTTAAATAGTATATTTTTCATAAATAAAAAAATTTTAAAATACATATTTAAACTATAGTACTGAAGTCCAAACAAATTAAAGGAATCATTACACTCTCTACCCAATCATAATATTCTTCCATAAAATACGTGTCATTCTCTTAGGGAAAAAATTGCACATTCATAATATTCTTCCATAAAATACGTGTCATTCTCTTAGGGAAAAAATTGCACATTCATAATATTCTTCCATAAAATACGTGTCATTTTCTTAGGGAAAAAATTGAACTATTTTCCGCAATGAGAATTAAAGGTGTCAACCATGTTATATTAGTCGTGTTTGTATCGTATTCGTGTCATATTTGTTCGTGTTATTCGTGTTATATTTTTGTGTTAGTTGACACATTAAAAAATTTACTTGAATTTTTTGTATGTTACTTATTTATAATAGTAAGAAATAACAAAATCTTTAAAAAAATAAAAAAAATTATTAATCAATTCTTATTAAAAAAAATTAATATAATGTCGTATTTGAATCGTGCTATCATATCGTGTCCAAAATTGCCACCAAAATCCAATCCTTGAATGATTTTTCAATCTCTTATAGATAGCTTACTTTTGTTCTTTGGATTGATGTGCTTTTGGAAAAGTAAGAAAAATATATGAGACCATAAAAATTAGTTCACGTAATAGTTTCTATAATTATTTAAAAAAAATTAATTTTAAAATTTGTAGATAGAGTATTTTAAGTCCTATAATTTATAAAAAAATATATAATTAATTTTTTTTTTAAATTATGTTAAAAAAAAAAAGGTGATATAATTCTCAAAGAATATTTGTGGGATAAAATAAAATTCACTCTTTTAATATTTTTGAACAATTTTTTACTCGTATTTTGATGTAATTTGGCTATAAACATTGACCGAATTTTATTAATTTTTTAGGGCAATTAATTGTAAAATTTATATTTCAAGTTTTTTGAAACATAGCATGTTATGAATATATTATTAAAATTAAAATAGTCTAATATAATTGAATAGTAAAAAAATGTAAGAAATTATATGCAGAGAGAAAAAATATGATTCACTATATATTCATTAATGGTTTCTCATAAAATAACTTTACATGCAATCTTACAAAATAATTTTCAAAATAAAAAAAATCGAGTTAAAGTTTATAATTTTAATCATTTGAGTTCAGGATTATATTTCTAAACCTATAACAACTCAGTTTACATTTTTAAAATCTGTCACATGTAGAATGAGAATGTTAATATAATAATGATATTCATACAATTTTTATCAATGTCACTACAAAAATGTATGAATTATTTATTATTATCTTATATTTAATTACATTTTATTATCCTTAATATTAAATAAAATTATTATTAATGAAAAATTACTTTATGATTATGGCAATAAAATTTTATTTAGGTAGTCAACTAATTTATGTGTGGTTGGATTTTTAAATAAGTTATATATCTTAGAATATTTAAAAAAAAAAAAAAAGTTATGATTCTATAGAGTATCTTTAAGTTTAAGTATTGATGTTGTCATTATACACAATTTTTACAAAGTGATATATTTATATATGTTATATGATATTTATATAAGTCATATGATATCCATTATGTAAATGTGTGAGTTTGGTCTTGATATTTTCATTGAACTTATATAAATATATCATTTTGTAATAATAAAAAAAAAGTGCATAATTACAATACTAATATTTAAACTTAAGTTATACTATAGAGTTATAACTATTTTTTTATATATTTTAAGATATATTGACTCATTTATAAATTAATTTTTTTTCTTTATAAAAGCTAAATTATACTAGATATTTGGAAAAGTGAATTTTAAAGCATCATTTTGTAATTAAAAAATGTGCACAATGACAATATCAAGATTAAACTCACAAATTTAAATATTGGGTATCATATGATTTATATAAATATAGATATTTGGTATCATATAACTTATATAAATATATTACTTTATAAAAAATATGTAAAATGAAAACACTAATACTTAACTTAAAGTTAGACTCTATGGAATTATAACTATATATATATATTCTAAGATATATTAACTCATTCACAGTCTAATCCACACATATATTAATTGATTATTTAAATAATATTTTATTGCCACAATTATAAAATAATTTTTCATTAATAATAATTTTATTTAGTATTAATAACAATAAAGTGTAATTAAATATAAGATTACAATAAATAATTCATATACTTTGACATTAATAAAAGTTGCATGAATATCATTAATCTATTTTTTGTAATAATTTTTACACATGTAGAAATAAAGTATACACAAATAATAACATATTTTATATAAAATAGAGCTAGAAACCATATGATTTTTTACAAGTTTATATTTATTCTCAAATTACACCTTTTTTTTAATGGTCCTTAGTATTAACCCGAAATAAACACTATAATACTAAATAAAATTAAGAAGTCATTTTTAACTTAAAGTATGTATTTTAATTTATTGTTTGTTGTCTTTGTTGAGTTGACAGTTCATGAACCTAATATAAACATGATTGATTACAAAATATTATATGCTTCCAAGTAAAATGGCACAATATGAATTATTTACCAACAAAACCAAAATGATTTAAACAATTAGATAAAATATTATATATTTATAAATAATTAGATACAAAATAATATATTTATCAAATAGTTAGACATAATGTCATAACCTACATTAATTACCGCTTAAATATTTTATACTAATTATATTTTAACCAATTAATTGATATGATGCAATGCATTGCATTATTTTACTGCCACAACCATAAAGTAATTTTTATACAAGTCATATGATATCCAATATTTAAATGAGTGAGTTTGATCTTAATATTTTTATTGTGCACATTTTTAATTATTGCATTACATTACTTTATTGCCACAACCATAAAGTAATTTTTCATTAATAATAATATTATTTAGTATTAATGATAATAAAATATAATTAAATATAAAATTATAATAAATAATTTATACATTTTTGTAGTTACATTGACAAAATTATATTGCATCAAACATTACTTAACTTGAGCGGAATTTAAAGACTTGAAATGAACCTGAACTTCTAAGTAAATAAATAACTAGGTAAACTACGAAACTACCTATATGAAAGAATATGGATGTTGTGCTTAAGAGGAACTCTAGAAGAAACCCAAGTTCGTATATGGTACGAAACTTATTTAACATTAATGTGTTGACTTTACGACTGTGGAATCTTTTATTGTAAGAGTAATCTATATATAGAATATCAATACACTTTTACACGCAAATATATCTTTTAAGTGTCATCATATTCATCATCTTTTCCTTTTATATTTTCAGTCATATATCTCACATTTTAAAAAAATTTCTTTCATTTTTATATAGGCCCAACAAAAAATAATTTTACAATTATATGCTAGGTTTTGAGCTCTTCCTTGCCAGATTGATTCCTCTACTCTCAAACCCATCAAGTGTATATATATATATGAGAAATAGCTACAAATTTATAGGAAAGTTCTTATCTCTTCTAACTTCAAAGGTGTGGTTTCAATGAGAAAGTAATTAGCATTCAAGTAACTACTATCCTATTGAATCCACAACATTGAAGTTATGTGAGATAAAAACTTGCTAGAAAGTTATAGCTATTGATTCTATTCGTGTATAAGCGAAATGACTGAAACAAGCATGAAAAATAATAATGGAGCCCATGAATTTCTATTCATTGCATTTTTGCTTGTATAGGACATGAAAATGATATTTTGCAATCTAATCTGATGTTCTAAATTAGCATTCTAGATATCAAAAATGAATGAAAACAAAACCTACATTGGGACTCGGGGTAAGCCTTTATACTAAAAAGAGGCAGTTTTCCTGGCACTTACATACCTTTGGATGTTATGCCACAACATGCTCCTATTCTTCTATCGGTTCCCCCAACCTTGTTTCCACATCCTCTCCCACTTCATCTAAGCCCTTGCCAGTATATATGTGCCGATGATGGATCCGTTATCCATAGTGCCCTCTACTTAACTGGCTTCCTCTAGTAGAGATCTTACTCCTCTCCCCTAGTTGCTTCCATTGATGACTTCCATCTTCCTGTTGCTTCAAGGAAAGGCAAATGTTATATTGCTTCCTATCCTTTAGCTATTTTTTTTCTTCATTTCAATCCCTTTTCACTCGTATATCTCAATTTTGCTCTTTCCGTTTCTATCATGACCATTTCTCAGTCTTATGAGTCGGCTCTTACTCATTCTAGATAGGATGCTGCAATGGAAGAGGAAATGTCAGCTTTAAAGTCTTGTTGAATCTGGGAACTTACTCGATTACCAACGAGTAGGCTAGTTGTTGGTTGTAAGTGGATATTCACTATCAAATATCTACTTTGTGGGTCCACTGAATGATTGAAGGCTCGTTTGGTTGCCAAGGGTTTTACTTAAACTTATGGTGTTGATTATTATGTAATTTTCTCGCTAGTTGCTTGATTAAAGTATGTTAATATTTTGATTTATATTATTGTCACTCTTTGTTGGACTCTTTATCAGCTGGATATCAAAAGTGTCTTTCTTTATGGTAACTTAAAGAAGAGGTATATATTGAGCAACCACTAGGGTTTGTTGCTCAAGGGGAGTATGGTTTAGTATGTCGATTGAAGAAAGTCATTTATGGGTTGAAGCAATCACCCAGTGCATGGTTTGATAAACTGGGTAATGTCCTTATCGCATTTGGATTTTCTAAATGTCATTTTTATCACTTTGTTTTTGTATGTAAGACAAAGCTAAGACTTGTGATTCTTATTGTATATGTCTCTGGCATTATTGTTTTTGGCAGTGATCTTGATGGCATAGAGGAAGTGAAAAATAAGTTAAAAGAGACATTTCAAACAAAAGATTTGAGTCAACTACGTTACTTTTTGAGTATTGAAGTAACACGGTAGAAATGACCTTGTCCTATCCCAAAGGAAATACATGCAAGATTTACTGACAAAAACTAGTATGTTAGGATCTAAATCAGTTGACATTCCAATAGATCAAATACCTTTGCCTTATACTACTAGTACAGTTTTCAGTGATATAATGAGATATAAGAGCTTGATAGGGAAACTCTATACCTTATTGTAACTAGTCTAGGTATAATATTTGCAGTAGGAGTTATAAGCTAATTTCTAGAAACTCCTAGGCATTGAGATGTTGTATGATGCATACTCATGTATCTAAAAGGAACTTTTGGTATGGTCAAAATTATATTTTATTCAAAATTTATTATTATTGCATTACATTACTCATACCGGCAGGTGAACTATTTCAATTAATTTATTAAAATGATAATTAGTATAAAATGTTTGAGTGATAATTTATATAAGTTATGTCTAATCGTTTAATAAATATATTATTATGTATTTAATTATTTACAAATATATAATATTTTATCTAATTATTTAATTCATTTTTATTTTGTTGATAAATGGTTCATGTTATGTTAATTTACTTATAAATACGTAATATTTTGTTTAATCTGTTCATGAATTTTTAACTCAAAAAATAATAAATTGAAATACACATTTTAAGCCAACAATACTTGTTAATTTTATTAAGTATTATAATGTTCAGTTCTAGTTGACAAGAAAGATCATAAAATAAAATAGATAAAATTTGAGAATAGGTATAGACTTGAAAAACACAATATTATAAGATTCAAGCTCTATCTTCTATACAATATATTATTATTTGTGTATATTTTATTCTTACATATGTAAAAATATTACAAAAAAAATATAGTAATGATATTCATAAAATTTTTGTCAACGTCACTACAAAAATGTATAAATTATTTATTATAACTTTATATTTAATTATATTTTATTATCATTAATACTAAATAAAATTATTATTAATGAAGAATTACTTTATGGTTATGGCAATAAAATTTTATTTAGATAGTCAATAATTTATGTGTGGTTGGATTTATAAATAAGTTATATATCTTATAATATTAAAAGAAAAAGTTATAATTCAATAAAGTATATTTAAGTTTAAGTATTGGTGTTGTCATTATACACAATTTTTACAACGTTATATATTTATATATGTTATATGATATTTATATAAGTCATATGATATCCAATATCTAAATGTGTGAGTTTGGTCTTGATAATTTCATTGTGCACATTTTTAATTATAAAATGATACTTTAAAATTCACTTTTCCAATTATAATTTAGCTTTTATGGGAAAAAAATTAGTTTGTAAATTAGTAAATATATCTTAAAATATATGAAAAATAATAATGATTTTATAATTTAGCTGTAAGTTTATATATTGGTATTATAATTATACACATTTATTTTATAAAGTGATATATTTATATAAGTTATATAATACAAAATATTTATATTTATATAAGATATATGATATCCAATATTCAAATGTGTGAGTTTGGTTTTGATATCAATATTTTTTTAAAAATTTCATTATAAAATGACGCTTTAAAAATTACTTTTCTAAATTTTTATATGATTTGGCTCTTATGGAAGGAAAAAAATTGTAAACTACGTCACAAAGTGAAATTAAATTATGGCAATAAATTTTATTTAAGTAATTAATTAATTAATGTGTAGTTGGATTATAAATGAGATAATATATTTTAAAATATAAAAAAAAATAGTTATGACTATATGATCTAGCCATAAGTTTAAGTATTGTTGTTATTATATACAGTTTTTATAAAGCAATATATTTATATAAGTTACATGATACTGAATATTCATATTTATATAAGTTGTATAATACCTTAATATTTAAATATATGAATTTGGTCTTAGTATTATTATTGTGTATATTTTTTAATTAAAAATAATGATTTAAAAAAAAACTTTCTTAAATTTCTAAAATAATTTCACTTTTACTTGAAAGAAATATTAGTTTGTAAATGAGTTAATATATTTTAGAATATAAATAAAGTAGATACAATTTTATAATTTATTTATAAATTTAAGTATTAATATTATCATTAGGGGTGGGCGTAAGTCCGATAGGTCTGCTATTAAGTCATTTTACAAGCCAACTTTATCTTGACGGTTTTAAAAATCCAAAACTTAGCCAACCTATAACTCCTAAAAACCAACCTTCAAGTCAACCTACAATGTCGGTTCGAGGGAGGTTGGTTTGGACAATTTTGGATCTATAATTGTACTTAAAAATTATTATCATAATAAAAAATATAAACAATATTTTACCCCTACAAACATTTCTTTTAAAGCTAGAGCATACAGATGTGTTACTATCGGTTATAAGAATTATTATCCTTCCTCATATCTAATGCTTGATAAATTTAAAGCTATTAATATGTGACATTTAGAAATGATATCTCATTATTGACACTTCATGTTTGATGCTTCACTACTTACCCTTCTAAATTTAAAATCATAATTCCACACGCTAAATATTTGTTTAAGATTTGCACATTGTATATTTGTATAATATTAATTAATACTTCATTTTATTTTTTTTATAACATTTATTATAAAATATTTAAAATATATATTAATATATAAAAGTATAGGTCGGTTTAATTTTGTCAGTTTTTATTTTGATGGACCTACAACCAAATCGATAAGGTCGATTTTTTAATATTTTGGACCTACTGGACCAAATAACCTCCAAAAACAAAAACAAAAAAATAGGCTCAGTTTGGACCTAGACTTAGGTTGGTTGGTCGACTTTTGAAAAAAAATGCCTACCCCTAATTATCATTATACATATTTTTTTTTTTTTACAAAATGATATATTTATATAAGTTATATTATAAAATGTACGATATCTAATATTTAAATGTTTAAGTTTGATCTTGAAATCAATGATGTCAAAATTTTTCATTACAAAAATGTGATTCAAAAATTCACTTTACTTGACTTAAAAAAAAAAAAAAAATAGTCAATGAAAACTTCGAACAACCAAAGCCAAAACTTTGGCTTTTTATATAGTTAATGATAAGTTTAAGTATTGTTGTTGTTATTATACACATTTTTTATAAAGCGGTATATTTATATAAGTTTTATGATATTAAAATTCATATTTATATAAGTTGTATGATACCTAATATTTAAATATATGAATTTAGTTTTAATATTATTATTGTGTACATTTTTTTAATTAAAAAATGATGATTTAAAAATTATTTTTCCAAATTTCTAGAATAATTTCACAATATTAGTTCGTAAATGAGTCAATATATTTTAGAATATAAATAAAATAGTTACAATTTTATAATTTATTTATAAATTTAAATATTATTATTATTATCATTATATATATTTTTTTATTTATAAAATGATATATTTATATAAATTATATTATAAAATGTATGATATTTAATATTTAAATTTGATCTTGAAATCAACGCTGTCAAAAATTCTTATGGCAAAATCGTGAATAAAAAATTCACTTTGCTTGACTTAAAAAAAAAAAAAAAAAATCGACGGAAACAAAAATTCACTTAATGAAACAATAAGGATGAATTGAATCATTGAATTGTATATATCTAATTAAAAGAAGAGTAGAACAAAAAAATAAAGTACTACGACGACAACGAAAATGAAAGCCAAACCATGGCTTTTTTAATTAAAAAAATGATGATTTAAAAATTATTTTTCCAAATTTTTAGAATAATTTCACTTTTATCAAGAAAAAAAATATTAGTTCTTAAATGAATCAATATATTTTATAATATAAATAAAATAGTTACAATTTTATATTTTATTTATAAATTTAAATATTAATATTATCATTATACATATTTTTCGTTTTCAAAATGATATATTTATACAAGTTATATTATAAAATATATGATATCTAATATTTAAATATTTGAGTTTCATCTTGAAATTAATGTTGTCAAAATTTTTTATTACAAAATCGTGATTAAAAAATTCATTTTACTTGACTTCAAAGAAAAAAAAAAATCGACGGAAACAAAAATTCACTTAATGAAACTATAAGGATGAATTGAATTGTATATATCTAATTAAAAGAAGAGTAGAATAAAAAAAAAAGTACTACGATGACAACGAAAACGAAAGCCAAATTATGACTTTTTATATAGTAATAGATATAATGGGTTAAGATTTAAATGTTACAAAAGTGGCTTTGGAACAGGGATGTAGCCAGAATTTTATTCAGAGAGGGCAGGGCACCTTGTGAACGTTAATAATGAAAATTGATATTTTCCATATTACATGAACATAAATGATTTTTTTAATTGAGTTAATAAAGTTTATCTTTTCAATGAATTAATAATTTTGAAATTTTTGTAAAATGTAATAATTTTGAAATTTGGGTCACTAATATTACGTGCTTAATTTGACAATTTTGTTTCACCTAATTTATACGTAAAATATATAAAATGAAATAAAGTGTCAATAAAATAAAATAATATTGTTTAATATCTATTCAGAAAATCAGATGAAGTAGAAGGAATTAAATTATAAACTATAATAAATATGTAAAAAATTTAATGTGTTAAATAAAAGTTGAGACGAGCAAGAATATATATATATAAAATTAACAAGGAAGAGTTTTTTTTTTTTTTTTTTTTTCTCCCCTGCTAAAGTAGTCAATGTATTATTATGATTGTGGAGTGCTAGGAAATGTTAAGTTGTAGTAGAAACAAACTTACATGAGATTTTTTTAATCAACATACTTAGTTAAATCAAGAAATTTTTGTGCATATATATGTAAACCTTTATTATTCTAATTAATAGATGATGATTGAAAACATTCAATAAGTTTATAACAAAAGAAAAAACAAAGTATATGAAAATGTTAAATGAGTACGTGATATTATAAATAAATAAATAAATAAATAAAATCAAATGATAAAATTGAGGTACACTATTTTTAATGTGGAGATGTCAAATTTTTACCATTTTATTATAGAAAGAATGATAAAAATTGTATAAAAGAAAAAAATGTAATGTGAAATGAATAAAAGTAGTTCAAACCATAGAGAATATAAACAAGGGGGACACTCCACTTTTTTTTAAAAAATAAAATAAAATACGACAACACATTTGTATATACAATCCATGAAAAATTTTGTACATTTTTCTGTAAATTACACAACGTATACGGAAATACAACACATGAATATTTTTGCTGAAAATTTGAGGGGGCTCGATTTGATGATAACGTGCCTCGGGTCCCTCATGTGCAACCTTGACAGATATGAGAAGCAAATCTATAAGCAAGAAGTCTCAATGTTATAACTGTAACGAAGTCAATAATCAGATTATGCATGACAAACAAAGGTGACACAGACTGACAGACATGAGGCGTTGAATGCGAAATGACAGACATAAGAGTGATGAAGTTGGTCGTAGTCATGCATGGAAGCGATTCCCAAGGCGAATCGAATCTACCTAATCATTTTTATTTTCTCTTTACAGTTTGCCTCTTATTGCCTTTACCCTTCCCCGAGAGAAATGGAGGCCAGGATTATAGCTATTGAAAAAATTTGTGTGTTAATATATCAATACGTTTTATAAAATATAATTAATAAATACATAAAGATATAATTTTTTGTATACAAGAAAATGTATAGAAAATTTTCTTACACCAAGAGTCGGAATTATGTAAAAAAGTTCTCACTAACTAGATCCTCCTTAATTCAATGCAATATATACAGCCGCAACAAAGAAAAAGAAAAAAACACAAAAGATGGTCAAAATTCCAAACCTTCCTCGAAAACTTGTTATGCCATCATCAGCTTCAATTTGCTTTTAATTGCCATGTCTGTTTTCTATTTTACTTATGTTTCTATTCTTTTTATCAAACGAGTTTAGTTAACACTTGAGGCTGCTTTATGCTCTCCATTTTGTAGCGAGCAAGATAAACCGTCAACAATTTATTTTAGACGAAGATATTAACACAATTAAGATTGTTAATATTATAATTATATTTTATTAATGATAATTTTATAAATAAAAGTGATACTAATATGTAATTAATTATAGAGATATAATAGTAAATTTATATATTTTTGTCATGACAATAACAAAAGTGATTGTGATAATATATTGCTATTTTTTTATTTTTTATTTTTAATTGTCTTATTCCGCTAATTAACCGACCAACAATTTGTATACATTCCTATTCCTTGGATGCCCCTGACTTCCTAATTATTACATATCCATCCATTTAACAAAAACACCAAGCATAAGCAAACTATTATAGTTATATATTTTTTTAAAATACACCAAAAAATCAATATTTAAAATATTTAAATTACTTGGTAGCTCTTTAACTGCAAAAGAATAGTTGAATTGATTAGAAGTTCTAAATAAGGTCTTAATAGTAATTAACATTAATTGTGGCTCTATTACTACTTCTCCGATATAATTTTACTTGATTCAAGTGTATGTAAAGATATAGAGCTTAAGGACGAATAAAGGAGCATTCAGATTTTGTTTTGTCACATTAAATTGACTGTCAATTTTGCTGATTCTCTTTGACCAAAAAAATTGCTGATTCTCAAAGTAAAACTGAGAGAGACGTTTTTAATAATTAGAAGAAGAGGACTAGATTCCAGCCTTTGAAGGCTAAATTGATTTTAGAATCTCATTGATGGCAAAGACCACGATTGTTAGAAAAAATTTACCATACAACAGTTTTTTTAAAATAATAAATTTGCGTTTATACGTCACATAATCTAATTATAAGATAATTAAATTAAAATTGATAAATATATAAGCATTTTTTTTATCGTGATAATAATATATAAGCCTTTTTTGAGTTTTCATTTTTAGCCTGCATTCTAACCGCTAGTGTTTTTCATATTTTAATAAATTTAGTTGAATTCATGTCTTCAATATTTTTCAAAATAACAACTTTAATAAAAATAAATTAAAAAATTTAGATTACAATAATTGTATATATTCTACTTCTCACAGTATAATATATGGAATACTTTGTACAATAGTTGTATATACTCTTCTTCATACAATATAATATATGGGACCTAACAGGAGTGGCTCGTCCTTTAGAGTAATAAGACAATCGTCTTAGGCCTCCAATTAGGTAGGGCCTCCATTTTTTTGTAATGTCTATTATATTTTTAAAAATAAATAATTTTATATTGAATCATCTCTATAAGCTCTGAAAAATAATAATTAAAATAAAATTTAAGAATATATTAATTTTAAAAAAATATTGTACTTAATTCAATATTATTATGATGAATATATTAACACATAATTTTTTAGTTATAAAATAATACATGAATTATTTATCTTGTACTTATAAATAGTTAATCTTTATTAATAATATTATTAGATAAATTTATCATTAATGAATAATAAATATGTTATAATTACTAATAAAAAAGATGAACAATTGTTCACTCTTAACTTTATTATATAAAGAACAAAACAATCTTACATTTCTTAAATCACTATATGTATTTTAATTTCATAATAATCTTTAATTTTTCTCAATTAATTGAGATTATGCAAAACAAAAACAAAGACAAATAAGCATTGTAAAAATATCGTCATTGTCTTCTTTTTAACGTTTTATTATAGGCATATCTTTTTTCTTTTTCTTAAGTGTTTTTTCTTATTCCTAAAGTTCAAAATTTATATTGTTAATATGTTTGTTTTATTCAAATTTCAAATATAAATGTTTAATTTTATAGACAATTTTAAACTTTTTATTTTATTCTAAAGTTTCAAAACTCTCAGTTTTATTTTATCATAATCACAATAAATTTAATTATTGGTCAAATAAATACACAAAAAAAAATTTAAAAATATACTTATTAATTTAATTTTTTATCATTGGTTGTTTATATTCAACACAAAAAAATATTTTAATATTATTAATCAATTCTTATCGTCTGATGAAAATTTGATTTATAAAAAATATTTGAGGCCTTATTTTTGTGTTTTGTCTTAGGTCACAAATATTCTTGAGCCACGTCTAGGACCTACGTCTAACATGTAGATGAAGTGTTCTCTGGTTTGGTTGCTACCCTCTATACCACCTGTGTTAGATATGTAGATAGGAATGGGCACGGGGGATGGGCGGGATAATTTTTACTATATTCGTCTTAAAATCGAACAAATAACCTTATAATCAAGCGAGGATCGGTCGGAGAAGGGTATAAAAAAAAACCACTTTATACCTATTTTTTTAATTAAAAAAATTAATTTATTATAATTTTTAATAAATATTAGTATTTTAATTAATAAATAATTATATATATATATATATATATATATATATATATATATATAAAAAATATTTCAGATACGGGTGGGTATAATTTTACCTATAATCGTTTCCGTTCCGTTCCCAATTATTTATGTCTGGGTATTTCTTGAAATCGTACCTGTCTTCGAAAATAATGGATAAAAATTGATTCGTCAAATCGGATATCTGCAGATAAAATGTCCATTCCTATATGTAGGGCAATAAATTTGGGGACACATCTAAATAAATTATTTATTGTTTTTAAAATAAATAATGATTAGATATTTTAAGTTAATAAAATATAAAATTAGTGTAATTATTATTTTTTAAAAATATAAATATTTTATAATTGATGGAAAAAAAAATTGAATATAATTAATAGGGAGTATATTTAAATAGCAGAATTCCGTATGTCATTGCCATTGGTCAAAGGTTTTTATTTTTTGGGTTTCATATGCTTCACTTGATTGACATTTGATAGATTAATTTGTTGTGTTAATACACTACAGAATCCATCTGTTCTTTTTGTGGGGCTAGAATTGTTGGATGGTGGTACAAGTACTACAATAATTAATTATAAAAATAAGTAATTTAATTAGTGAAACTATACTGTTAATGAAAAATTATTTATTGTTTTAGAGTAATGAATAATACTTATATGTTCCTTTAGATTTTTCTTTTGTGATTACAATTATCAAGTTTGGCATTTGAAGAACACGAAAAAGTAGTTACACGACCCTCCACTTATTCGCGGCCATGGACCTATTTTTCTAGCTTTAAGCTTGTATATAAGTATCACATATCTCACACTTATCTTCACCATTAATCAAAACCTAGACTCTATATATGCTCATCATCTTCTCACCATAACAAACACTTAACTCAGTCTCTTGTTAAGGTTTGTCTTCAATATTATTCTTAATTTGTGGGTGCTTTTTTTATTTATTTATTTTAAAGTAGAATATTAATTAATGTCATTAATTGAAATCATTAATACTCTTATTTCAGGCAGGCAGAAGATTTCATTAAGAAAAAAATGAGCAGGCCAGGAGATTGGAACTGCAGGGCATGCCAACACCTCAACTTCCAGAGGAGGGAATCGTGCCAAAGATGTGGCGAAGTAAAGTCCGGAGACTATGGGAGTGGTTTTGGAACAGGGAGGGGAGGGTCATCATTTGGGTTTACGGCCGGGTCAGATGTCCGACCCGGTGATTGGTATTGCAGTGTGAGTAACTGCAGTACTCACAACTTTGCAAGCAGGTCTAGCTGCTTCAAATGTGGTGCGTTTAAGGACGATGGACTTGACTGTGACTTGCCTCGCTCTAGACCCTTTGCTTTTGGAATTAATAATAATGGTAATCGACCTGGATGGAAATCTGGAGATTGGATTTGTAACAGGTAAACATTATTATTATTATTATTATTATTTTTTTTTTTTTTTTTTTTTTGTGTGTGTATAATAATTAAAAAATAATAATAATAAGTTGGGTCGGAGACAGAAAATATAGAAGAGAGAATAACTAAAGTTGTAAATTTTGTTTTCCTTTGACTAAATGGTGGGTCATGGGTGGGTCTGTGGACACAATTTAGTTAGTTTTTGGGGCTTGTCTAACACTTTTACAATTAACCAATTATAAACTTGTAAAAAATAAAATTGGCTTTTGGCTGAGAGTTTTACTTCACAACTTGAAATAATATTCCACTTTGTTATAATTAAGGGTGTTAGAGTTACTTCATAGCTAAGTTAGATACTTGTGCTGCACTTTCTCTCGCGCGCTTGCTTTATCATGTTATTGAGCTAATTAATTAATGATATAAAAAAAAATAATCTACTAAATTATTCAATTAATTTTACTTTTAATAAAAAAAATATATATTTATATTCTTATAACGTTTAAAAATATATGTTAAAAAAATAAATATATTTTTTTCCTTGAAGAATTAAAATTAAATTTTCATATATAAAATAAAATTATGCTATTTAATTAAATCTATAAAAAATAATTATCTTTCTGTACATATTTTAATTTTAGTTATGGGCAGGTCGGGATGCAACGAGCACAACTTTGCTAGCAGAATTGAATGTTTTAGGTGCAATGCTCCGAGAGATTTGTACTAGAGACTATTATGATCTACTATCCAATTTTGGGTAGGTCCTTTGTTTTTTTTCCTTCACTTTTTCTTTTTTTAATAGACGGATATATTTCTTGTTTTATAATATATATAGTATACACATATTATAATAATTTTTTTTTCTTTATCAGTATGATAATCATATTTATTCATTATTATAAATTATTGTATGCAGGCGGCAGACAAGCAAGATGAAGCTGATATCATAGGGTGCAAGTAGGTTTATTTATTTATTTATTTGAAGTTGTAGTAAGATAGTGTTTTAATTACATGATTATTAATTTCTTTTTGGAAGCTGGAATCAGTTATACGTTTTTAAAGTGAAAGCATATGGTTCAACAACCCATGCATTATGTTCAGATAAAAGGAGGAGCTATGTGACCAGCATTGTGTTGCTGTTAGGCTTCCCATAATATTAAAGCGATGTAGTTCTTGTTGCTTTTCAATTTATGATATTTATCCACCCCGTCAACCCAAAAAAAAAAAAAAAATTTAATGTCTTTATGTTGTGCTTTTTTTATTATTTGTACTACTCATTGTTTTTCTTATATGGATTTGATTTCTCGTTCTTTTCATGTTATCAACAATTTGAAAAGAATTTTAGTAAAGTGTTAAACCGATGGAAATCATGATAATACGATACAGATTTTAAATACATTTTAGATTATTACCTATATTTAGAATAATTGTTCTTATTATCCTTTTACTTTATGATTTAGCTTTAGCTTGTTTCAAATTTAAAAATAAGACTTAAATAATGGTTTTGAATTAGAGATCAAAATCTATCTTATTATATCTTCCGACTCTATTTCCCAAATCTTCTAATCTCTAATCCCCAATCAGGAAATCTTCCAATCCTAATTCCCAAATATCTTAATCCCTAATTCCCAAGATACTTTACAATTTTCATGTACTATACCACATCCTAAACATATATTTGTCTAAGAAACTTTTTTCCCCAATATTCAACCCAATATCATTTGATAATTGGATTTTCTACTGTGCAACAACATAGATCATATAAGGCACTTTTTATAACTTGCGTAACACTCAATAAGTTATCTCTCCGAATATAGAGTTTTCTATTATAAAAGTTTTTTCTTCGACAAATCTCCTATTTTATTTAGTTTACTTAATTAAACAAATATTACAACTAGATTTCGATCTAGTGTATTTTTATTTTACCTAGATTTTAATTTAGTGCGTTTTTATTTTACTTATATTTCATTTTAGTAGTAATTTTAAGCATATTTTATTATGTTTTAGGTTGGCAATATATTAATAAAAATAAGACTAAAATGTAATAAATTTAACTTAAATATACCAAAATATAATAGAAATTACTGAAATTTGACTTAAATATACCGAAATATAGCACAATGTAATGAATGTAACAGAATTCAACCCAAATATATAAAGAAAGACGGACAATACAATATATTAACAAAAATAACACTAAAATATAATGAATTTAACTTAAATATAACAAAATATAACAAAAATTACTGAAATTTGACAGAAATATACCACAATATAATGAATGCAACAAAATTTAACCCAAATATAAAGAGGAAGATGGATAATATAATATATTAACAAAAATAATATTAAAATATAATGAATTCAACTACAATTTTACAGAATATAATGAACACAAATTAACCCAAATATACAGAGGAAAATATAATACAATATATTAACAAAAAGAATACTAAAATATAATGAATTCAACTTAAATATATCAAAATATACTGAACTTGTACACAAACAAAAATGTGTTCAAAGGTTGTTCAGACTTCATAAATAATCATAAAACAAGACAACGATATATCTGAAATAAAATTATCCATATTAATATTTATTGTGTATTTCAAACATACTTACAAAACCTTAATATCAAAAACAACATTTTATAAAAACCAACATTCTACAAAAAAACTTATAAATAGATGAAAGGGATTTCGTTGAGAATAAATTATCATTCACAAGGACAAAATGATATGGAATAGTGATGGGTTTGAACCATCATTACACCCATCGTAAAGGAAGAGAATGAATGGGTTTTATGGAAAATACATTTATTCAAAACATTTATCAACAAAAAAAAGCAACAAATGTTAGAAGTGGAGATGTTTCATGCATTTCAGAGTTAAAAATGGTCGAAATCGTCGTCTTTCTCAAATCAGTTTGAGAGTGTTTCGTGCGTTTCAGAGTTATAGGAACTGAGTTTGTTTGAAATGCTTAAAAAGGCTCTCTTTTTTTTAATATAACTTTCTCAGATTGAAAGTTAAAATTTATCTTTTTTTTTTTTTTTTTAAATAACATTTTTTTAAACTATTCTAAAATATGCCTATTTTGGACAAAATTTGACATAATATTCTCACTTGAAATTGAATAAAAAGTATTAGAAAGGCGGAAAAAAGCATGATACAACTAACAGTTGTGGGCTAAAGCCCAAGCAGTCCAAAAGTCCAGCTGTAGGCTTAGTCGTGGTATGTACAATTTGTCAACTTGGATGTCATCGAGGGCGGTGGTCTCCTTCTGTAATCGACCCGCCTCTCCCTCTCTAAAGAGCTTCTAAGTTTTGTATTGACACTTGTATATCTTATTGGACGAAACTATTTGGGCTTTACATCTATGAAACTGTAACTGCTCTCTGAATACGCTGAGTTTTCAACTTTTTGAGCTACTTTTACATTACTCTCTCTCCTTGGTTCTCTTGAAGGTTTAAGGATTTCAATGGCTGCCTGTGAGTTTCGCTCCGAATGCTTTATTTTTACGTCTTCAATTTGATTGAGTTTTCCGCATTAATAAATTTGATTTTTTCTTGTATTTGGCATGTGGGTACTTTTATTATTGGGCATTTGAAAGATTGGGGATTTGCTTTCTGGGTTTCAGATTTTATGTATAATGATTTGTTGAAAATGCATGTTGCAAATTTATTAGTTATTAAATTTATTTTATTATATAGTTTGTAGATTCATTGCGTGCTTATTGTATCTGTTACAGGTAGCCTAGGGACTTTGAATGTTAAAATTTCAAACTTGAGTTTGGGTCGGAGAGGGAATGTGTTTTCACAATTATGTGGTTTGAGGATTTGGAGAGGTCAAACAACTCGTCAATATGCAGGTTTGGTTATTTCAAATCAGTCAAAGAAAGTGATAAGCATGTGCAGTGGCCCATTTTTAGAGACCTCTTGTAAGTTTTTTTTTTTTTCCTTTTTCTTTTCCCTTCCCCTTTTTATTATGGTTGATCTTTTAAGCTGCAATGAGGTGATTCTTAGAACACGAGCCTTTCTTTTGTATATAGGTTGGGTTACAGCACAGATCTCATATTTATTCTAAAAATAAATTTATTTTATTAACTTATTTTTTGTGACAGAATATTATTATTAAAAAGTGGTTGTATAATGAAAAATTACAGTTTTTTATGTTTTTTTAATATTTTTCTATTTTTATTTAATTTATTCTTCAATTTTGAAAAATAAAATAAAAAAAATTAATTTTGTATTTTACAGACACTTTTTATAATAAGACTAAACTGCTATAAGAAATAAATATAATATGAAAATGTTATTTTTATAATAAGAAAGAGACCTACTATATTTTTCTCTTATAAATAAATGCCATATTAAGTATTTATTTATTGACTTGTCAGGTCAAATTAATTTCTTAGAATTTTGTGGAAGCTTTATTAGACAGTTAATATTATTATTTTTAATATTTTAATATTAAAAATATTAAAATAATATAATTTATTATTAATTAATTTTTAAAAAAATAATATTTTAATTAAAAAATTATTAAAATTATATTTTTTTTTGTCTTTAATTGACTTCTTTTTTAAAATTAAAGGAACAAATGATAAAAATGATATAATCTAGGGACTTTCATGACATTTTTCTCTATTATTTATTATTCATAGACTAAGTTTCACCAAAAATGTACACATGTTATTATCTGATTCCCTTTTCTCGTAAGATTATGAGAGTGAGTGAAAATTCAGGTAACATCGGAGAATGTGTTTAGCTTTAAAAATCTTTGGATTCGTGCAATAGCATTCCTCTGCCACCAGGGAAGAGTATGTATGAATCCATAAAATAGTGGCTTTAGATACAACCTTAGCTATTGCAATTGTGTGCTCTCACCATTCAACATTTTATTAGTTCTCTCTCTTCATTTTATCATGTTAACCTTTTACATGTACACAGTTTTGAGATTTATTTTCCAGGGAATTTGGAAATGTTTTATTCTATGTTGTTGTCTTGACAGATGATCAAGCTGCATTGATGGATGGCCATACGTGGTTTTTAACTTAGGTCTCTGTCTTATATCTGCATGCATTTTTTGATGATTTAACAGCTACTACCAATTTTGAAGATGATTCTGAAGAGACTAAAAAGGCTTGTTTGACTAGTCAGCTTGTTCCAAATTTAAGCGAGGTTAGATTTATTATGACTACCAGAACTCTGCAGTATATTTTTTTTCTTCTTCTTCTTTTTCCTAAGATCAAAATCTGCACTATCATACATATGCAGTTGAGATTTTTCTGCCATAGGTACACTTTTCAACTTAATGAGATCTAAATTATTGATAGCTTCTCTTAGCTATTCTTCTCTATGCATTTTTTAGTATTGAAAGATAAAACCCTGTATCTCTAATCAGTAAATACCTGCGCAGAAGTAAAACTAAATATTTTCTTTGCACATTTTTTAATTTGAAGTATAGTTTTTTTTTCTTTTTCTTTTTTTCTTTCAGGTAGAATCTTTGCTTGCAGACATATGTGATACAACTTCAGTTGCAGAGTTCGAACTAAAAGTATGTAGTTATAACTTCTTTCCCGTTCCTTGATCTTACTAAAGAAATGATGTAATTTTACATTTTTTATTTTATTTTTGAAGCACAAGCATTAAGCATAAGTTCTGTACCTTTTCCCTCTTCTCACGCTGCCCTCTAGAGCTCACAATGTGAAATGATTGGTAAATCTAAGTACTCTTTACCTCTTACGTATCCGTTCTTATCTTCACCTATATTCAGCTCGAAGGTTTCCAGTTGCATGTGATGAGGAATACGACAGCAGAAGTCAGCACTCAACCATCCCCTAGTCCAGCTCCTGTCACTGAAACTACAGTAGCTGAACCACCTGATGTAAACTGGTCTGCTTCTTCACCATCTTTAGCTCTATCTAAGTCACTAACTTCTTCAAGGGATGTCCAGACGCTGGTAGATAACGCTGCAGATGATGGCTTGGTGATAGTTCAGTCTCCAAGGGTAAGTTGGTAACAACTGCTCCATAAATTGTTCTCTTTGAGCTTGGAAGGCTGGTTATTGAATCTGTAAATTTTGTAGGTAGGAATTTTTAGGAGATGTCGAACAATAAAGGGGAAGCGTGCTCCACCGTCATGTAAAGAGGTACTAATTTGTCAGTCTGAGTTAGTGAATTGTCCTTTGTACATTATGTTCCATTATGAGATGAGTCTATTTTTCAGGCTCTTTCCAGAGTATAGTTTTTCCTGCTTATTTGGTAGAATTTTCTCACGCATATTTTGATGGCCAATTTTTTTAATAGAAATGACAAGAACACAGAAAATCGTGCTCCTTTGATAAAGTTTTCAATAGAAAATTCCCCATAAATTATTTTAGAACTCAAATATATCAGCTTCCTTACTAGTGTAATTTTGTGTGAGCTTTAAAATTGAAATTCTGTGGGTTTTTTTTTTTTTTTTTTCTAATACAAAATTGTTCTGCTTTGTCTTGTAAATTCCAAAACTTTTTCCCCAACTCCTACTGAATCTTTCGGAAAAAAAAAAAGTCTCCCATTGATCTAAAGGGTTAACTACACATCTGACTTTCACTTGTCAAGAAAAAGAGGTTGCTTAAAGCTGGTTGCTCATCCACTGATAGGGAGCTTGTAGTTATACGTTATCTAATCCTTTCATTTTTAATTAAGTTCTATGATATTTTATTCATCATCTGCATGTTGTGCTTTTATTAGTCTTTTATACTCTTTATCTTAATAGCTTTCTTTATTTTTCTCAACTTAAAATAATAAAAAAATAAAAACAACCTAAAGGCCTTGATTATTGTTACTGTTAGTCCACATGCAGAAGCAATTAAAAAGGAATGCTGTTCTACTGGCTTATTGATTGCACCACTCAGATAGTTTTCATTGAGGTTTTTAATTTTGCATGTTCTGTTGGCGAAAATAATCTGCAGTAGTAGCACTTCCATTCAGTCTCTTGTAATCCTATTTGAAACTCCCGGTTGCGTTGTTTCACCCAATGTTTTATGACTGTTTGCACTTTTACTCTTCAGAAGCAAATAGTAAAGGAGGGTCAAGTGATTTGTTTCGTAGAGCAACTTGGTGGAGAACTCCCAATCGAGGTTCGTTTTTAGTCATCTTTTCATCCATCCGTCTCTGTCTCTGCCTGTGCATGATGAGATTTTTCTCATTTCTCATCATTTCCACTTATCTGTCGTATGGGTTCTTTTCCTGCTCTTTTATACAAAGCCATACAAATTCTATTACATGTTCTAATAACAGCCTTTCATAATTTCAAATGCAGTCTGATGCATCTGGGGAGGTAGTGAAGATACTACGCGAGGATGGTGGTAAGTAGTCTCTCATCCTTTCCTTGTTTCTACTTTCTTTTGTGATATACTTTTCATATGTTACTCACGAGTTCTTGTTTACTTGCAGATCCTGTTGGATATAATGATCCTCTCATTGCAATTCTTCCAGAATTTCCTGGCATAGAGAAACTTCAATAGAAAGATTTGATTAATTGTCAAATCTGCGAAAACATAGAAAGAGCTGGGAAACAGATTATGTAATCGGTTTCTTTTACTATTTCTGCAAAACTCTTTTTAGACAGTAACTAGTGTTTTGCTTGCTACTTAATGAATGACCCTTGTGTATTGAAATTAAGGTTTAGTGGACTCATATACAGGCGATGTATTCGTGATTGCGAACGCATTACTTAGCTTCCACTTAATTACTCGTGTGATTGACCATAGACAATAAATTGAATAAAGTTTGTTACTCTTCTTCCATATGGGAATGAGCATTTTTATTTGTTTTTTAACTTCCCTTTCACATACCATGGACTATGGTGTTTAACAATTGGTTCTGGAAACAGTGGTTGACATTAGGATTTACGGTGGCTCTAGTCATACGATACAATGGATTAGCCATATCGGAAGCGGGCAACAGAGGTCCTTATATTCTGACATTTGTGCTATTTAATCTTTTATAATTGATATTATTTAATCTTTCAAACTCTAGAAAAAGAGGGCAATTTAAGACAAAATACATTATTTTAATATTTTTTAATTAAAATATTATTTTTTTAAAGTTATATTTTAATATAAAAACATTAAAATAATGTAATTTGTATTTAATTATCTTCTTAAAAATAATATTTTAATAAAAAATTATTATGTATTTTATTCTTAATTAATTCATTTTTTAAAAGTAAAATGATACCACTCATAAGTATCAAGCTTCTCTGGCCAACTCCCGAGTTGTGGCTTGAACATGCCTCCTATTTTCATTTTAGGTAGTATCGTTTATTCTTAAAGAAAACAAAAAAAAAAAAAAAAACTCATTTAGTCATGTCAATTTTATTGATCCATGAATGAAGGGCAGAACTGCTTTCATTAGGGACTTGTGTTTTAATTTCCAAATTGTTATTAATAGGGATTTTGTCTAAAATGGGCAAATCTCATAAGGTAGTTTAGAAATAGGCTGATTTGGTTTAAACTTTAGAAATAGGCATTTTTTAACTGTCCACCTGTTTTATTGGTTTGTAGCCGGTATTTTATTAAAAAAAAAAAAACGAAAATTCGCGTGCTTCAAAACATTTGAATTAAATCCAACAGTTTCGAGTCTATTGAACTAAACTCTCCCACTCTCCCACTCTCCCACTTACCTGAGGAACGAAACGACGCAGACTTATCTCGCGAGGAAGACGATTTAGGAACATTTCCAGTCTATTACCGAGGACGAAGACGACGCAGGAAACAAGAATTTCACGGAACTTCATTTGTGAGCTCTGCAACTTTTGGTAAGTTTTGTTGAATCAATGTCTTCTCCGTCCCTTCACGAAAACTTCTTGGGAATGGTTTTTTATTGGGTTTTTGTGGAATATTGGTATTTCTGTATTTGGGCTTTTGTGTTTTTATCAGTCTTGCTGGCTGGGTTACTAGTAGCCATTGCCATTGAGATTGAAGGTTCGAGATATGGTACCAGAAAATGGAATTATTCATTGTTACCCTTTCATGTATGATTTATTAAAAAAAAAAAATCTGATTTCTGGTCTTTCTGCGGTGTGGTATATCTCGATATACCTAGATATACCTAGATAGATCTTAGGTATATCGATGGTATATCTCGATATACCTAGGTATATCTTAGGAATATCGATGGTATACCTAAGATATACCTAGGTATATCGAGATATACCATCGATATACCATCGATATACCTAAGATATACCGCCCATGTATATCTCGATATACCTAAGATATACCTAGGTATATCTCGATATACCTAAGATATATCTAGGTATATCTCTGTTTTATCGAGATATACCTAGGTATATCGATGGTATATCGAGATATACCTATGTATATCTGTGGTATATCTCGATATACCTAGGTATATCTCGATAAAACAGAGATATATCTAAGGTATATCTCGATATACCTAGGTATATCTAAGGTATATCTCGATATACCTAGGTATATCTAAGGTATATCGAGATATACCTAGGTATATCTAAGGTATATCGAGATATACCTTAGATATACCTAGGTATATCGAGATATACCTTAGATATATCTCTGTTTTATCGAGATATACCTTAGATATATCTCTGTTTTATCTCGATATACCTAGGTATATCGAGATATACCTTAGATATACCTAGGTATATCTAAGGTATATCTCGATATACCTAGGTATATCTAAGGTATATCTCGATATACCTAGGTATATCTGTGGTATATCGAGATATACCTAGGTATATCTAAGGTATATCGAGATATACCTAGGTATATCTAAGGTATATCGAGATATACCTTAGATATACCTAGGTATATCTCGATATACCTTAGATATACCTAGGTATATCTAAGGTATATCTCGATATACCTAGGTATATCTAAGGTATATCGAGATATACCTAGGTATATCTAAGGTATATCGAGATATACCTAGGTATATCTGTGGTATATCTCTGGTATATCGATATATACCTAGGTATATCTGTAGTATATCTCGATATACCTAGTTATATCTCGATATACCTAGTTATATCGAGATATACCTAGGTATATCTAAGGTATATCTCTATATACCTAGTTAAATCTCGATATACCTAGGTATATCTCTATATACCACAGATTTACATAGGTATATTTGTGGTATATCTTGGTATATCTTAGATATATGTTGGTATATCTCGGTATATCGAGATATATCTGAGTGTATTGAATTGTATTCATGTTATTTTGAATGTTATTTTCAACAACTTGTTCATAAGTATTAATTATTTTTTTTTCTTACATTGCAGGAAATGGCAGCTGAATCAAGCTATAGTCCTGCAGTCTCCCCCTCTGGATATTATGTTGCTAAAATTACCAACATATCACGCCGCGGCACTTTTAGCACATTGAAGACGACCCTTGAGCGATTTGGGTTACTTCAGAGGTATGAAGAATTATGTTTTGGTTTCATCACAAGGATGAACCATATTGAGTTCACAGGGGGATTGTTGCATCACTTATTGATGATGCAAGACAAAGATCATTCGGGGAAAGAGCTCCGAGTGATTATCAATGGCACACCCCATATTTTTGGATATGGAGAATTTAGTTTAATAACCGGTTTGATGTTTACCGGTTCGGAAGAGTGCCCAGCTCGAAATAATCGGTTACGGAAGACATACTTTAAGACCGACGGTCTCATCAAGAAAGGCGACCTGGAGAAGGTTTTCACAAAGCTTCCTATCTCCACTGACTTGGATGATGTATTGAGGTTGGGTCTTATTTATACCCTGGAAATTATTCTTCTGTCTGATAATAGTCTAAGGTCCATTACTGAAGACTATTTAGAACTGGTTGAAGATTTTGACAAATTTAATAAGTACCCATGGGGTAAAATAGTTTATGACTATTTAATAAGAAGGTTGAAGAGTGTCATTATGCATATTAATGACAGAAAATCTAAAGGCCACAAGGAGGTCGCGTCTGAAGATTCAAACAAACACGCGATCACTTACAGTGTCTACGGATTTTGTTGGGCACTGCAAGTCTGGGCTTATGAGGCCTTACAGGTGGACATTTCTGATTTAGCCACCCAAGTATTCCCCGATCAAATCCCAAGGATACTACGTTGGGAAAATCTAAGAAAGGGACAGACTATTAAATTCTGGGAGTTGAACCAGAATATCTTCAAACGAGAGGATGTAAGTGTTTAGCACATATAATTTGTCTTTAATTACTCTGATATACCTGAAGTTGTTAAAAATAATTAATTAATTTTTTTGGTTATTGTACAGTTTAATATGTTGAAGAGACTCGCTCCAAATGAAACTGAGAGACAGAGTCCTTCCTACGTTTCAGCACAAGAATGTGCCAAGGATACAAGCTTCGGTGTGCCGAATGTGTCCATAAACGTTGGTACAATTGATGAATCATTGCCTTCAAAAGGCGATGATATGCATCATCAATCTGGTCACTTTGAACATATTAGTGACCGAATCCCAGAAGTCCAAACTCATCATACCTCAGCTCATTCATCAACTTCCATTATGGAGGTAATGGAACTATCAAGGATAAAATTTCCCCATTCAATGATATATATGATTCTATAGATAACGTATATAATTTCATTGTACCTCAGGTTTTGCAGGAGATTAGGGAGTTGAAAAAAGAGGTGGCAACAATAAAAGATAACCAAATATGGATGATGGATGCTTTGAAGAAGGTTTTAAGATCAGAAAAAACTTCTTCACGACCACGGGACGAATCAATGAAAGCTTCAGGTTCAGTCAAACCGTCCAGGGTTAAATTTGTCCCAACTTTCGACCGACGTAAGGTTGGGGATGAGAATTTATCTAAGGACGAAGAAATTGTGATACCTACAAATGAAGAGCCATTACTGCCACATAATGGTTGCAAAGAAATAGTTGTCTTCGCAGAACAAGTTGCTGAGGAAACAACCTCAGCTACTACATATAAGGAAGATACATTTGTGGGTGTCAGTGAAACTTGTCCCCCTGAAGTAAACATTGAGAAACAGCCAACTGATGTCTTCCAGGAGGAACAGAACTTGTCCAACATTAATTTATCTACTCTGGAAGAGATTTTGGAGGCTGCCCCTATTATAAGTGGTTCATCGTCAATGCGATTAGGATCGCTAGCATCCATGGGCGTAGGATCAATTGGAACGTCCGCACCATCTGCTACGACATACAGTCGTAGGAAGAGAAAGCTTGGTCCCTCGCTCAAATCTCCCTATGTTCATCCAAGGAAGAAATCTGGTATATCAATAAGATCTGAACAATCGGAGGAACATCAAGTGCCAACCCTTTATGACCCAATGAGGATGTTCAGTGAAGATAGATACAGATACTTCTTGGAGTGGCTATATACAAATTACTCAAACAACCAGTACGTATATTCTTTTATATATATTTATTTACATCTTAGATATATTTCTATTAAAATCTCTTATCAATATTAATAGGTTTACCGTATTAATCATATTTTATATTGTTTACCTTTTAGGGAAAACATTAATGTTTGTTGCCCAAGCAAGGGTATGGCAAATTCTTCCTGGTTTCATCGTATTTTCAAACCACATTCATCCTTACTGAACGAGGTATATTTATGTTATGAATTTTAGCTTTTGCTCTCTTATAATGAAATATGATATGAAAAAATGGTATTCTAAGGATAACTGTCATTATTTGAAATGCCTGTGACTCTTGAGAACTAATGTATGCAAATTTTTCTGGTGTTATATCCTGAATTAAATTTATGCAGCACATTGATTGTGGACTATGGTTGTTGAGGAAAAAGGAGGAAATTCACCCGGACTTGTTCCCTAACAATCTCTGGACTACAGTTGACTCAACGTTTTTGGTAAGGACCAATAATATTATACAATATTATTGAAAAATAAATTCTTAACTTATTTTAAATGTATTTGGCCATTATGGAATATTAAAATGTAGGCTTACGTTGAGTCAAGTGCGGCTGAATGGAAGAAACTTAAGAAGAACGACCAAACAAAATTTTGGTCGCTCAACAAAAAGTGGTTGGATTATGTAACAGGTATATTCTCTAGTTATTGTGATTGTTGCATAATTTGTTTAATTTTATTGTCTGATTAACATGGTATATCTATTGTTATACATTTGAACATAACCAGGTGCACGTCCTAAACATGCTAAGCCATGGAATTATGTGCACATTATTTATGGAGTTGTATTGGAGAAGGGCCATTGGATTGCTATCGGAATTGACATAAGACAGCAACATATTGATGTCTACGATTCACTTCCGAAACACATAAGGGATGGAAGTCTTAAGAAAAGACTTCATAACTTATGTGTAATGATCCCAAGCTTAATTAAAAGCTTGGGATTATTTGAATATGAAATCAAAGAACGGTGGCCTTTTTATCGTAATGCCATATCTGTTCCTGAACAGGTTGAAGCGTAAGTTTCTTAAAATACTTTGGTACATTATTTTTTTGTGTTTAATAGAACATCGTATACCATGGATTACCTACAAATTAAGTCTAATATTTTCAAATTGTTTTCATTTCACAGGGGAGACTGTGGCATTTACGCTTTGAAGTTCATCGAGTACTTAGTTAATGAGAAGGCCTTAATTGAAATTAAGGACGAGTCCATTAGTTTTTTTAGGAAGAAACTATGTTTAGAACTTTTCTTTGCTGAAGACGATTACATTATTGTATAACTTAATTGGCACATTGATTTTGGTGTATATCTTCTTTAACATAACCAAAAGTCCGTGTTTAAGTTTATGTTCGGATTGCACCTGTTCTATTATTTATATTGCTAACTATGGTATATTGTGTTATATGTACTTATGTCTCTCGTTAACAAAAGATTATCCTCACATACAATTATTAAAATAAAACTTATATCAACATATTCGTGCATAAAGGTTTATAAAAAAAACATTACCTAGAAAAACATTAATTGTCAAAAGTAAACTACTGTCATATAAATCGAGCTGTAAGGTTTATTTTAATTGGCAACTTTCGTGAACAAAATATCAAATGTAATCTAGCATAGGGGTACCTGTTCGATCAATTGACACACAACTAATGTATTCCTCGAACGTGCAATAATCATCAGGTAAAACACTTCATCATGCATACACACTCACATAATTGAACACTACACTTATTTTGAATTGTATCGAAAGAACATATTGTGCACATCATGTTCGATCGATCGAGGGTATGGTCGATCGATCTAGACATGTTAGATCGATCGAACCTGGATCAACTTCGATCCAGGTTCTCTCTGTTTGGATTAGATCGATCGAGACATGTTAGATCGATCGACCCTGGATCAACTTCGATCCAGGTTCTCTCTGTTTGGATTAGATCGATCGATAAAATTTGATCGATCGATCGAACCATGTTCGATCGATCGATACTGGATCAACTTCGATCCAGGTTCTCTCTGTTTGGATTAGATCGATATACCTTAGATATACCTAGGTATATCGAGATATACCTTAGATATACCTAGGTATATCGATGGTATATCGAGATATACCTTAGATATACCTAGGTATATCTCGATATACCTTAGATATACCTAGGTATATCGAGATATACCTTAGATATACCTAGGTATATCGATGGTATATCGAGATATACCTTAGATATACCTAGGTATATCTCGATATACCTTAGATATACCTAGGTATATCTCGATATACCTTAGATATACCTAGGTATATCGAGATATACCTTAGATATACCTAGGTATATCTCGATATACCTAGGTATATCTAAGGTATATCTCGATATACCTAGGTATATCTAAGGTATATCGAGATATACCTAGGTATATCTAAGGTATATCGATATATACCTTAGATATACCTAGGTATATCGAGATATACCTTAGATATACCTAGGTATATCGAGATATACCTAGGTATATCTAAGGTATATCTAGGTATATCGAGATATTTTTTATTTATATCTAAGGTATATCTAGGTATATCGAGATATATCTAAGGTATATCTAGGTATATCTAAGGTAAACCTAGGTATATCTAAGGTAAACCTAGGTATATCTAAGGTATATCTCGATATACCTAGGTATATAAGGTAAACCTAGGTATATATAAGGTATATCTCGATCGAGACTGGATCAACTTCGATCCAGTTTCTTTCTGTTTGGATTAGATCGATCGAGACATGTTAGATCGATCGAGACTGGATCAACTTCGATCTACCTCCTCTCTGTTTGGATCAGATCGATCGAGATATGTGGGTCGATTCATCGAGTAGGTCTCGATCGATCGAGACAGTTTACGATCGATCGAGCCGGTATTATATCTCGATATACCTAGGTATATCTAAGGTATATCAAGATATACCTTAGATATATCTAAGGTATATCTAAGGTATATCTAAGGTATATCGAGATATACCTAGGTATATCTAAGGTATATCTAAGGTATATCTCGATATACCTAGGTATATCTAAGGTATATCTAAGGTATATATCGATATACCTTAGATATACCTTAGATATACCTAGGTATATCGAGATATACCTTAGATATACCTAGGTATATCGAGATATACCTTAGATATACCTTAGATATACCTAGGTATATCGAGATATACCTTAGATATACCTAGGTATATCGAGATATACCTTAGATATACCTAGGTATATCGAGATATACCTAGGTATATGTAAGGTATATCTACGTATATCGAGATATTTTTGATTATATCTAAGGTATATCTAGGTATATCGAGATATACCTAGGTATATCTAAGGTATAAGTAGGTATATCTCGATATACCTAGGTATATCTAAGGTATATCTAGGTATATCTCGATATTTTTGGGTATATCTAAGGTAAATCTAGGTATATCGAGATATATCTAAGGTATATCTAGGTATATCTAAGGTAAACCTAGGTATATCTAAGGTATACCTAGGTATATCTAAGGTATATCTCGATATACCTAGGTATATATAAGGTAAACCTAGGTATATCTCGATATACCTAGGTATATATAGTTATACATAGATATATCTCGATATAACTAAGGTATATCTAGTTATACCTAGGTATATCTAAGGAATATCTCTTGGTATACCTCGATATTTTTGATTATTTTAGTCAATATATACCTACATATATGTAGGTAACCCTACCCTACAAATAATGATTTTGATATGTATGCTAAGTCATATGTGTAGTTAAGTGCAAATATCTGGGAGTGTATATGGTAAACATGAAAGTCCAACTTAAAAGTAGAAAGCATTAAAAGATATATGGATACATCTCTAGTATGACCTGCCATGAATTAACCATATTTGCATTTATAATTAATTAATACAAATCGAAAAATACATAAATAATACATTAAACTCTTAAGGATGACATGGTGCCAACCGTCAATTTAACAACAAATGTTTATCATACAGAAGGTAGGGAAGGTTCTACAATCATCTGACGGAATACATTACAAGTCCTCATATTATGACCACTATTTCCACACCTACTGCATAGTATGACCTTTTTTATTACTTCCCCGCGTGAACGTATGCGTCGCTTTCGCGGTCGCCCACATTGTTTCTTCGTGTTGGGAGGAAGTTCAACTAAATCTATGATCTCTGGTGGAATGTCCCATTCACCAGTATCAGTAGCCGGAAAAATGGATTCTGCATATGCAATGATGTAACAATCTACTGTATATAACTTGTCCACAAGTGTATGAACATCAACATTTTGAAAACGGGCCGCTGCAATGGCATGACAACATGGGATTTTGTGAATATCAAACTCCCTGCAACTACAACTTCTGTTCAGTAGATCAACATCGTGACTAGTGTCACCATGTACAACCTGATTTTGGTAACAATAAACTTGTTACATTAGACAATAAATAAAAATATATAAACATATAATAAACAATCATATAGTTGTACGAATGGCATACCTGGAAGACATGTGCATTAATTCTAAAAACCCTGTACCTTGTGGACTTATTGTGATTTGCACGCATAATTGATTCCACCACATCGGTTAGATGGCGAGTTCCCCATTTCAACCCAACTTCCCTACGTTCGACAAACCAAGCTTGTATCTTGCTACGGTAGTACTCAGCAAGCATGGTTATGGGTAATTCACGAGCAGATTTCATGACATTATTAAAGGATTCTGAACTATTTGTAGTCATTATACCGTATCTCATACCTGGGAAATGATATCTTGACCACTTCTCAATGCCTGCTTCAACTAAGTACTTTTCTATCTCAGGATCGATCAATCTCAAATCCCCCATGTACTTGTCAAATTCACGCTTTGTATATGCCCTTGAGCAACATCTAAACAAAGGTGTAATATCTGGATTCTTAAACTTGTGGTTTAAATTCATCTCCATGTGAAATGCACAATAACCATGCAATGCATTGGGTAATGCTTTCGGAACAGCTTGAATAATACTTTGGTGCCTATCAGAAACAATTACAAGGTCGTCGATGTGCCCGACTAATTCTGATACTTTTAGCAAAAACCATTCCCAAGCTTCATTATTCTCAGAATCTCCAACCCCAATGGCCAGTGGATATATGTTGTTATTTCCATCAGAAGCATTTGCAACGAATAATGTCCCAGCAAACCTACCTGATAAGAATGCACCATCAACTGTAATTACATGTCTTATACAAGATAAGAATCCTCTGATACATGGACCTAATGCCATGAAGAAATACTTAAATCTTCCGGATAATTGGTCAACTTCAATATGTGTGACGCTATCGGGATTCCTTTCCTTCAGGACGTGACAGTAGGAAGGAAGCAAGAGGAAAGATTCCTCTTCACTTCCACGTAGCAACCTCAGAGCCTTCTCTTTAGACCTGTATGCTGTGGTGTAACCAATTTCAATCCCAAACTCATTCTGACAATCATCAATAATATCTTTCGGCTTATAAATTCTTCCGGGTCGCACCAACTTCATTTTTATGGCATTACCTATGACTCTTGAGGTCGCAGTCCTATTCTTCCTCATGTAATGGTTAGGATCACAAGTATGTTCTGATTGAAAATGCTTTACCTTGAACCTATCTGAGCCCTTGATCCGATTACATCTAATCTTCCAAATACAACTACATTGAATGCAACTTATCACGACACGGTCTTTCCTACTTGTCAGTGTCCTTGTCTCAAATCTATTTCTTATGGCATAAAGGCCGACATGTGTGGTGAAATCTATCTTACTGTCAAACACTTGATCAACTTTCAAATCAACCTCAACATGTGCCATAGAAGAGGAAACGTTACCATTAGAAATAATCTCTGTGGCTGTACTTGATGGACCAAAATGTATTTCATTATTGCCCACAACAACATTTCGTCCTTCAGACTCAGTTAAACCATTTAACAATTCATCTCTTAAAATCAGTCTTTCTTGTTCATCTGATGTCATTTCATTATGATTGCCTTGTAAAGTACCAATTCCGCCCATGTCATTATCAATGTTTTCGTTGACAGTAACAACTTCTAATTGACACTCTCTATTCATATCAACAAACTCATCATCACCCATATGCGGTATATCTAAATAGTTATCTAAATCATCACCAATACCATGAGGTATATTATCGCAATTTCTTATGGGATTTTGAGTTCCTTCCTGCGGATGTGTATCGCTCAAGTCATTTACATGACGCCCTATAGTATTAACAAGTTCTTCACGGCAAATGGAATGACTTGTACCTACTGATCTTATCTCATTTTTTGTTACATATAGAACAGCCTTTCTTTCATTGTCTTGAACATGAAGGTCAAAAAACTCATCCAAATCTTCATCATCGCCAATTAAAACAGAAGGTAATGTCAAATCATTCTTATAGAAGTATCTTACTGAAATTTCATACTTTAACTTATCTATTTTCAACTTCATAAACAACTTTTCTTTAAGTTCATTATACTTATATCCCTTTTTAATCTTCATCACCCAACCTTCACCTCCTCGATATATTTCTTTATCATCTTTCAATAACCACTTACCATTATGAATTATTAGAATACTAAGCCAATCCATTCTGTAAAATGTTTTCAAATAATTAACCAATATTAATTCAAAATTACATTTAATTAAATTGATATATGAAATTATATACCGCAATATACCAGAGATATACCTAAGATATACCTAGGTATATCGAGCTATACCTAAGATATACCTAGGATATACCTAAGATATACCTAGGTATATCTTAGGTATATCTTAGGTATATCCTAGGTATATCTGTGGTATATCTCGATATACCTAGGTATATCTTAGGTATATCTGTGGTATATCTCGATATACCTAGGTATATCTTAGGTATATCTTAGGTATATCTCTGGTATATCTCGATATACCTAGGTATATCTTAGGTATATCTCGATATACCTAGGTATATCTCGATATACCAGAGATATACCTAGGTATATCGAGATATACCTAAGATATACCTAGGTATATCGAGATATACCAGAGATATACCTAAGATATACCTAGGTATATCGAGATATACCACAGATATACCTAAGATATACCTAGGTATATCGAGATATACCTTAGATATACCTAGGTATATCTAGTTATATCTAAGGTATATCTAGGTATATCGAGATATACCACAGATATACCTAAGATATACCTAGGTATATCGAGATATACCTTAGATATACCTAGGTATATCTAGTTATATCTAGGTATATCTAGGTATATCTAAGGTATATCTAAAGTATACCAGAGATTTACTCAACGACCTAACGGATAAACCCAAGACAAAAGGGAAAGAAAATAGCAGATTAAAAATGGGGGATAACACGCGAAATACATTAGTTCAAATTGAACACTGAAAATGGCAGATTCATACAACAAATTAAACGGCAAAATAACACCCAAATCACTTTCCAACCAACCAATCACCCAAATGGTTGGCAAATTTTCAAAAAAAAACATTGACCCAAAACGATAAACTGCAAAAATTGTTGGTACAAATGCCGCGGCAAATTTCACCATTTACATGCTATTTAAAACTGAGAAATTTCTACCCAACCAAAATATTTAATATCACTAACCTCAAATTTCAAAGTTTGTAAGGATGAGATGAAAAAATGGAGGGGAGAGTGCGTAGAGAAGGAGAGAGAGGAAGTAAGAAAACTTTGGTGGGAAGGGAGAGTGCGTAGAGAAGGAGAGAGAAGAAGTAAGAAAACTTTGGTGGGAAATAAGGGGTGGAACCGGCAACTGGAAGAGCCAATTTCAATTTGCCTATTTCTAAAGTTTAAACCAAATCAGCCTATTTCTAAACTATCTTATGGGATTTGCCCATTTTAGACAAAATCCCTTATTAATATGGAAATTAATAGCCTTAGTGGGTCAAATTATAAACAATACTTCAGCTGAACTCGTAACTCAAGTTATGGAAGGAACATCAACTTTAGCGCTAGTGGGTGATGGGTAAAATAAATTTATTGTTTTTAGGGTATTTTAAACATTTTATTAAACTTATATTCACCTGTTATCGTTAGCATTAGGGGAAATTTTTAAATTATATGTTCTAGTTGATTTTGTTATTACGTTTAACATATTTTTTTTTTATATAAAATAAAAAAGTCTAGATAAATTAATTTTATTATAAGTAGATGTCACCGATTTGGAATATTTGTTCAAAAACAATTTATTTCATAATTAAAATTATTACAAGAAACTTGATAGAATAATGGGAAGAAAAAAAAATTATTCCCTTTTTTTATTACAAAAAAAATAAAAGATAAATAATAAATATAATATTATTCTTTAATTTATAATTATATTTATTTTAATTCAAAAAAATTATTTTTATTATTATAAATTTTAAAAGATATTAATTTAGATAATTTTTTATAAATGTTCATAAAAAAATTCGTACAAAAAAAAAAAAAGAAAACTAAAATCGATAAAAGTATCAAAAGATTAATGGAAACCGCTACAGTCCAAATCCATTGTTTCCACTGTCCACTATCCCTAATTTAACTCACTCTTTTCTTTTTCATAACCAACGTGGCCGTCAAGTATCCTCCAGCTGCATCGCCGCCGGCCATTCAATAAGCCAATAGTCTTCACCGGCCATCGTCCCAATCTCCTGCCCCTCAAGTATTCTGTTTAGTGATAGGTAATCTATGTAACTGGGCTATGCTTATCGTCTTGATTTTATGAGGTTTCATTTTTTTTTTTTAATGCATAGAATTTGCCGACCCTGTATGTATGTTACTGTGTTACTAGCTAGTTTTGTGATCTGATCTGATATGATGCTTTATGTACCTTTGAATCGTTCACATGCGTTATTATCACTTTTTCAATACATTTCAAGTTGTATTTCATTTTTAATTGTGGCCTACGGCTTCACAAACTCTGAGCTGCCCTTGTTTCCATCCTCTTTTCAGGAACTTAATATCAATTCAAAGATATTTGATTTATGTTCTTGACACTTGCTTCTTTGTTTTTCCTAATTATTTCTATTTGTTTTTCAATTTTGCTCTTGATCCTTTGTTGCAGTCACCTCCCTAATATATAAGTGCTCTGTGGAACCCATATGGGACTTATAACAACTTATGAGATTCCGGTCTTCATATTGACTTATCTTTGTTTCTTAATGATATTTTTCTTTTTTCCTTTCTTTTATGTTGATGAAGACTGAGATAATTCAAGTTCAATGCTTGTTTAGTACTTTTCTATCTTCTAGTTGTCAATTTGAGTTTTACTGGATGGTATGTTAACTTAGCATATTGTTCGCGTACGTGACAACCTTTAGCTTCATATAACTGCAGTGTCTGTATTTATAGTCATGGCAATGTCACTTCCTAATATGCTTTTGAAAGGAATTTCTGGTCTCCAAGCTGCTCGTTTTATGACAACTGTAAGTTTCTTCAACTTCTTCCATGTTGGTTTGTAAAATTCATGCGAGGGTGATATATTGAAAGTAAATATGTTCGTGATGGTTAACATGAATGGACTTGAAAATATGTTTCTTTTGGTTGTAATGTTTTCTTGAGAAGCTTTATTTGTTTCTTTAATTATTTGTACTTGTTAGGTACCTAAAGCTTGTTATGTCTATGGGATGCAATACTCAACTACTGTGCCTAATGATCCCGACACACATGATGACTTTAAACCTACAAGTAAGCTTGGGAGCTCCGACATATCTTTGAAGGACATCGTTGAGCAGGTAATATATGTCACGTTGATTGGTCTTGTCAGTTTACTTATTTAAAATTTGAAAGTACTCCTTATTTTCCTTTCTCAGCCAGACCAAAGTTTGTTTTTGGTGTAGCCTAAGGTTGATTTGTTTCTGGAATAGGATGTCAAGAACAATCCCGTTATGCTTTATATGAAAGGGGTTCCTGATCAACCTATGTGTGGATTCAGCTCACTTGCAGTGAGACTGCTAAAACTATATGGTAAGAGTGTGAACATTTTGTTTATCATTTAAACTTATATTATGCTTCGTGTTTCTCTGTTCTGTCTCCATCAGATTATGAAATTACGTACATAATTTGGTAGTCAGGTACTGATATAATGCCCTTAATCTTATGATTCTGATTTGGTCATGATACTTTGGGTCCTTTCCTTGCACGTGTTTCTGGGGGAGATTTTTCTCTTGTATTAGATTATGAGTTTTTTGTTTCCTAATGCGCAATGATAGCAATATCTGACACGACATGAACACTACACTACACAGATAATAAATTTAGTTATAATTGATCAATAATTTTTTTCATGTTCTTAATGGTCTCATTATTTATCACTATTATATACAAGAAAATACAAAAAATTTGATGTAAATTTTTTTGTGTCAAACTAACATGTGAATACAACACGACACGAATATGGCTAATTAACACGATTTGCTACCCCTAGTTACTAATGCGTTATGTGTACAAGCCTGTTTATTATGCTCCAATCCTTTGCGTGGATTCATAGGCTCTTATATCGTAACTTCTAAGAAATATGAATGCTGCTGGTCATGATACAGTTTTGATGAGAGAAACCAAAATTATAATTCTCGGTGCTAAATCTTGCTAGAGATCTGGTTGCCAAAATTATAATTCTCGGTGCTAAATGTTGCTAGAGTTCTGGTTGCTAAAATTATAATTCTCAGTCCTGAATCTTGCTAGAGTTCTGGTTTCTAACTCTGTTAGGTCATCTAGCTTATTCTTTTACTTAAGCATAACCTCTTAGCTTCGAATGTAATTTTCTTAGTATTTATTTTGTTCTTTCATTGAATTATCGCCTTTGCAGATGTACCACTGAGTTCTAGAAATATTTTGCAAGATCTTGAGCTGAAAAATGCCGTAAAAGCTTTCAGGTAAATCAATGACAGTTGGTTTGCTTAAGAATTAAATTCCTCTTTTGTATTGAAGGATATGCCACTAAATTCGTTGATTTTCAGAGATCAATGATATCTTTTACCTTGTACACAAAACCTGAACTGATTTTTCTGGAAACTGAATTAGCATGTTAAAAATACATTCTATTAGCAAATAGATCACTGTAGCACTCCGAGAACTTACTTCTCACAATTGAATCGACACAATAATTGCAGTAAAGTGAGGAACATGACCCCTAGTCACACTGAAGGATCCATGTCATACACTGAACTAGAATATCTTTCTTTTCTTATTTCTTCTTTATGAATAGTTTTAGTCTAATTCGTCTAGTAGTCTGGTGGTGTGATTATCCCAATTTCAAATCACAGGTTCAAATTGCATCAAGGACTAGTTGATCTTTAAAAAAAATTGTTTCTAGGCTGTGGAATAGATGAGAGATTCTTGCACGTAACAGTTGTATTTGTCATGTGGTAGAAAGGATTAATCTTAACCGTTTATTTTTATAAAAAAGGAAATAATGTTAAGTACGTATACAATATCAATGATTATGATTTATAGGGGGCGTTGCATTTAAGAATTTCTCGGAATAGCTTGGTTTTAACTGTCGCTTGTGTTCTGAGAGAGAGAAAAAAGTTATCTGTAAGTATGCATGCCTGTATTCTTCTGCTCTTTTTTAGTTTTATTTTCCTGATTTTGAGGGTTATCAATTTTTCTTGTGGCACCTTTTATTTCAAAAAAAATTATTTAATTGTGCACGTCTCTGTTTAAATTTCATAATGCTTTTTTCTAAGTATAATTTATATTACCATGGGCTCCCAAATGATCACATTGTCCAGATTTTGGCATTTAGTTAATCATATAATGTTATGCCACTAAATGTTCATGTTTCACTTTGTAAAATGGTTACACTAATGCTTTAGTATACAGTTTTTTTTTTTTTTTTTTATATAAAACGGTACTTGGTGATATTTGTAAGTTCATTTGTAAATTAGAACTTAGTATTATGATTTGTAAATTACTTGCACGTTGTCCTTGTTTTCCTTAATCATTCATGATGCTATATGCAGCCACTGGCCAACATTTCCACAGATATTCATCAAGGGGGAGTTCATTGGTGGTTCAGATATAATTCTCGATATGCATCGTGTAAGTGTCACTGAAATTGTAACTAATTATAACTGTTTTGCTTTCATAGATGCAAGTGCATTGCTTTGACACTCTGGTTTCTGTGATAGAGTGGGGAACTTAAGGAAAAGCTTAAAGATATTGGGGCCAATCAGGAGAAGTCTGCATGAAGTTGTTGGAGAGACTAGTGTCGGTTGAACTTCGTTGATGTTAATGTTAATGTTTTGATAACCAGTGAATGAATAATATGTGATTCTTGACACTTGTTTTCCACCAGCTCGTCTTTATGAGCTCAAATGGTATCCATTAGCAATTTTTAATTTTTTTGGTCAGAGTATCCATTAGAAATTTGAAGTGCAATAAAATGTTGATTTTTTTTTTTTTTTTGGCTTTTCGTCACACATTTGAATTTGTTTGGGGCTTTTTGTCTCTTGAAATACATTAAGTTTAAACTCGTTGGCTGCTTGCAACACCATACTGGATTTCTGTATTTTAATCCAATATTAGTTTTTTCCTTAAAAATTAAACAAAACAAGTATAACAAATTACACCTAATAGTATTGCCTTTATTTGTTCTGAACTTCGATTTGTTATATATATTCTAGATTGATTTTAGGTAAAGATTCATCGGAAAAGAAATGTTAAAAATATATAAATTTGTATCTACATTAATTATGTTATAATATATAGTAAAAATATTTATAAAAAAAAATTAAGAGATTTATTTTTTTAGATAGGTGGGCACAAAAGTAGTGCAAATTTACATCGGAGAGTTCTTAATAAGAAGGTACTGAGTTATGAGTAATCCTAAACTTTTTCTAAATTGTTGTAGAACATGAGTTACCGCTTATAAAAAAGGAAAAAAAATATTTTTAAAAGTACCTTTAATAATAAAAATAATGTTTATTATATTCAAATTATAAATTTTTATAATTAAAAAAAATGACAATTATATATATTTTTTTAAGACATCGTTCAAATTAAACTGCGACAATTTAGAACCGTTCAATTGATGTTATTGAGATAATTTAACCCCATTTAATATTAAATATCGTTCAATGTTATTGTAATATTATTTTTGTTATTATAAATTTTAAGGATATCATTTTTAGTAATTTTTCAATATTTTTTTGTTTCTTGCTATCGTCTCCCTAGCCAAAAAAAAAGTGTGTAAACTTGAGCATGAATAGATTTGGCCTCTTTTATATGATATTACGAATCTGTAAGGCTCGTGCTATGAGTTATCGACCACCATAAGAAGCCTTTAACCATTTGTTGAAAACCAAATGTGACATCTCAACCATAATAGGGCAGTTGGACAACAAACGAACTCACCTCTTGATCATCAAAGTGCACCTGGTACCACATTACATGCACTAGTTGCGCTGCAAACATTCTTAATATGCAAATAAGTAGTGCAATACCATTTCTTTGTATACACTTCAACGGCATTTGTCCAGATCATTCCATGAGAAAAAATTCTATAATCATCAAATATTGGTTAGTATTTTCTCATACAATTAAGATGTGCCATCGATTCTAATACATTTGAAGTATGTGGGTCCAAAGATAGATAGAGAAGGTAAAGAAATAAAAAGTAAATATAGCATTTAGTCGGAGAATGCAAATCAAAATTTATGATTTCATATCTATAACTCAAACTTTCCCCATTAAAAAAAAATCATAAATCCAACCTAGGATCAAGATCTTATAAAAGAAACGCTTTCCAGTGGTTGTCTAGCATCATAAAATACAGAAAACTTGCATCATTATTGGCGGAGCTAGTACAATGTATTACCAGATTCTGTCTCTCAGCAGTTACTGAATGGCTACAAAAATTTCAGATATATGGCTTTGATCCAACGGTTACAAGGATGGGAACATCGTGAAAGTAAGATTAAATTTCAAAAGGATGTACTGACATGGGTGTTTCACGACTTACCAAGGCAGTACAGATAGCACATAATCATTTAGCGATCCTTGCAAAAGAGCATCCAGATATACACATTCACTTCTTTGAGCTAGTTGAGCATAAATATCGAAGTAAATATTCATTGGATGAACATGTATCTGCTAAATCCTGATGTATTCTAGTAATCGCTTTCTGTAAGGATTTCAAACTTGGAAGCAGATTTCTTGAATTTTGTTGGATCGTGTCACCATGGACTTTACAAAGCTCCTGCAAACAAATGAAACGTAAAACATCAATGATATCTAATTACCATCTCAGTGCCACATATTTATAACCATCTAAACAGAAAACAAGATTGATACGGGAAATAATTCAAAACAATACCTGACACCATCTAAGTACAAATTCCAAATGTGCACAATTTTCCAGAAGGTCAGCAAGTGCTTCAATTAACCTCTGCAAATATCTCTGAGGAACGGATGAAGCAACAGCAGCTATATCCATTGTACTAACAGCAAAAATGCATTTTTTAATTAGACTGTCCTCATTCAAGCGAAGACTAAGGAGTAAAGCTCTGTTCGGTTGATCTTCATCCAATGCTGCATCCACTGCCTGTTATAAGACAATAAAAGAACATTTGAAAGGGGAAAAAATAAGCTTGGGGAAGATACAGTTTCGAAAATTTCAGGGAAAAAATACAATTGATAAGTAAATAGAAAAAAAGATGATTAATTAAATGCCTTGGTGTCATTTTAGATATTTTCAACAACTTATATCCAGAGAAGACACAATCACTCTTCTTTGATTAAGGCTAGACAAAAGAGATTTGTCATCCTTGTAAATACCTCTGGTGTGACATCTATGTCAAGATCAGTGGGGTCAAATATGAAAGTGTCGTCAATTGAATAAACCAGAACCCCATCTGTTGTTGCTGCTGCAAAACTGCGACCAGTGGGTGCAAGCCTCAAGCATTTTGTTCGAACAACTGGCCTCCCATTGTTAGGCAGAGATCCTGGTAGATCATAACCTAGCTTTCCCCGTGTCTGCTTTCCAACACCTTCTTCAATGTCGCTGTTATCATCATCAATTAAATCTAGTGGACCAGCTTCAGTCATATTTTTTGAGTTTAGGAAGTCAAGAACTCCATCCAAAGAAAGATTGTGAGTTATTTGAAACCGCCGGAGCAATACCTGTGCAACATGATCCCATTGGTAATATAGCTCATTTACAACGCCTAAATATTTAGCACAAACATAAAGAGCTATTTAACCTTGTAGAAGGGAGCAGGTAAAGAATGCATGCAAAAAAATTTCAAACGATGGATATATGTTTGCAGAGGCTCACCTGATCAGCAACATCATACATACAGATGAATTTGCTACTTCCCCCAGCTAGTATGTAACTCCCATCCGCAGAATAACACAAGGTTGTGAAGCACTTCCCAGAACTTGAGTTAGCAGCTGATCTACGATCTGTCATGAGACGCCCCCCAGCAATATCTCTACGACCCTCAATGGTGTACATTAATAAGCCATCAATTGGGTCCCAGAAATGAATTTGCCCATCTAATGTGCTGCAAGCCAACTGCCTTCCATCTGGACGATAAACCACTGTGAGAACATCATGGGTGTGAGGAAATGTTTCAACAGCTCCTTTCCCCTCAAAAACATCCCACAGCCGGACCGTTTTGTCCCATGAAGATGAAGCTAAGATTGCCTGCATCAGAACAAAACAATCATATCAAGCTCCGGCATCAAAGAAATGTCTTGCATAGCAACAGTTCACTTTCACTTACACACGCAATATAAGCAACAGGTATAACATTGGCAACTTAAGGATTTGACAAAATCCGTAAAACTCACATTTGTAGGAGAAAATGTTAAACCGTGCACGGGACCTTCATGACCACTAAGAATGTCCAACAAACGACCTGTCCTCATCGACCAAACAAAAACCTGTCATAAATATTATTGAATAAAACATTGTTAGGCAGTGACGGGGAGTATTAGTTATGATTATAAAACATAGAAAATTTTTACAGCCAGCAGAGCACCTCAAATGAATCTAGTGTTCCTGCACAAATCACTTCACCACTTGGATCTGTAGCCAGGGACACAAACTGTCTAGAGGAAGGGGTGGTAAATGTCTTAAAATTTCTGTAGCGCAACAAATCCCATGCACGAACAGTTCCATCCAGAGATGCACTTAATAAAGTATTGTTGTTGTTCATGAAGTGGAGAGCAGTAATTGCATTAGTATGCTCAGTGAAAGTTACAAAGCAAAAGCCAGAGGCGGCAGTCCACACCTGCATGAAGCAAACATTAAAGCTTCTGGATATTATTTGAATAATGTCAAAATATATTTTACCCTAATGATTGATAAGTCCAATATCTTTAAGCATAAAATAATTCTCTAGCACAAGATTTTGCAGGAATGCCATCAACAGCTTCCTCAGTCCTCAATAGGAAGTGTTACCCAAGAAACTGCATGTGAATTATGTATCATGCATGGATCACAAGGCTCAATATTGCTCTAAAAGTTAGTCCCAGCAAACTATTATACTGCATGCATGATGCAATTCATAATACGATCATAAGTAATAAGCAAATGAAATGTTGCCAAGAGGCCTGCCCCTTAACGGCCTTCTTAAATCAAAATATAACAATACAAAAAGAGATTTTTGTGATGGAAAGAAGAGACCGACTTCAGATGATTAAAATTAACTAGACGATATGTAATAAGCAATTAAAAGGGGATTAGTGGTAAAACATAATTTGGTACAATTCACTGCAGAAGTCTAAAAAAAAATCTGAAATTAATAAACTTTAATAGTAATACACAAAAAATAAAAATAATATTAAAAAGACGAAAGAAGACATGCATGCATGAAGAGGACGGAATGCAATGAAACCTATATGCTTAAACAACCATGCTACAATCTTGAATGTGCTTTCTTCAGGAAACGCAATGGTTATGCGTCCAAATATAAGTAGTTACAGTGAACGCTCATAAAAATTAGTCTCTAAATGGGAAAAGAATTTTCTTGGTATACATCTACCTTAATTTTGTTATCATCAGCTCCTGTAGCCAGGAGCTGCGAATCTGGTGAATAAGCAAGGCAATTCACGTCAAAGTAATGCCCTTGTTGCTTTAATATGTAACTCTCAGACCGCCACTCCCAGACAAGTAACTGTCCAAGTTTTGCACAACCAAATATCAACCAATTCCCAAGTTCGTTAAAAATTGCTGTTGTGATTTTCTCTCTGGATATAGACAGTAAGTGAAGACACACAAAGTCGGGCATCTGGTACAGCCCAAATATACCATTCGAGAATCCGACAACCACCATATCAAAACCCATGTTATAATCACATGCTGTCAACTTCGCTGGAGCTTGCATGAAATTGTTCTTCTTCAACAACTTCCACTTCACCTTTTGCAAATAACCACCACCCTCGTCGTCCAATTCACAATCTTTTCCATCATAATCCTTCCTCTTTTTCAATTCTCCTTCATTATCTGCTTCTAAATTCCCTTCACTATCCCTATCCGGCGTGCCTGGCGAAGGTGGTTCTGAGTTTTCAACTTCCATCTTAGTAAGCTCAACTTCATAGGTCCAGCTAAATAGAAAACAATCACGAGTAACCGTATAAACTTTGCTCACCTTGTTTGTTTTCTTATCAACACCAAAAAACACACCCACAACTGTATCTCTATGACCCAAAAACAAGAAGGGCTTAAACCGAACCAATTTATCTTTCTTAATATAAAACAACCTAGCCGTCAAATCTTTGGACCCAGCAAGCAAATAATTCGAGTCTGGACTCCAATCCAATGCAGTAACCTTATCGTCGAAATCAGCAAAAGTCCTAACCAATTCAAAGGGAAAATACTCTTTCTTAAAACCAGGAGAGCGCCATATTTGGAGAAACTTACCGGTTGCAACGGCGATATATAAACCATTGGGGCTGAATTTCACAGCATTAACAGTACTCTTGAAAGTCATTCGGTGAAGAACAACTCTCCGGCGCAAATTGATGAATAGGCATCTCCGATTCTCATCAATGGTAACAAGAAACACACCATCTGGAGAGGCAGCAATACGGCAGATGTTGGAAGATGATTGGATGGGCAAAGTTATGGTTTTAGATTTGACTAAATCAGTAACTGAGACCCTATTGCCCACAGGTGATATTAGTTCATTGCTACCGGTGATTACAGCATCTCCTCCTCTGTACGGAGCACCAAGAAGATTTTGAAACCTGAAATTCATAGTTTTGAAGTTCTATGCTTCTTTACTTTTCCTAGGGTTTATCAAAGATGAGCTCTTCCTTTCCTGGTCGTAGGTAGGGTTTATTGGGAATTTGGTATAGATTATGGGAGAGAACAAGCGACGAAGCGTTTAGTTTTGCTGGGTCCACAAAGGGTTTATGTGAGATTTTGCCAAAGAAGAAACGACGAAGCGTTTAAATGTTTAATTTTGATGGGCCGAATACACTACAAAGCCGTATTTGGATATCAATCGCCCACACAAAATATAAATCTTAAAAAAAATTACAATATAGAATATAAATTGTTTTTTAGCTTTTATCATTTCTTAATTTTTCTTTATTATGTCAAGATTTTCTTTGATTTTCTTTATTTTTGTTTAGCAAGTTTACGAAGACTTGAAGTTATGAGTTAAAAATTTATTATTTTAATATAATATAAGTTTTAGGTTATGAAATTTTTTCTTTTAATTCATACCAATTTATAGAAGTTTTGATTTTAGCCATAATTAAAATAAAACAAAACCTAATAATACATGTACTTAGCACACTTTACTAGTTATATACAAATTACAACAGTCATCCTAACAAGTTTCGAGTATTGCTGCCTTTTCTTTTCTTTTTAATTGTAGTAAATTGTTTGTTATAGAATTTGACAATAATTCTTTTCTTCTTCTTTTTTTCAAACAAGTAGAAATTGCATTAACAAACAAACAGAAACCAAAACCATGTTCAACACAACTTGAACAAAATAACAAAAAGGAAAGCTTGAAAACAGAAACACTCTAATAATTTCATCTTCAACCACTAACAATAGTAGCCTTAGAGACCAAACTCAAACAATTCTAGCTACCAAGAGTTGGTAGCAATTGTTTGAAAATATGTAAATAAAGTCTCATATTGCTTAAACATGGAATAATTTATGGATTTATAAGGACTTTAGATACCTTACTTAATTAGTTAACTTTTTAAGATGAAATTCAAAGTTCCTTACAATTGGTATTAGAATCAACTATATGAACACGAGACTTATTATGGGCTCCATCATGCTGTGAAACCGAGACTAATTGTAAGCTCAAGAGGAGTTAAATTACAATGTAAAGTGCGAAGATAATGATTTTTTTGATTAAGGAGGAGCCAGATATAATGTAAAGCGCGAATATAAGATTTTCTTCAACTGAAGGAGAGCTGGATTTATAAGGAGTTTAAGGACTCTGGTACTTCTCTTAATTGATTAACATTTTAGGATGGAACTCAAAGTTCCTTACGGCAACAATTTGAAGAAAGAAACACTAAGAAGATTAGGGTAGACATAATAATTCATAAATTAATTTATCTTACGAAAATCGAGTCAAGCCAAACTAATTTTTATGTTTTATAGGTCTAAATAGATTGATTTCGGTTTTGAAAATGTAAAAACTAACTTGTGTCTAGTGAGTTAAAGTTTATAAACCGACATTTAACTGATTTGATTTATATATTATCAATACACATTTTTTTTTTAATTTTATACATTTATAATACATATTTATATATGTTTATGATCACTAAGTTAATCTTTTATGTCATATATTTAGAAGATGAAGCAACTTATATTATTTTTTTTTAATATTTATTTTTATAAATATTCAATAAAATCTAAATTATTATTTTTCTCAAAATTTAAATACTTTACTTATTTTAAAGAATTATTCTCTACTTAAATTGATGCACAATTCTAATTTAATAGCTAATGTATAATTTTTTTGAATTAAATTGTTAATTAAAAATTAAATCATTTATTAATTTAACATAATTAATATAATTTAAATTCACTTTAAAAATAAATAGGTCCAAATTCTAAACTGCAAACTTGTAAACTTACATAAATAAATTGGTTTAATGTTTTCAAAGAGACATTTTATAGGTCGATTTTGATTTGTGATTTATCTTCTCGATAATTGTCAGTTAGCATTAAAATTCGACCAAAGTTGAACTGCACCCACCCCTAAAAGAGATAGAACCAGTTTGGTCAAAACAACCAAAGCAGCTTTCGACAAAGCATAAGAGCACAAACAAACAAAAAAATCTAAAAAATAAAATACAAACAAAAGACTCAACAAACTCGATTCGAAAAAAACTTCAAGCAAATTAGAATATCAAAATTGATCACTGGAAAAATCAAACATAATCAAAGCCAAATAGTTCACCAAAAGAATCAATCAATGCCACTAGAATGAGCTTCCTGCATACGCACTAATGGTAGACATAGCATCATCAGCTAACAAATTTGGCTTAGCTTGAAGATTGCAGAGGAAAAGTGACATCCACTAGCCCATTTCGTGGTCTTTTACCTCCTTTAGAGCTATTGTCACCATTCCCTTTCACAGTGCCCTTATTACCTCATCCTCCACCAAAATTCTCTTTATTTTTTGCCAAAATCTTTCTTCTTCGATCTATTGTCACGCATATGAGCAGGAACACTCATATTCAAGTATGAACGTAGCCATTCCCTTATTGCACATACATACGCCCAAATTCTATGTTCATAAAGCTAGCATTTGCACATAAACATGATGATGCATTATCATATCAAAATAGTAACAAAAGGTAGATAAACACTTATGTTTAATTTCAACTCAAACACGAGACGACACACATGGTTTCCATACCCCTAGAATCAACATTTTATTGAGTGCAAAATTACACAAACTCTCACAACCCGCATCATGCCACTTGATAAGAAGAAATGGTCTATCTCCATTTGTAAATCATGGAATTGAATCCAAATTAGTGTTGTATTAAGAGCTAATCCAGATGGAGACATACTTGGCAAGAGCCTCTATATCACAAGCAAGCCATTGTCAAAGCTCCACAGAGCCTTCCATAGTACAAACTCTAAGTCAAAGAGATCTTTGAAGTAGAAAACAAAAGTGAATCGACCACCTCTTAAGATCCAATCCACCCAACTTTGCCAATTCTTGCGATGAACATGCAAGAAGGATCCATGTTAACAGGCTTCTGAGAAATGATACGCACATGCACCCGTCTTTCACAACTAGATCACCCAAATCAAGAGTGAGATCAAGAGCATCATATTCGACAGATGCTACAAACCCTAGGACACGAAATAAATCAAAATTGGGGTAACTTGGAAGGTACCAAGCCTTTGAAATGCTAGATAAGATGACGAATCAAGAAACGAGCCAACACAAGTGGTTGGAAGGGGGGCCTCTGGCTCATAGCGCTCAGGAGAGGTATTTTTCCAATTCATTGAATTCGACTATAAGTTGACATATAAAGAAAAAAGTTGTATGTATATTGGAAAATAGGTATAAGAAGGCAATTTATCGAGAATTTTTATAGGTCATTATTGAAAGGAAAAAAAAAACTTTGTTTATTTTTTCCTACTATACTCACATAACCTCACGTAACCACGTACTTTATACATATAACTCAAACACATAAAAAGAATCGTTAGAACTAAAATTTTAATCCAAAAAATTTACTTATTAAAAGAAATATTAAATCACCTGCTTCACTTACACGGATCTATTTATAAATTGAAGATCTAAATTATGTATTCTTACACAATGTAAATTAGACTCTGCCTTTATCACTTTGATACTATGTGTTGAGCTTGAATCAAAACTCTTAATTTAAATAAATAACTTATATATATATATATATATATTAATATATTATTTACATTAAATAAAAGGACCCATACATTTCAATATCATAATTATTGAAGCCGTTACATCTTTAAACATCGATTTTATTAGAGTTCGTCATTCTATCTCTATAGTATTTGCTATTTCTTTGTTTTGATAACTTTTTTTCGAGGTTTGTTTCATATACTTGATTTTGTGTTATTAATTATTTGTGTGATATATTTGAATGTATTTGGAGTTTTGATTTGTAAATAATTTTCTTTTAAATATTAGTGTTTGTATTCTTTATTTGATTATTAGTAAATTTTTTTCATTATATCGTTATTAGTAAAGTAGACTTTTCACATTAAAATATAATTTACTTAAATTTTTATATTCTATTTATTTTTTTATTATTTTTTTAAAATTTATAATTATTTATTTATGCCATTTAATTTAATTTATAACTTTTACTTGCATGTTTCTAATTCATAACAAGTATTTTAATCTAAAAGACAATTAATAATGCCTTTATTATTTATTATTATTATTAGTCAATAAAAAACTCTCATTGGTAAGTAATAGTCTTTACTATCTTCAATTATCAATTAACGGGATGATTAATACTGATTTTTTGATGAACCCAATAATAGTTGCAGTGATTAGGCATTTTTACCAACTACCTGCACATAAGGACTAATCTCAGATTATGCCCATAATAATGCTTGAACATGCAACATCACTTCTATTAATCGAATTATTATGACCTATATTAATCAAATTATAACACCAATTTAACTAACTCATCTTAAGTAATGCCTTTATATTTTTGTCAACTGCAAATTTTTATCTTTAATTATCTAAAAATATTAATAGTTATCAAAACAAAGCACACGCATTGAATTGAATATGCCCAAACGTAATACTTTATGTAATGTTGAATTAATATTCAATATATCTAGTAAGAAGGTGATTGATTAAACAATTTTGCATATTTATATTAATTAATGGCATTTATAATTTAGTATAATTCGTCTTAACTGAAATTCTTCTCAGCAGTAGCACCAGAAGAAAGAAAATACAGGCAAAACTTTATGTAATAAGCAGATTCAAAGAGTAACTAATTAATATCACCATTAGAAAAACACAATATTATCAAAAACTACAAGCCATCATCACCCATCTAGCTGTTTCTATAACGTGAAATGAACATCTCAAAGCTTTATTTTCCAAGGATAAGGAATTGCAAGACGGAATCATCAACAAGGTTGATTATTAACCTTTTTTTTTTTTTTTACGTATAACAATTAGTCCACGCCCATCTACATATTGCCTACCTACTTGTACATGTGCCTTGTGACTTTTCTTATTGTTACTCTACTGTACTAATACTAGTATTGCCTCGTTAACTCCAAAATGGTACTCCTTTGACCAAAAAATTATCGAGACCCCTCCAGTCCCAGCCTTCCAATTAGCCAATTGCAGACCTCGTTCATTTCTTTGGGAACTGTGTAATGTCCAAGCCTGTACAGTCAAATCAAACAAACTTAAAGAAAATGAAGGAAAGATTGAAATTTTCATGTAATTTAAGCTATGGAACCATAACAATTACCCATCAAAGGATTTCAATTGAAGTGATCGAAACCCCACTGAAGTCAAAGTATTAGCTGATTTTTCTCCATACTTGTAAGGAACAACATCATCACCTAGAATGAGAGTAACATCAGTTAGCTACATGTTGAAGATTTTGAAAGCTATAAAGAAGCCATGGAGAGTGGATGTTACTCTATCCTAGAACTTGCATGTTGAGGAAGGATTTAAACATGATTCCAAGTAATGTAAGAATTTGAATAGGATTTATACATACAGCTTCCATGACAGAGCAAAATGGGTAACGAAGCTGCACGCCTTGTGGCATCATGTAACACTTCTATTCTGTTCTTTAAGCTCCTGCATAACAACAAAACTTCAGCTAAATGTGAAGTATGATATAATTATTTCAGTTCTTATGCACAAGTGCGAGATAGTGTTGTTACCAAAAGCTCAAGCTTGTGGGAGATTTAGTACTTAAATGATTGAATAACTATGGCTACATGAATGGTAGTTCTACGCAAATCAATGGAAAATTCTAATATTCTATACCGTGATCCCGGGAGCCAGCCACTGAGTCCAATGACAACCTTTAAGTTGAGGCGATATGGGTTGCCATTTCCATACCTTCCCATAGCATAACAAGTTGCAGAGTAAAGGGACATTGCAGCACCCATACTAAAGCCTCCAACACCTACTCTCACTGTCCAACAAAGAACAATACAATATTGGAAATTTCATCAGCCTGAGTTTACCTACACATCACATCATCTATATTGCAAGCATAAATACATATTCCTTAAGAATAAGGTGCTAAAACTTAATATGGAAACTGGTCCTGTGTTAGAATAATTTCTTGGATTTATCTCAAAAGAGAAAGGGAAAACAGAATATGTTCTTGGAACAATGGAAAGTCTTAAAAAAACATTATTTCTAAACAACACAGAAAAACATGAAAATTTAGGGAAAATTACCATCAGGTGGCTCAGTTGACAATAAGTTAGCTATATGTGCTGCTGAAGCATCTAAACCCTCCCAATCATCTGGACCATCATCTGAAAGTTCTCCCACATCAAACCCTGAAAATAATCACAAAATCATTCAATATATTCTCATGATTAGCATTAAAAATTCATAAGAAACTTGAGTTTTCTTCAAACCAGTATTATATGCACGCATGATATGATAATTTATTCGATTAATGAGGGAAAAAAGCAGAGGATAGCTGTAGATCTTACATGCAGTGCATGAAAAACCTCCTAGAGCTGCAACAGGACGGGTAGGAGCAGTAGGACAGATCCATTTAATCTGCATAAAATTAGAAAACAGATGGAAGCATACGGATTAAACAAAGAAACTTAACAATGTGTTTAAAGAAAGAAAATATAATTCCTCCATATTTATAAAGATTTAGTTGAAGACATATCCTTACATTTGGAAGCGGAAGAGACTCCAAGAGCTGAGATGAGCTGCGACCAAAGAGAGTAACAAGTGAGTCATGTCTCACTCAGGGCAATATGCATATAACAAAAATGTAACTGCAGGAGTTTCTGTAAGCCTTGGCTTTCTTATCAGAAGGTTAGGATCATTCCAAACGTGCGTAAAAGATTGAAAAATAAGCTTAGCAATTTAGCATTGAATGATGATATCTCGAATCAGAATCAGAATTAAAAAGAAGGCCACCAAAGGAAAATTTTATCAAATGGACCCACCAATATGGAGCATGCCAAAGGGTTGACATTCTAGAACACCTTTTACACTATTGCCTATAAGAACCAAAAGTCCATCTTTGCAATACAGGCCATGTATGAAATTGCATTAAGTGTTTACTCATAAAAAATGGGCAACTATCTTAACATTGAGTCTTCACCAACTCCTAACAATAAACTAAAAGAAGATTAAAAAAAAAATCAAATAAGAATTCTAGGAAGAGATCTTTTAGAGAATGGTACAAAACATCTATTCATGAAGGAATAGAACAAAGGTAGAAAAGAAAATACCTTAAGCCATTATCACCAAGCCCATGTAGCCAAACTATTGTTGCTTGATGACTTCCTTTGGGCTTCACCACATGTGTCCTTCCAAACTCAACTGTCCTCTTAGCTGTTCTACTACCTGATTTTTGTTTTTTTCAAAAGACAAGATACCATTAAGAAACATTGTATACTCATACCCCCCCAAAAAAAAGAACACTCTAATTCAGGAGATAAAGAAACAAACCAGAACCCATATGGGAGTTTGGATAGCTCATCCTGATGATTTGGGTAACTCAGCTCAATAGACAAAGGTTATCTCTATTGCAAACCACTGAGCCAAGGGACTACAATGAATAGAACTTTAAACTAACAATGTCTATTTATAGGCAAATGGGGAACAAGAAAAGGGAATAAAACGAGTGAATATGCAGCACAATATATGAGAGAAGAGTGTACACCAGCTATGAACTTGAGCCTAAAACAGCCTAGAAATACAAAAAGGGAGAAGCATCAATGAAAAGGAGAGGTAAAGACAATGACAAAAGCAGAAAATCTTTTTTAAGAGCCAGAAAGAATCCAAACAGAGCAGAGCACATTCATCCATTCCTAAGCTACCCACCCAGCTGAGAGAGAGGAGACGACTCTGGATTTGCAACATATGAGGGAATCTATGCCCTGTGGCAGTGGCTATAAAATAAAGCCAACCCAACAACAACTCAAGAATATTACTGAAAACAAGAAAGAACAATCCAAGTTTGTAAAAGAAAATATCTTTTTATCAATCATTAGTTTATGAATTTCTGATGATTGATGGATACCCATTAACTAGAAAAGTAAAGTTTCATGAGTTCAACTTTATAATTATGATAAATAAATAAATAAATAAATAAAAACAAACAAGCAATGGAACTGTTCTTCGATCGATGAACAGTGTCTCTAGCTATCTTCCCTGCATGTTTTGTAAATTTCAGTATCTTTTGTGGGTCATATGAATACTCTCACTGACATAGTCACATTACACAAGATCTCCAACCTGGATTTGTTAGGAGGAACAAACAAGATGAAAAGCGAACTAACTTTTTTCTCTCCTCCCATCCTCACTTGTGCTTTTTCTGTATGCCACTAACAGCTTGGTTGCTCAAGCGTCAAGCCCCACCCACTAAAGTTTTTGTTCGCTTCTGCTCCTCACAGACACCAAATATCATTAGGCCAAGAACACGTCCAAGATTGGAACCTTTTTCATTGATGATATTTGTGACAACACCTCATACTGACACAGTCGAATATGGAGAGTAAAATTATATAATTATTTTATAATTTATTTTTATTAATTTAAAATTATCTATAACACAATTTTATTTAATATAAAAAAGTTATGTATTTATTATTATATATTTTTATTTTTAATTTAATTATATAATATTATATTTTAGCTTAAAATTTTATTTTTTTCTCAATATTTATTATTAATTTTTTTTTTTAAATTAAAAATTAAAATTTTTAATATTACTTGAATCATCCTTACTCTTCTTATTTTTCTATAAAAGTTTTAAGTAAAAAAAGTAATAAATTCAAAATCGCACATAAAAAATAGAAAAGTCTCCATCCCACCTTACTTGACATCCCAAAGTTTGTCAAGGAAAACAGTTCAAACCCACACCAGAATGTATTTGGTAATAATTAAATGTTCTCGATAAGTAAATTATAATCTTCACTATCCTTTTACTAGTAGTATCAAAGAAATTACAGACACTGCTGGACTCCAACAGAATTTGATGAAGTTAGAATCACTGAAATGCAATGTGATTTGCTCCTCAACAATTCAACTAAGCAAACGAATTAAATCCATTTATAAAATGGTTAACTGAACAGTTTTGGAAATTAATTATTATAATACAGCTGCAAAAACATTGATAATTAATATTGGTTAATAGAATTAATTAATTTAGCAGTATCTAATATTGCTAATAATGTTAACATTTAGGAGACTTTCGACTTGTTTAGTACTAATTAGTAATTACCTTTTTGTTAGTCAACTAATTTCTGTCCCACACTAAATAAAGGGAGGAACCGAATTAATTTAATCAGCTGGTACTAATATATGGGTTTATTTATATGAGACAATATATTCTGTTGGCACTGCTTGGTTATTGGAGATTAAAATACTTCAAAAATGGATTAATTAATAAGTATTTTTAAGAAAGAAAAGAGGGTAGCAAAACTTTATTATCTTTCACATAAGCACATACTTATTTGAAGGATACTATAAATCTATTTATTTTTAAAAAACGACCACAAAAGTTCATTTTATAAAAATAATAAATTTTTTCTACCCTTATTATAGGGACAGTAGAAGTCTATTAATGAACTTTTACAATATTTTTTAAAATTAATAAATTTATAATGCTCTTTAAATAAATACGAGTTTAAAATATATTTTTATCGAAATCAACTTCATCTTTCCTTCGTGCTTTTAGAAAATTATTTTTGCCTCAAATTAATTAATTTTGATATTCTAGTTTTCTTGTCCATATGCAAAGCTGTTGAGCAAACTCAAAAAAAGAAGGTCTAGTAATATTCTGCTGAAGAAAACATATAGGTTCTAAAATTAACACTATTTTTGAAGAAAGCATAGCATTATTATATTAGTTTTGAAAGAAGCAAAATCATTTTATTCCGATCTGGGCTAGATAATAGTCTTTCATCTTGTTTGTGATACAAAAAGTCTTATCCGAACGACCCTAGATAGAGAGAGAAAGAAGACAAAAGAGATTCATAGAGAACTAGACATTTGTGAACCATACTATGTTCTTGAGGTACAAGTTCACTTTCAATATTAAAGTAGAAACAAAGTAAGTGTATTATTTATAAAATAATAAATTAGCTTGTCGGATATGATAGAATAAGGAACGTACGGTTCTTTTTTATTCATTTTCCCTTGTTAGAGAATCTGAGCCTAACTCAGTCCCAATAAGATCTTATTGGGACTGAGTTAGGCTCAGATTCTCTAACATCCCTATTGGTTGTATTTCTCTTATTTCATACAACTATCTAATAAATTTTTTTTTAAATAATATAACCAACACAAAAGAGTGCCCAAAAAAAAAAAATAGAAACAAAAATATAATATTTTTATTTTTAAAAATAAAAAGATTAGCTAAACTTTTAAAAATATAATAATATTTTTATTATCATAACCAAAATGTTTCAATCATTAATTTTATTCATATAATTGTTATTTAATAAAATATTGTCATTGTTGTTCAATGAAATTACCATTAATAATAAATAGTTGTTACAACAATATTATCTTATTTTTATAATAAAATAATAAAGATTTTTATTAATAATACTTATCATATTTATTTTTGATATACATGTATGCTTTTTGGTTGGAAAGATTTTACAATAATTAATTATTTTTAATAAATTTACTTTCATAATTAATTTAAAAGGTTAATAAAATTGATTTTTTTTTAATTTTTACTTATTTATTATTATTTTACATATATGTAAAAATTAACCACATAAAAATAAAATAAAATAAAAAGTACAAGAATTTTAAATATGCATCACATAACCTGCAGGAGCCATGGCTCCCCTAATTTTTGAAAAAGAAAAAGAAGAAACGTAATTTTACATTATTGTAGAGTTTGTATACATTCAACGGCAAAATAACTTTAACACCATTAATTTAACATACATAACGTACTTCCCATAAAATAAAATAATTAACATACTTTGTCACCCTTGTTTTATTCTATTTTTTATAGATCTTTTAAGTTTCTAAAGCTAAAACACAATTAATCCTACCACTCGTTACATCAATATTTGTTGTTTAAAAAAAAACTTCATTTGTTTTAGTAAAAAGAATAAAATACACACAAATCTTCGAATTTGTCCTTAGCATTGTGTATTTTCTCCACTATTTTTTGTTGTTGTTGCTAATGGTATCACCGACTCATAATGGCATTCCAAGTCCAACCATATTTATTAATAGATATTTTTTAGATGGATCAAACAAATATGTGTGTATATTTAAGAAGAATGATAAATAAATAAATAAATAATTTGAGATTTTTGGAGCATAAATATGTATTTTATTTATTAAAAAAAATTATATTAATATGGAAAAACATTTCGAAAACATGTCAAATAATTAGCAGGGTGTGTACATTTTCACCACGGTCCACAGTAACCACAACATTATTAAAAAACATCTTTCTCAAGTCTCAACGTTGGCGTCCCTTGCATTCGAATCCTATTCCACCCCTGCTTAATTTAAATTATTTTGTAGGAGGTTTCATTCTTTTCTTTCGTCACATTTAAAAATAAAATGAAATTATTGAATGGCATTTAGTCATAAATTTGTCAATCGTATTCAAGGTAGAATCGGTAAAAACTAAAGATTAAAAAAATATACTAAATAAAAACTCATTCAAATAATCCAATCTCCTAAATATCCTTATATTTAAAAACTCTATTTAAGCAAAAAATGATGGTGGCAAAAAACAAAAAAGTAAAAACATATAATTGATTTTTCCCAAAATTTTTATCAAGAGTAATTCTATAAGATTTATGAGTATTGATAATTTTTATGACAAAATATTTTATTGTAATTTAGTATCTAGGCTCGTTGTTAAGTCAATCAATCAAAGTTAAAGAAATTACTGAGTTCTCAATATGTATATATCAGGTAAAAATACATGTTTCATACATACATCCTTACACAATTGGGCATGCATACTTAGTATGAGCTAAAATGAAAAACTGTGCACGTATCGATTGATCAAGGTGTTAGTTTAATCGATTGATCCATAGATCAATTGAGTATCGATCAATTTCAATCTGAATGCTCTCGGGTTGAATTTGGTAATAACTGGATCAATCTAACATTTGGTTGATCGATCGATCGATCGAGATTGGTTAGATCGATCGAACATCGATCGAGTGGTCTCGGGTTAATTTTCTAAATTGCTGAGCGTGAGTTAATCGATCGAGTTAGGTTCTCAATCAATCGAGTATGTATAGATCGATCGAGATGAAGTATTCGATCGATCCATGTGTTTTCATAATTTGTTCAACTTTTCTTACTTACCAATTTGACCCTATTTAATGGTAAAAGCAAAATTCTTATATGAGTAGAATTGTTGTGAAAGTATAATAATCTTTGTATGAGAAAAATTATTGTGAAAGCAAAATCCTTGTGTGAGTAGAATTTGACTTTATTATTAATTCTCCATTAGGTCAAATTGCACTTTATAAAAATAACTTTTGTTGGAGAAAAACACATCACACTTAACATAATATTTTCTACATCTGATTGAGCTTTTAAGTAAATTACATAAAGAAGATTTATCTGTGAAGGGTAGTTTAAAACCTGAGCTTGTAATTGAACATTAATTTTCATAGTGGATAGTTAGGTAGTCTGGTGGATCGGTGGTTTTCATCTTAAGGTTATTGTTGTGGCTTAGGTTGTTTTCATTTAAAAATCTCGTGTGTTATTATTTAATTCTACATCTTCTTTTTACATGCGATTGCATGTTTGGCCGTTGTGTTTAAATTACATAATTAAAATTTGGTAAAATTGAAATAACCTATTCACTCCTCTCTAAGTATATTTCGTCTGTAACTAAAAAATTTCAAATTTTATTTATAAAACGTTTTAATTTTGTATTAATTTTAAAATATAAACTTTGTTATTAAATCAGGGATGACTAATAAATATTTATGTAACGTATACTTTAACTTTATTTTTGAGTGAGATGTAATTTTAATTGGTATATATATATTGTTTTCCTTCTCAATTTCATACGAAGACACGTTGTTGTATGCCACTTCAATTCTGTTATTTCATGTTATTCCTCATTATAAAGCTAGTTTCTTTATTAATTTAAAAAAAAACCTCATCCCATCTTTTCCTTTTTTGTTATCCGTGTGAATGAACGATTGACTCTGTCTGCCTCAAACAAAAAGTTGCGAGGAAAGAAATATACGATTGGTTCCTAAAATTTCATAATTTGTCCAAAGATTTCTCTAAATTTGATTCATTTAGAATCAAAAGCACAAATATTCTCTCTTTATTTTTAGCAACAACAGGAACTCTACTCTGAGAACCCCAACTTCTTGATAGAAGGTTCTGTTTTAGAGATTACGAAAAGAAAGATGGGGTGTGGTGTAGCTTTTCCAACCATATCTTGGGAAATGGTTAGTGGTCGTATGTGTTATCAATTGTAAAGTCGAAAAACAAAATGTCTTGGTTTTTGCTGTAAATTTTGGTGGGCTTTTAGCTAGACGTCTAAAACTTTCGAGGCATTTCAGTGGAAGAAAAAAAACGATGTTATTCACTTTTTCTTTAAGATGCGGTGTTTTAGTTATTTTGCTTATAATTTTGTAGGTGATCGATCATTTTACTAGGTGTTATTTAATCATTGTAGTTATGAAAATAGATTATAGAATGATAATTGTTATTTAAGTACCAATATTTTAATATTTTTAACATATTTTAATATTTATTAAAAAAAATATTTTGATTATTTTATGTGTTTTTTTCCAAACATAATAAACTAAGCCCTTTCTCTATTTTGTTCTCATCATTTTACAGAAAAAGATATATCACACTCTTCCTCTCTCACATCTTTATGTATATATAAAAAATAATGAGTGAAAAAAACAACGATTATAAGTGTGAATTTTTTTGTAGATTGATCAATTTATTCATCCAAGTAATACTTTAGTTGTGACTAAAATATATTCATTACATTCTTAAAAGTGTCATTGCAATTCTGGTCACATTCACGAATAATTAATGGTCGGTGGTTGCTACTTGTTAGTAGGATAAGGTCGCAGTTAGGTTTAGGATTATAGTACTTTGAATGTATGATGGGTTGAAGAACTTGAATAGAGTATATGATATTGTGAAAAAATGAGAGTTAGTTGAGTTTTTTTTTTATTATAAATAAATTTAAATTTTTAGATTTAACCCTTAAAAAATTATATTTTTTTTCTCACATAACTAACCTAAATTTATATTTAATAATAAAATATTTATATTTATCATTGTCTGCATATTTTTAATAATTAAAATAATTAATTAATAATATTTTAATAATTAATAATATTAAATGATACGATTTAAAAAATAAAAGAATTAAATAATATCTAAAACTTAATTAAAAAAATATACCCTTTACCTATTCCTTTATAATTATTGGTAAGATCATGAACTATTGCTTTGCATCAATTCGCAATATATTTTGCACCGTCACAATGATTTCGTTGCTTTTTTTAAGGAGTAAGTATAGCTTCATAAATTTATTATTAAATTATTTTATAAGTTAATTTTATTTTTACGAAAGCTAAAGTATACAAGTGTGGTATTATTAGTTATAAGAACTACTATCTTTGATCATATCTAATGCTTGATAAATTTAAAATTATCAATATGTGCCATATAGAAATGATATTTCATTATTGACGCTTCATGTTTAATGCTCCATTACTCACTCTCCTAAATTTAAAATCATAATTTCATATGTTACATATTTGTTTAAGACTTTTATATTATATATTTGTATAATATTAATTAATACTTCATTTTATTTATTTTTTATAACATTTATTATATAATATTTTTAAAAAATTAATATATAAAAGTATAAGTCAGTTCAGTTTTATCAATTTTTATTTTTAACAGACTTACAATTGAACTGATAATATCAATTTTGTAATATTTTGAACATAACAAATCAACCAACCTAGAAGGAAAAAAAAACTTAACTTGAACTCGAATTGAACGGTTTAATTTTGAAAAAAAATGCCCATTTCTAATACTTTGTAACGTTTTCAGGAGGTAACCCTATAAATCATTAGAGGGAAAAGAAAAAAACGAAAAAAAAAAACCATATAAAAGGCTTTTCATTATGTCATGTCACTGCTTTCCTTTTTTTATTTATGTATTTTTTTAATAGAGAATGTTCTAGGGATGAAAACGGGGAGGCATTCACAACCAAGGATTAATATATCGATGTTTAGGATACATTAACATATAACAACAATAGTATCGTTATCAATGAAAATTCATGTAGAAACAAAAAACAAATACATAGAATGATAACTTAAAGTAAGAATAATGCGAGTTAAGTGAGTCGAGTCACAACCAAAAAAATTGTCTATATGCAATACTGATTTAGACAATATTTATGCTATGACATGTAATTAAATGTTGTTTAAAACTTCTAATATAATGATTAATAAAATGTTGCGAGTTCACCTAATAACGTGCAGGGTAGTCGAAGATTCCATATGTACAATACTCCGACTATAGGATAAGAGTTTAAACTACCTATTAGCTGCCAGGCAGGTAAGACAACTAATAAGATTCATCTTCAAATCAAGCCAGGCCTTTTTTAACTGAGGAAAAGAACAAAGTAGCCATCAATTATTCGGAAATGCATAGAAGACAGGTGCCTAAAAAGATCCCATGGTTCCAACAGATGGCAGCCTCTGTTCAAATTACCAAAAGAGAAAAAAAATTATTTTTCAAATGTTGCAGTTCATGGTTTCTAAGACCCAACAAAATCAAACAAACAAAACACATAGCTTTTGAATTTTGAAAACTGATGTGTTACTTGAAAAACATCCTTTCATCTCTCAACAGTTTATTCCACATGGATAATTTGCAAGCTTAACTAGTGGTGATCATCATCATGTCCATCTGGCGACCCTCCAGGTCCCACCACTTCAAGCTGTAAAACACCAAAAATAAATAAGGGAACTTTGCACCATTAGAAGAAACTTAGCTCAAAATTAACGCAGTGTCTTTTACTCCTCGAAATAAAGGAGCAACCGAAATGCTGTACTATGATGAAACAATAGCATGAAGTGGTCAAATTGAAAAATTAAATGCAAACCCAAACATAGAGTTTTTTCCATCCTTTTTCTTCGAGTTTCCATCTGTAGGTGCTCCAAACATGATCAAACAAAAATATATATGAGATCAATTATGCAGACATGAGACATTTAAAATTTGGAAAAATAGTGTCTTAATAGCAAAAGTAATGGGTGTACAATAGCATACTAGCAATCATCTGAGCTAGCATGCTCATGTCATGTATATTTTGCATGAAACAACATTAGTATGGATTGTATCATTTCAAATTGATGGAACATGAACTGTCTAAAACACCTAAGATGAAGTTAGAAGGTAAATGCAACTATCTAATACGCCAACCACAGTAATGCCACGAGGGAACTCAGCGTGCTAGTGGTAATAAGCTAAAGAATCCCACTAATTGAAGCTCTATGTCCATGTTGCGGACTGTCATTGAAGGGCTTAAACGTTATATTCCATATTAGAAAAACATAGAGACTACTAGTTCAAGTTTGATCCTCCACTTACCACAAAGTACTGTGAGCAGACTGGGCATTCATGTGCTTTGCCTTTCTCCAGCCAAAACCATACAACGTCATGCTCATCCTCTGCAATTAAAAGGCAGTCACATCAAGTGGAAATTAGCTGAAAGACGCATGCCAAAAAGGAATTCTGAATGAAAGAAGAAAAGTCTACCCACCACCTTCACCTCCAGGGCATCCAACAATTCTCTTGTCATAATAGGACTTCACAACCGCAGGAGCTTCCTGCAGGCCAACAACACAAAAATAAATTTCAATTAATGAGTATAATATGTGAATTACACAGCCAATATTTTCTAGAAGCAAAAGCCGTAAAAAGAAGCTCAATAACCAGAGTATGCAAATATCTCATTAGAAAATTAAAAATTAAAGAAGCATAACTAGACAGTCTAGACTTGGCCAATAATCATATGAAATAAAACATATATCAATCTTTCTAGAAAAACTAGTTGTTCTATAAGATCTGATTGATTGCAATGAAGCTAGAGTTAACTACCTTCTAATACAGAAAATTGTACCATACATGAAAGCTTACACCTATTTAAGCTCTAAGACAAAAGAAACAAAGCAGAAGTGTTCTCATCAAACCATTTCTCTCAGAGTCCTCACTTCATCCATTTTTAGTAATCATTCAAAAAATTCAAGGTAAATAACAATTTTGCACTAAATAAACAAATTACATGAAATAAACGAAGAAACAAAGTTCCCCACAAAAGAAATATTGAAAATTTTATGGCGCAAATTATTAAGACAGACAAAGATTACATAATCATATACAATGCATATACATAAACACAAGGAAAAGCTTTTAAATCACAAGTCAATTAGATAGCCAATAACAAGCAGGTCTGAGGAGTTTAAAAATTGGAAATCTCATACCCAATAATATTAAATAAAGAATGGCGAGACCTATTTTAAGGGCGAAACTAAATGACAAGATAGATTGATAGCATGGTTATTAAAAATAAAAGAGCTGTATTGTCATAAACCAGGTGAGAATTGAACGAAATAACTTCTACCAAATATAAAATGTTGCAAAGCAGACTGACCTTGGTGCCAAATGGACCAACGGGATAGTTAATATCCAACAGTTGCCTTCCCTGCCAGAACAATAAAAGAGATAAAATCTTACTGAAATAAAAACTGAATCATATCTGTGAAGCTAAATGCATTCCCAAAACAAAAAAAACGAAAAGAACAATCTTAAAGTTTGGATGGGAATACAATGTAAAAAAATACAATGATACGTCAAATATAAACCAAATCAGCTGCATTCGGTTCAAGTAGACGTGGGGAGACAGAGACATTCGAACTTGATTGCATTCGAACTCAGTCCAACATAAGTGAACAAATTATTCGAAACTTCCAATTAACTTCTTTATTTCTCCATTTTTCAAGTCTGCAAATGATAATTTGTCGAAAATAAACTAATAAAATAAAATATAACGAACTTCACCTGAATTTCGGCTTCAAGTTCCTCTCTCTCGTGTCCAGTAGCAATCGGCATTATATCCTCAACCTTCTTTTTAACAGCATTATTTTCTTCACCGCGAAATACCAATCCAAAATCAACAAAATTCAAATTTTCAATTTACCCAAACAATAAACACTATAACAGATTAAAATAGCCCAACACGCAATTCGATTACGTGTAGCAGAATTTCCAAGGATCTAAAGTGAAATTGGGATAAGCAGTAAACAAAATAACCTGATTCAAGGCTGCAGAATTTGCGCAGAAAATGAGAAGCAGAGGAGGAAATGGGAGCAGAATCAAGCAATCGAGCGGGTCCGAAAGCGGATCGGCATGACCAATGGCCGGCTCCTAGAGTTAGGTTTTTCATTTGAGAGGCAATAAGCAACCTCCACCACATGACTGTTGGTATTCGACCTCGAAAGCTTCTTCTGTTCTCAGGTCACGCCCTGTTATTGGAAGCTCAGGCCAGTGTTTGATTAAAGAATGGTTTTCCAAAAAAAAAAAAATGAAAGTCTCTTGATGAAGATTGGTGAATGGTGACGTGGAATACTACTAACTTAAGCGCTGACTTTATCACGTGCCGGTTGTCACGCACGTGCATTAGCAAACTTTGGTCTTCTGACGCTAAAATTGGAACTTGGAAGTGAATCTCTGGAAGAAAATATTGAGATTTAATTTTTTGAAAATATTATAGATATTATGTGAATATTTAAAAAAAAAAAATATATATATATATATATATATATTTTTTTTTTTTTTGAAATATTTTATAAAATCTTAATAAATATTAAAATAAATAATAATGCACTAATTTTATTAATTTTATTATTTAAATAATATATATAATGTACATATACTAATAATAGAATATTTGTTTAACAAATATTAGTATAAGTTAAATGATATAACTCTAAATACATTAAATTATATATAAATAAAAATGTATAAATATTTGATTAAAAAATTTGTCTCGCTGGCTTTATTAAAGTTGTGAAAATATTATCAATAAAAATATGATAATTATATTATGATATTAAATAATAATAATTGTATTTATAATTATTAATGTAATGTATATTACTTAATTTTTTCAATTGTATCTCTATATAAAAGAAATTTTGGATTTATCATATTTTTGTAATACGGAAGATATTTATTCAAAAATGAACGTTGTTATTGTCTATGTTAAAAATATCATCTATAATCCAAACTCACATGGGTACTACATAAATTGAGCATTTATATCATCATAACTAATAATAATAATATTTAGAGATCAAAAATCACTAGATAAAGAACAATGCTGCAAACTAATTTGATTGTTATTTATACATTTCATTTAATACTACTTATATTTATACCCGTATTTTTATTAATATTACCGTTATTTTCTATGATATTTCAGAAAATAATACAACATATATATACCCGACATTTTTATCAAATATTTACTAATATTTTTTATAACAATTTTTATCCCATTTAACATTCATACTATGATTTTATTGAAATTTCAAGCGATATTTAGCGATTTTTTCATCTATGTCTCTATGTCATCTTCATAATTCCGAATAACATTCCTTATTTTTATTTTTCTAACTGATAAGACCATACTAGAAGGCACCCAATTTTTTTTAATAAAAAAAAAGAGCACATTGTGTGACTAAAACTTAAAGCTACCAAGTGTTTTGAATTTTTTTTTTTTTTTAAGATATTGAACACATTTATTTTTCTCAATTTATTGCAATCTTTTAAAAATTAAAGTGTCAAATGTTCATATTCACGTCCTTTTCGCATTACTTAAACAAAGGTAATCTACGATAATTTAACAGTCCATACAACATAACACAAAGATATTGAGTTTTATGCTTATATTGCCAGACACTGAACTAGAGACAGAACAGTTGAATTGATATTTTTATATATTTAATTCATAAATTAATACATCGTAGAAGTGAATAACAGAACAGTTGAGTTGATGAGCCATTTCACATTTAGTTATACTCATTCAAAAATATTTTTTAACCACTTATTATCATAAGACAAATTAAATTAATTTGTTAGAAATTCTATCCACCCATATTGTGCCGAGTTATGGATCAAATATTGACAATTTATAGCTTCTAGTGAGTAAGTAAGAACAATTTTACAATGTCATTTTTTCCATAAAACTGTATGATTTGATACTAATACTTATTATGAAATTTTGTTAATTCATGCATTATCATTTATTTAATTCATCAAAATCACCATATGTGATATGCCCATGAAAGTAGGAGAAGACCCACTACAACTTTGGATAAGGACCATGCTTAAATGGGTTACAAAACCAAATCTTTAGGTCCAGTAATACCTCATTCGTGCCGTTGCATTTTACTTTCTTTGTCCCGAACCATATTAGACTATTATTAATACATTTGAACTATCCGTTTTACTAAAAAAGGAAGCCAAAATAGCATGAAAATAAAGGAATTTAATCGAAGTCACGTGTTGACAGAATAATAACAATATCTGCCGACAAATACTGATAACAAAATAAAAGAGACCATCACCGAAAGAACCATAACGTTTCATTTCGACAAATTGAAAATGCCAACAAAGGCAAGAAACTAAACAGCTAAACCCACACTAACCTCCAAACCTCAAAGCCACCGAAGAAAAGGCCGGCGACGTGGGTCTGAGCGGAGCTCCGGAAGTTGGCTATTATTTCTCCTGACTATCAGACCAATCGAAGGCAAGCCGAGACGCTATGGCAGAGTGGTACATAAGATCATGGAATGTGGAGGTCTCGATAGTCTTCCTCCGAAGCTGCTTGGCCTTCGCTTCCGTAAAACAACCCAAAGGGAACTTGGATCTGGGTCGCTCCGCTTCGTGTTCTGGATCCGGAATTGGATTTGCGTTTTTTGATCGACCGCTCATGATGTAATCGGGATCAGATGACCACCCGAATAGCGGAGACCACCAGTTTGGTGATACGGGTTTGTTACGATTCGAGTCTGGTTTTCGTACAGCAGAGGCTTGGAATTTGGGGGGTTTGAAAGAGGTGAGAGTTGTCGCCATGAAAGTTCCAAATGCAGAGAGAGAAAGTGAGAAGAACTGAGGAGACCGGAGAGAGTGATACTGAAAACAGTGAGAGATAAAGATTGGTGGTTTTGAAAGGCAAAGGAGTGTTATTCTCTACGGTCAATTTATTTATAACAAATTGCTCATTTGCTTGTTTTGGCTTCGTGTGGTTGTAGAATTGTACGTACGGGCTCTGATATGTTTCTGAAGGGTAAGGTTGTTTTATTGTACGACCATTTTTTGAAGGTTTTAACGACTTGAAATGAATATTAGGTAAAGTGGATAAGATGAACACGCGGAAAGCACTAAAGTGCGTTTTTGTAAGGAACTATTTTATTATTATTTATTTCAAACGTCTGGAAGCGCTTTTTGATGACATGTGACTATCGTGAGATCTATTTTTTGATGTTCACGCGTTGGAATGGACAGGCTCACATCACAAGCAACTTCTATTTCCTTTTTAGCAACAAAAAGAAGAAAAAAAAACTTGTATTTCAAAACGACTGCGGGCCACGCTTCCTTGGCTTATGATAGAATTTTTTTCAAAAACGATTTTGTACTTTGAAAATTTTGTATAAAAAACAACATTTGATCTCAATCGAATTCCAAATTAAATACATAATTTTTTAGATAAAGTAACCATAAAATAATAATAATGAGTTATTTGTTCGTATTTGACCCATTTATACATGAATTATTCTGATATTGTTATATAAGTTGTGTCTTTGTATTTGGATTAAGGGAAAAAAATGAAAAATTATCTCTCTATGAAACAATATATTTAAAAAAAAAAAAACAATGTATTTTTAAAGAAATATAAGTAATTTATTTCACCTTAAGAAAGCACAAGATCCAACTAATATAATTTGATTGATCACATAAGAACAATTAACAAATAAAGGTCCAAAATTTAGTCCCAACTCCACCAAAACTAAAACTCAAATGACCTATCTTGAGATTCTACTTAATATCTCATTAAATCCGAATAACCTTGGCTCTACACTATTTAAATAATTTTAGAATTGGACTTAAAGTCAAGTATTTATAATACATGTCGTGCCTAAATTTGATCTAAAATGTGATTTAATTTTAAAATTTATAAAATATATGTACATTTTAATATTGATTGTTATTATTTTATAACTTCTAATATCATTAAAACTCAGAAAATAACTTAAGTCAATTAAAAGTTTAAAAAAGTTATGCTCAAATATACTCAAATATTTTAGGGCTAGACTTTATATTTACATTTAATTTGAAAAATTTAATTCGATTGAATCCAAAATGTATACATGGCTCGAGTTTGACATGAATTTTGAACTTTGATAAATTCAACTCGTCTAAATTTACATACCTAGTAACAAATAATATGTGAGTTGTATTTAAGCATTATATTCGACAACATTCATTGAAATTCACATAACATTATCGAATATAAGACTTTACATTTAAACTAAGAATATGCAAGGCATTACGTCCAAAGCATATGTAACCCATTACATGTATTACTTAAAAATATAAGGTTTTACATTCAACAACCATCGTTGGAACTTTGATGGGGTCCTTGGAAATGGTCCCTGATGCCTTAATTCAAGTGTGATCATTGATGATGTTGCTGAAATTTTGATAGGGTCTTAATCTTATTCTTATTGTATTAAATTTATATAATAAGAGTGTTTTGGTCTATATAAATATGAAGTATGAAGTTGTAAGTTTTGAGATAAGAATTTTTGTAGTTTGGAAAATTTGAACAAAATTAAACAAGATTATATATTATGTGAATATTCTCATGATCGTAGATTTTGGCGGAGTGAGTTATCTTAAGTTTGAAATTTTTGGGTTCAGATCAAGCTCAAGTCTCACATTGTAAAGTCATGTATGTTTTTGGGTTAAACCAGATTATGTTTTTCAAATTAAATGCAAGCTTAAAATATTTAGGTATTTGGGTGTGTTTAGACATGGCTTTTTTTTTTTTTTTGAACTAATTTCATGTTAAATTATAAGATAATACTATAAAATATTAAAAGGCACATCTATATTTTAAAAGGCAAATTCTATTAACATATCCCCTTTTTTTCAAACACATACCCCCACAATACATCCCCACATCCCACACACCCCTTGAGGGGTATGTATTTAGGTAATATGTATTAAAAAATACATTTGTAAATATTTCTTTATGTAAAACAAATCCCAGAAATTTAGGATCTAATTCCACTAATCCTTAAAAGAAGGATTAAAGCCTTAGATTTAGGAAAAGTAGGCTAGCCAATTTTGTATATATATGCATTGTATTATGAACATTTAATAACACAACAGAATATTCATCTCTTCATTTTCTTAACATGGTATCAGAGCATTTCCGATCCTAAACACAAACAAACACTTTTCCAAATTCTAATATTCATTTGAACAATTCCATTTGCTTCAAATCCACAACAGCCATTCTCAAACTCAAAGCAGTTCGATCATTCCAGTTTCCAGCAACCACAACAACAACAACACCATCAGCAACCACAACATCAGCAATTCCAACAACATCAACAGCATCAGCAAAAACAACAACATCAACAGCAGCAGAAACAACAACAACATCCAGCAACCACAACATCAACGACATCAGCAACAACATCAACATCAACAGCAGCAGAAACAACAACAACAACAACAACAACATCAGCAACTAGAACTATAAAAAAAAAAAAAACCAGCAGCAGCTCCGCCGCAGCGCCTCCTCCGCGCGCCCAGTCACCAGCTCACCAGCTCCTGCGCGCATCCAGCAGCCGCGCACCTCCAACGCCACCTGTTCAGATCCGAAGCCTCTGCGCGCCACTCAGCCCGCGCACCTCCGGTTCAAGCAGCCCAGTCGCAGCCCATCCAGCAGCCGCGCACCTCCAACAACCTCCACTCCAGCACAGCCCAGTGCCAGTCCGCGCGCCACTCCAGCACAGCCCAGTGCCAGTCCGCGCGCACCTCCAACGCCACACCCGCGCCACTCCAGCACAGCCCAGTGCCAGTCCGCGCGCCTCCAGTCCAGCTTGCTGTCACGTCCGTGCACCTGTCTCAGTCAGCGCGCACCTCCGGTTCGAGCAGCCGAGCGCCAGCCACGAACCGCCAGCCGCCAGCAAGCCGCAAGCCCAGCGCCACCCTCTCTGTCGCCAGCCGCCCTTTGTGTCTTCTCTGTCTTCAATATCTAATCTGTTTCCTTCTATTATATATATATATATATTATATATATATATATCATATAATAAAAACCCTACCCATCAACCCATTATTCAACCCTAACCATCAACCCATTTTTCAGCCCATTATTCCAAACCTAGCCCAACCTCATTTTTAAGCCCACATTTTAGCCCAACCTCATTTTTAGATCCATTTTCTGAGCCCACCCAACAATAAAAAAAAAAAAAAAAAACATTTTAAACCCATTTTCAAGCAGATCATTTTAAGTCCTTTTTCCAAAAAAAAAAAAAAAAAAAAAAAAGTCTCAAATTTTAGCCAATTTTCCAATTCAAACAACAAACCTACTATGGATTCATCACATCCAATTTTTGTTCATCACAGCCGATCACTCAAACACTGTGAGCATTGTCATAGAAATGGTCATACCATTGCAGAATGTCGAACCCTCAAATTTCATTGCAAGTTTTGTGAAAGAAGAGGTCACACTGAGGAACGATATAAAATCAAAAATGGTACATGGGTTCCTAAGCAACCACATCAATGGTCTAAAGGGAACATCAATTCATTTGGTTTCTTTCCTACTATTCCCGCAGCTGACGCATCTTCGGCACATAATTTTCAGTCAAATGGTTCCCAAGCAACAGCCCAACTCGTCTCTCAATCAAACCCTTTACATGAGTTCACTGCAGAGCAACCCCAAGCTGTCTCTCTGATGAGTTTAACTCATTCCTCTGGTAATAGTAATGCTTATGCAAAAGCTGCAGGTCTGGCTCCTTTTTCCATTACCTCTACAAATTCTGTCTTCACTAAACCTTGGATTTTAGATAGCGGAGCTACTGATCACATCACTCATGACCCCACACTTTTCACTCACATAGAATCATCACAAATACCCATTGTTAAGTTACCTACTGGTTCTCATGCCCCAATCACTTCCACTGGCACTATACCATTCAATTCAAATATCACATTAGACAAAGTTTTATGTGTTCCATCTTTTCACTTAAATCTCATATCTGCTAGCAAACTCACTACTTCTCTAAACTGTTGTGTCATTTTGTTTCCTACCTTTTGTGTCCTACAGGACTTGGCCACGGGGAAGATTATTGGCTCGGGTAAACAACGTGGTGGTCTATATTACATGTCCCCACTACAACAGACCCCTACCTCATTTCAAGTTTCACTTTCATCCAACCTATGGCACATGCGACTTGGACACCCGTCCCCTGCTTGTCTTCGGTTAGCTTCTTCATTATTACCCTCTAAACATATTTCATTTGATAATAATTGTAGTGTTTGTCCAATGGCCAAACAAACAAGACTTCCATTTCCTCATAGTTTCATATCTACTAAATCTCCATTTGATTTGTTACATTGTGATATATGGGGTCCACACAAAATTGCCACACATTCTGGGGCACGTTTTTTTCTCACCATTGTAGATGACTTTACAAGGTGCACATGGATTTTTTTGATGCAACATAAATCTGAAACCCAACACCTTCTCAAAACTTTTATTGCTTTTGCCCACTCTCAATTCAATGCCAACATTAAAACCATTCGGGTAGACAACGGATCTGAATTTTTCTCCATGCGCAATTTTTTTCAAAATAAAGGCATTGAATATCAGCGCACTTGTGTTTACACTCCACAACAAAATGGAGTCGCTGAACGCAAGCATCGCCATATTCTAACTGTTGCAAGATCATTACTTTTTCAATCTCACTTACCCCTTACTTTCTGGGGTGAATGTGTCTTGACCGCTGTCTATCTTATTAACCGATTACCTTCACCTTTACTTTCCACTAAATCACCTTTTGAATTATTATACCACCATTCCCCAACACTTGACCATTTAAAAGTCTTTGGGTGTCTTTGTTATGCAACTGTTGTTCATCCCATCCATAAATTTCATCCCCGTGCCACACGTTGTGTCTTTGTTGGGTATCCTACTGGCCAAAAAGGTTACAAACTCTACAATTTGGAGACAAACAAATTTTTTGTCAGTCGTGATGTCCGATTCAGTGAACATACCTTCCCTTTCTCTCCAAATTCGACCCCCCAGCCCTCCATTTTCTCTGATTTACATAACAACTGGACTCCACCAATCGATACTCATGATGAACATGCCAACCCCACCCCTTCCCATACAGATAACCCCATTCCTCTCATCCTTCCTCCTCGACATTCCACTCGCCCTAAACATCCTCCAACATGGCATAAAGACTACCACATGTCCAACCATGTCAATCATTCAACCTCAGGGCCTCGTTCTGCATCAGGCACACGGTATCCTCTTTCCCACTTCCTTACCTACTCTCGTTTATCTTCTGCCCATTGTGCTTTTCTTACTAACATTACAGGACAAACAGAACCCACATCTTATGCTCAGGCTCTTCTTGATCCACAATGGTGTCATGCCATGACTGCAGAACTAAAAGCTTTACAACAGAATAACACTTGGAGTTTGGTCCCACTACCTGCTGGTCATAAACCAATTGGATGCAAATGGGTCTATAAAATCAAATACAGGTCTGACGGCACCATTGAGCGTTACAAGGCTAGGCTTGTTGCTAAAGGCTACACTCAAATTGAGGGCATTGATTATCAGGAAACTTTCTCTCCTACAGCCAAACTCACTACCCTCCGCTGTCTTCTTACTGTTGCTGCTGCTCGCAATTGGTTCATTCACCAATTAGACGTTCAGAATGCTTTTCTCCATGGTGATTTACATGAGTTGGTATACATGGAACCTCCTCCTGGTCTTCACCGACAGGGGGAGAATATGGTATGTCGGCTCAACAAGTCCCTCTATGGTCTCAAACAGGCTTCCAGAAACTAGTTTTCTACCTTTTCAAATACCATTCATAAGGCCGGTTATCAACAGTCTAAAGCAGATTATTCTCTTTTTACCAAGGTTCAGGGCACTTCATTTACTGCAGTTCTTATATATGTTGACGACATACTTCTCACAGGAAATAATCTTCAAGAAATGGAACATCTCAAAAGGTTCCTTCTCAATCGCTTCCGCATAAAAGATCTTGGAGATTTGAAATATTTTCTGGGCATTGAATTCTCTCGTTCTAAAAAAGGTATTTTCATGTCTCAAAGAAAGTACGCACTTGATATATTGCAGGATTCAGGACTTTTAGGTGCACGCCCAGACAAGTTCCCAATGGAACAAAATTTGAAACTCACTCCTACAGACGGAGAGCTACTAAATAATCCAACAAAATACAGGAGACTGATTGGCCGATTGATCTACCTTACTGTCACAAGACCTGATATAGTCTATTCTGTTCGAACACTAAGTCAATTCATGCATCAGCCTCGCAGACCTCACTGGGATGCCGCCATACGAGTTCTTAAATATCTCAAGGGGACTCCAGGTCAAGGTTTGTTATTTTCTGCTACCAACAATCTTACATTAAAAGCTTTTTGTGATTCAGATTGGGGAGGTTGTTGTGCGACAAGGAGATCAGTTACAGGATACTGTGTTTTTCTTGGAAATTCACTCATCTCATGGAAATCCAAGAAACAAACCAATGTTTCAAGATCATCAGCAGAATCTGAATATCGAGCTATGGTCAACACATGTTTGGAGCTGATTTGGTTACGCTTTATACTACAAGATTTAAAAGTCCCACAAACAGCTCCTGCACCATTGTTTTGTGATAATCAATCAGCTCTGTATATTGCTGCTAATCCTGTTTTTCATGAACGTACAAAGCACATCGAAATTGATTGTCACATAATTCGAGAAAAACTACAAGCTGGAATAATCAATCCTTCATATGTACCTACACGCTTTCAATTGGCAGACATCTTTACAAAGGCCTTAGGGAAGGATCAGTTTGTAACATTGCGTGACAAGTTGGGACTTCATGATATTCACTCTCCAACTTGAGGGGGAGTATTAAGAAATACATTTGTAAATATTTCTTTATGTAAAACAAATCCCAGAAATTTAGGATCTAATTCCACTAATCCTTAAAAGAAGGATTAAAGCCTTAGATTTAGGAAAAGTAGGCTAGCCAATTTTGTATATATATGCATTGTATTATGAACATTTAATAACACAACAGAATATTCATCTCTTCATTTTCTTAACAATATGGGGTATGCATTTAGAATGGGCCATTTTAAAATTAAAACTAACGAAAAATTTCAAATCAATTTTATGGCCCTATGCCCCACTCTAAAATTATATGGGTTTCGCTGAATCGGCCTTATTCAAGACTAACACTGTTTTTTTTTTCCTTCTTTTTTCTTGATAGCAAAGACTAACTCACTTTGAGTCCAATAAGATCAAACAATATTATTCGATTATGAGTTAGGCAAAATTTTCATACCTACCGCCAGCAAATGAGCATAAAACATTATTTGTATGTGCACAATGTTTAACATTGCAAGTAGAATCCAACCTAAGTAATCACTAAGAAATAACAATTAAGCTATGTTGGGAAATATCTGCCCGCAAAAAAAAAAAAATCTTTTCAGTCACCTGTCATGAATCCTCATTACAACTTTGAGACCAAGTTGGTAAATGTAGCCCCTTCTCTAAAGGCCGAAAGCTTATGGTAAACTTAGCCCCTTCTCTAAAGGCCGAAAGTTATAAGCAACATTTTCAATCTCATGGCTCAAGTTTGAACAAATGTGTCTATATGGTTCTTGATCACTACCCAATACCAAATAAATATATTTATTCATTCTATGTAGCATCAACATTGATCTTCAAGCCAACAACCATGAGTTTCTTTCATAAAGGAGGAGGAAATTGTTTAGTGCTAATGCTTATTATCATTATGATTTTCTAAGTGACACAATGTATTTTATCATAGGATTTCGGTTTAATACACATGTTATCAAAGAATTTCAGTACTTATATTAACAAAGTTTAGTACATTTTTAATACCTATATTATCAAATTTTAGTACTCATTTAGTACCTTTATTTTTTATAAAAATGACTAAATTAGAATTATTTTAAAGATATGGGTATTAAAATGAAATCGGTGGAAAATATAATCAATTTATAGTATTTTTGAAATATAAGTATTAAAAAAGCACTAATCCCCCAAAAGATGTAAATAAAAAAAAAAAATGGTAAATTAATGTATGATCGTTGAAATTAAATCAAATCATAAATGATATAATTAAAAAAAATTACAAAATAAATTATTTTGTGTTTATAATTCAAATCATTATGTTATTATCTTTCTTTCTATTTTGAATTGCATACTCATATATCGGTTTACATTGGACATGATTTGTATTAACATCATTTTTTTTTAAATTTATTATAAGTCTATATTATTATACTATAAGTTAATTAACATATTATATTACTCATTATGTATCTAATATATGAAGGATTTTTGAAATTACGTGTATGACTTTTGGTATAACATTCCATCAATAATAGACAATAAAATAAATATACAATTCATTTTTTATGCAACAACAGCTCAAACTTTTAACAACCTTTGGTTTTCATTATGTATTGGTGGTGGCTCACCTAAAGACTAAAGTTGGATAGGAGAATTGCATTATTTTCTTGCAGTGGATTAGTTTGTTAGTGCTATTCCCTCGTTCTATCTGGGCGAGTGGAAAGGAGGTATTGTTATAAAAAAAAAAAAAAATCAATTTTGCAAAGGTTAATACAGTGGATATAAATGGACTACTATCACATTATTCAAGTCTACGTGGGTTCTCTCTAAAAAAAAATAAAAAAGAAAGTCTAAGTGGGCTTTTCTAATAATTTGGGCCCCGAAAATGCAATACAGAATAAAATAAATATTTATATCTAACAATAAAAATAATAAAAATAACATATTTAAAAATATATAAAATAATTATTTTACATAAAATATCTATCTATTTATTAAAATTAATAGGAGAAATTAATTATAATTTTAATTAATTAAAAAATATTTTAAATAAAATAATATCTTTAACTTTTTAAAAATATATATTTTTTATTTTATTATCTTTTATAAATAATCCTATATCATTCGTGTCCCTCACTCATGTCTACTTTTCTTCTGTTTGTTTTACTCGTAAGGAAACACTACAGGGAACGAAGCGTCGTTATAATCAAACGACTCACCGTCTTGTATCATCTTCATAAACGCCATGTTTAGACTGATCTGCCTTTACTATAAAACCACGTCTCAGCTCCGCGAGCTTCTCTGGTCTTCGCCCCATTTCTAATTCCTTTTAGGGAAATTCTGAAGAAATCCCAAAAATTACTCAAAGACATCCACTAAATAAGAAAAAATTTACAAAATAAATAATAAAATGGAAAATTACAAAATTACCTTTAGTGTTTCTTAGCCATCCCACCCCACCACACCCCACACATCCCACTCTCTTAAAAATTTCTCATACATCTCACTCCTTCTTCTTCACTTATTTTCACCTCCACCTTCACCTCCACACCCACATTTACCTCCAAAATTTAACTTAAGAAATTAAAAATGGAAGATACATACATGAATAATGTAGAAGAAGTGGATTTTTATGAAAAAAATGGAATAAAAAAGCAAATCAAACTGGTAAAATTTTTTTTTTTTCTGCAAATCGCGCAGTGGTTCGGTAAGGACCACCGAACGTTTATGATATGTTCGATAGGCCCTACCGAACATGTCTAAAATGTTCGGTAACCCCTACCGAACATGTCTAAAATGTTCGGTAATCCCTACCGAACATGTCTAAAATGTTCGGTAACCCCTACCGAACCTCTGTGAGTGAGGGATGTCCGGAATGTGTAAAATATACTAAGGATAATTTTGTAATTTCTCATTTTATTAAATTTTTTCTCAGTGGGATGTCCATGAGTAATAATTGGGATTTCTTCAGAATTTCCCTTCCTTTTAACTGTCTGATTTTCCATTTTGTTTCTTTTGCCCTTTACAATTTTCCAATGATTTTGTGTTATCATAGTAATTTTACGAAGGAAAATCACGTTAGGGTTCCTTCACAATCTCAAATTAGATAGAAATAGAAATTTTAGAAAATTTGTTGTTTGTGTAACTTAGCATAAATTTGTCGCATCAGGCCTTTGAGGTTTTGAATCGGACCTGGCTTTGTTAAGATTTAGGGAAAAAGAAGGAAGAAGATTGCTTCTTTTAATTTAACACTAGTTTTTTTTTTTTTTTGGGGGGGGGGGGGGGGGGGTGGATATTGAATTTTTTCTGTGATTAATGGACAAGAAGAAGGTAGCTGTTCCGCTCGTTTGCCACGGGCATTCTCGGCCTGTTGTAGATTTGTTCTATAGTCCGATCACTTCTGATGGTTTCTTCCTAATCAGTGCCAGTAAAGGTATGCCCTCATTCTGGAATATCTAGTTTTGATTTTGTATTCCGATGCCTTATTTTTGAGATAGTTTGATTTTCTTTAGCCTTTGATTCTATTTGTACGAATTTAAGGTTTGTTCGTCCGCTAGTTTTTGGTTAGGAAATTTTGGACTAATTAGATTGTTTGGCGGTATATGTAGCTAGGTTTTTGTGATTCTGTCTTGATGTTCTGCATGAATTTTATGTAGATAGATATTTGTTAGTGGTATGATAGTTCTAAAGCTTATTGAAGTGCTTGCTATTGGAATGTAGATTCTAGTCCAATGTTAAGAAATGGGGAGACTGGAGATTGGATTGGGACTTTTGAAGGGCACAAAGGTGCAGTTTGGAGTTGCTGTCTGGATACTAATGCCTTACGTGCTGCATCTGGCTCTGCTGATTTTACCGCGTATGTATTTATGCTTAATCCCTATGAAATGCTTGTACTTTATAATCCTGGAAATGTTAGGTTTGTCTGGCTTTTCTTGATTTCAAGGATAATTTAACTTTCAAGAAATTGTAAATTGTGGTTGTTTTGATTGCCGGTGTGTATAAGATGTTATGTGATGGATAAGTGAAACTTACAGTAATCCGTGACATTCATGATGTTCTTTTTTATTTTTTGTTTATCCAGAAAATTATGGGACGCATTGACTGGGGATGTATTGCACAGTTTTGATCACAAACACATAGTCAGGGCATGTGCTTTTTCGGAGGTATACCAATTAATTTTATTTTTGTAGTATTTATTACCTGGATTTACTTTTGTAGGGTGTGTATTCTATAGTTTCCTTCAATGTTTAACGTTGGTATATGTGTAGATGATGATAAAATTGTTTTGTGTAGATTGAGTTCAATCATTCATCAATGACATTCCACCTTTAAAGTTAGTAATAATTTTACTTATCAGCTACCATAGATGGAACTGGATAAATTACGTAGAACCTTTTGTTTCAGCTCTTTTATTACAGCACTTACTGATGTAGGACATAAAGGGTGTGGTGGGTAATTTGGAAGTAGAGAAGAAGATATTAGAAAATTGAGGGAATGGATAAAAAACTACTTGCATCACACAAGTAGGTTCTAGCATGACACCTAGTCTTGTTTTGCATCACACAAGACAGAGAGAGAAACTTTTTTTCCCTCAAAATACTTCATATTTTTTCATTTCATTATAGATAGATAGAAAAAAAAGCAAGCAAGAAAGTAAAAGAGGAGAAAATGCACTTAAAACTGTGGCTTGTAATTTCATAATATGAAAATTTCATGCACTTTGAATCTCACTTGTAGCTGTAGGGTAATTTGTAAATGAAGTAGATCTCATATGAGAAATAAAGTATAGCTGACTCTGGTATGAAAAAGTAAAATAAGGAGAGAATCAATGAATATATGAGTTTGATAAATCCATCAAAGTCCTCTAAAACAACAACTTAGTTCTTATTTTCTGATGAGTGGGATATATGCTGAAAAAAGTCCAAAAGGAGCGTCCATAAAACTTGCTCAGTGGGATGCATTTCTGAAATGCAATTGTTAGTTTGTTTCATGCATATAGTATTGAGCCTGTTGGTTTCTGAACAGGATACACACCTTCTACTCACTGGTGGATTTGAGAAGATACTTCGAATTTTTGATTTGAATCGACTTGATGCACCACCAAGGGAAGTTGATAATTCTCCCGGTTCAATTAGAACTGTTGCATGGCTTCACAGTGACCAAACGTTACTAAGTTCCTGTACTGACATTGGTGGTGTGAGGTGTGAGCTGTTATCTAATAATTTATGTTGATTGGTGTCCATGGTCCGGTACAGTCCAGTTTAGTTTTTAGTAAAAAAAAAAAAAATAACCAAATCGGATCGTTTATATGACTTAAATTAAACCGGATCGAACCATTTGTCTAATAAAATTATTAAAATCGGACTGTCTAATTTGATTTAATGGTGTTTATTGTTTTAAATTTTAATTTTTTTTTTCTTTAAAATCATATTGAAACTTAAAATTAACGTAAGAAAAAAAAACTTTAAATTTAATCAAATTATTTTAGATATATTACCAATATAAATCATATAATATCTCACGTAAATTAACAATTAAGTTGATAGAATTTATAAAATGTAAAATCATCTTAAACTACATGTAACTTAAAACTGCAAATTATATGATAAAGAGCTAAAACTGCAAAAAAAAAAAAAAAAGAAGAAGATTTAAATGTAATATTTAATAATAAATAATGTAATATATTTTTTATTTTTTAAAATAAATAATAGTATGATATATTTTTAAAAATAAGTATGTTAATTATAAATAATAGTATGTAATAATCAAATTCGGTTTGGATATATTACCAATATAAATTCAATATAAATCTCACGTAAATTAACAATTAAGTTTGAGAGAACGGTTTGATAAAATGATATAAATCAAACTTAAACTAATGTTAACTCATATAACAGTTCGGATTGGTCAAATTATATGATAAAGAGCTTAAAACTGCAAAAAAAAAGAATGAAGTCCGATTCTAAATGGACACCTCTAATAATAAATAATGTAATATATTTTTTGATTTTTAAAATAAATAAGGGTATGGATATCCAAGTTTAAAAATAAGATTTTGTTGGATATATGAATATGAATTATACATCCGGATTCGATAATTGGACTCCTGTTAAGCCTAAATTCAAAAAATCAAATTTGATTGTTTGAGAAACGGTTTGAAAAAAGATATAAATCAAACTAAACTATTTGACTCATATAACAGTTCGGATTGGTCCAATTTTTCGGTTTAATCTGGTTTGGTCCGGTTCTTGGACACCTCTAATTGATAATATATATTTTGAGGTAAAAACTAGGGTATGGATTCCAAGTTTATCCTTTGTTGGAAATGAAATGAATAACATTGGATGATAATTGTACTCCTTTAAGCCTAAATTATAACAACTTTGCAGATTATGGGATGTAAGAAGTGGAAAAATCATTCAGACACTTGAGACCAAGTCACCTGTAACCAGTGCTGAAGTGAGTCGGGATGGCCGCTATATAACTACTGCGGATGGGTCAACTGTCAAGTTCTGGGATGCGAATCAGTAAGCTCTAATATTGGTGGTTATACATGCTTAAAATTCAGCATGATTGACACAAATTTATTTTGGTTCATTTTATAGTTTTGGATTGGTGAAGAGCTATAACATGCCCTGCAATGTTGAATCTGCCTCATTAGAACCAAAGCTTGGTAACAAGTTCATTGCTGGCGGAGAAGATATGTGGGTTCATTTATTTGATTTTCATACAGGAGAAGAGATTGGTAGGCTTCATTTAACTGATATTACTTCCTTGAAGTATTAGTAATGCATTTATTTCTTTCAAGACAAGTCAAATTGAACCCTAATTCACACTGTTTTAAGGATTTTATTATACAATATTGAGTAAAACCTGAGTCTCTGTTGTCTTGCATTGGTATTTGTAGGATGCAACAAGGGTCACCATGGCCCAGTACATTGTGTTAGGTTTTCTCCGGGAGGGGAGTCCTATGCTTCTGGATCTGAAGATGGGACAATTAGGATATGGCAAACAGGCCCTGTAAATCATGATGACAACGATGGAGTTTCTGGGAATGGACCAACTGGGAAAGCAAAGGTTGGTGCAGATGAGGTTAGTCGTAAAATTGAAGGCTTACATATTGGCAAAGAAAGGAAGGCAGGAGAGAAGGATAAAGTATCAGATACCTGAGGAGGCAGCCTACAGTGTGTGAAGCATTTAAGATTTTGCCAACAACATCAACAGTGAGTTAAAGGGTTATGGGGTATGAATCTTCACATGTTTAAGTGGAAATACTAGTTTCTCTTTTATGAAAGGTTCTATCAGCAGCCTTATTGATGCTCTTTGCTGCCTAAAAAGCTCTTCTGTTCATTGTTGTGATTTACTACACTCCCTGTGCTCTTGGGGAAATGGGGTTTGCAGCATTTGTGTAATGATTCTGTCTTTTGTAACTGGTAATGGTCGTGTAAACCTGATTGTGCTGGCTGACCCAGCATGAATTAATTTCCGACCAGTGACATGAACGGCCTGAAGTTCGTTGGCCTTTTCCCAATTTAAAGCTTCTTAAGAGACACTTGTTTGTACTTTTTTTTTTCCCTTCTTTTTTAACTTGATAAGGGGGAGTATATTTGTTTTCAAAATGCTTAAATATTTCTTATATCCAGCTTCTTTACCAGTTTTGATGGTTCTAATTTGATATTTACTTAGAGATGTGTTAATTTGGAGGAAATAGCTGAAATAGTATTATAATTCTTGAAAATATGAGTTTTTTTATATTAAATTTACGAAATGTTAAAATTATACTTTAAAAAAATGTGCAATACATAGTCTAAATAATGTATTCTAAATATGATTTTTTGAATTTATTTAAAATTTTTATGAAGTTTGTCGTTGCTTAATCAAAAAATTATTATACTATACCTTCAGTAGAATTATCGTACCAACCCCATTGAGTTTGTTCCTAAATTTTAGTATAAATTTTTTGAAAATTTATTAAAAATAATATTCTTAAAATTTATAATAATAAAACTAGCATTTTAATAATATTGAACGTTCAATATTAAATCCGGTCTAAATTGTTATCGTTCAATTATAATTGAATGAGTGTTCAAAGAAAAATGACATATTAATTATTATTTTTAATTATGAAAAAATAAATTCCAACATAAATAATACTAATTTTGTTATTACAAATTTAAAAAGTGTTAGTTTTTTTTTTTTTTTTTTTTTTCTTTACTTATCCATAAAATTAAATATCTCAGCCCACTGAACAATCGCTGCTGCTGCTTTTTTTTTTTTTTTTAAATAACTGATGATACATTCACACCCATTTTACGAAGAATAGGGCTTAATCTCACGTATGCAATTGGGCTATTAGACTATTGGTCATTATTGCTTTTAAAACATCGAAAATTCATATTCTTGAAGTACCACACTTGTGTCCCAAAAATTTTAAATTTAACATATTTACTAATTTCCCAGTCTAATAGCAAGTCTTTCTACTACAATAAAATCACGAACGAACTAGTATAATTTAAATTTAGTATCAAACTATCACTAACTACAGTCTATAACCTACAAGTGAAGATAGCATCCTTCATATTGCACAACTTTGTATGTCTAATCTCCTTGCTGTTCAACTTGTATGACTATTCTACGTGTTGCAGCCCAACGTATGTAAAAATATTTACTTGACCAACTTGCACGACCATCAATTTCTCCCCAAGAAGCTTCAGTTTTTTTCTGTACAAGTAAAAAAAACAAAACAAGAAACTAAGTTTTACTTAAAAAACAGAATATGCACACTTACATGAAAAACGTACGAGCTTAATAGTAAATCTCTATCAGAGAAATTATTCAGAACCTACCGGCCATGGTTAATCACAAAATATTCAGCTAGACATCAGAGCACACACAGCTGACTTTTCAGGCACTCAATTTCCTTCGTTTGTTTCTAACACAAAAACAAATATGTTTAAATTGATTAGGTCCCATGAAATGGAAATATATACATAAAACGATTTTATTTTTACCATTTAATCAAGATCTTTTGGATAGATAACAACTGTTCTAAAACATGTCAATCGTTTTTAATCTACCTTACTCCAAAGTACCTCATATAAATTCTTCCACGACAAATCTGACTTTTCCTGTTGTGCACACCATTGCATAGCCAAATCATATTCAATTGTGTTGGGTTGGGCAGCATGTGAGGTACTGCAGTTCTCTATGAAAAAATGCTCCAAATTGAAATGATAAATAAGTAATCAGGAATTCATAAGATAGGAATGGGCAGGTTAAGCACCATCTCATGTTGCTTTTGGATCCTAATTTTATCAATGGCAATATGACCAGCAAAACGAGCTGAGTTGTCTGGCTCAATTAGAATTCCTCTGCAGCAAATGACGGGTCTGCAAATACAAAAGCCAAATAATTATAGAAGTCTAAGAACATTGCTGGATGGAATTTCATTTCATCTTCCTGAATTGAATAAAAAACGAGAATGAATCTTGACTTTTAACTTCGGATGATTCATTAACTAATAAGTATTTCATACTTTTCCCACAAAGAAAATGAGTTGCTGTACCTTCCATCAGCTAACATCAGGCATCTTCTGTTTGACTCAGAAATCACATACTTTGCGGCCTCTTTCAATTCAAATATAGCAAAAGCACTTCCTGTGAAGGTAATTAACAACCAAGAGTTGAGATGGCTCATTGTTCAAGCAAGTTAAGCATGTGCATCTTTGATCAAGTAACTATAAACCACAAAAAAATTGGCCTACCATATAGTGGACTAGAAAAAGTATGGACTGGTATCAGTCTTGCCTCAACCTTTTGGTTAAATGCATGCCGGACAAGCTCCTGGCAGCGAAAAGGAAAAAGAGTTCAAAGCATGGACAATATTAGTCAAGCAGCAATAGTTTACCTCTGTGATCGCATATCTTAATACTTTTATTTAATAAAAGGAACAAATGTAAAATTAGTTTTCCTCTTCCAAATTTTCAGCTGAATCAAATTGAAAGTTTGGGTCAGGAATGGAAGCATTGCATACTTGAAGCAAGAGAAGCAAATGGTGAAATAGTTAGGGTCACAATAATGGGCCAAAAATTGATCTAATCCTTGTTAACATCATAAAACGCAGTCAGATTAATGTCTTATAAGATCACAATACTATTCTTGTCTCCTATTCTTTTCAAGAGAGTTACTTAAGAGAATCAGCAATGCTTCTAACCTCTACTTCCTGGGCTGCAAAGGATGGATCCAAATTTTCTAATAAGACAAGGGTACCCATATCTTGAGCTCTACGTAGTCGTTCATCCCAAGGCTGAAATTTCAGATGGAGATAAATAAATGATTACGAATACATATATGCCCTCATTCTTTTCCTTTTCAGTTCTTTAAGTGCATCATATATTTGTTGTATCTCATGCTAACAAGCAAAAACAGAAGCAACAGCAAAAAGCTTCAGAATAAACATAGAAATGAAAGAATATGGTTAAGATCATAATGATCAATTTGAAAGCTATTAGAAAAGAGAAACTATGAATCAACCATAAAATCAAAACAGCCACTATGGTTTCGTCAACTTAATTGATGCTATAGCAAACGCCCAAGTATATCTAAGACATCTGTATCATACGGTCAATTAATACCAAAAATCATTAAGCAGAAAATGAGAGCTTACAAGTTTTCTTGAACCACTTTTCTCTCTCCTGCAACCAAAAGAAAGTCAAATATCAGAACCACTGTGTGGCATAATGAGAACTAGTGAAACGTAAGATTAGCTTTAATGCCATGCACTATGCAAATACCTCCTCTCAATGCATTATTGCATGGTTAAAGTATTTTTGCAACAAGAAAAAATAAAAATAAAAAGACAGGATAACAAAATGAACCTAACTGAAGTATGGTTAAACGGATGGACTGAAGGCATCAAAAACTGCAGCATGTACATGGTAATATAATTAATAAATTTTCTAGCGAGTACTAAACGAAATATGATGAAATCTTATGTTAAAACTTATTTGATGTTTAAAAATGTGAATGAAGTTGTAGGTAGATTTGTGGACATTGAAAATGGGAGAACGGAGGACATACAGCTTAAATATTCAACACTTACAGCATCTGGTCTTCCAGTAAACTTCGGAAGGGTACCACTAGGACCTTCAAGTTGAGCACCTGCATTTTCACAACACTTGGTAGCCTTCTCAACAATATCATTTGCCTTTGTGGATCCCCCTTTTTGTATATTTAAATCCTTGCTGTCCAGAAAAATTGTCCTTCTCTTTTGAGGTCTCACATCTGATGTGTTTATAGATGAGATCTCTGCAAAATATCTCGCTTGAGTTTTACCTTTCTGCTAGCCTGACCATTTAAATACTTTTGGCCACTGGCAGGACTGATGTACATAGGTTGATATGTGTTGAAGGAGAATGTCCCACATCGGCTAGGTGTTCTGGAAAAGTGCAAGTTATAAATCTGGGCAATCCTCTAACTCATGAGCTAGCTTTTGGGTTGAGAGTTAGGCCCGTTGGGTTTATTAACATGGTATTAAAGCCAGGCCCGTAGTTCATCGTGAGTTTGTTGGCCTTCGTTGCCCCTGTCCAATGTGAGGGGGGGTGTTGAAGGAGAATGTCCCACATCGGCTAGGTGTTCTGGAGAAGTGCAAGTTATAAATCTGGGTAGTCCTCTAACTCATGAGCTAGCTTTTGGGTTGAGAGTTAGGCCCGTTGGGTTTATTAACAATATGGTTTCCTGCTGAAGAATAACTCCACTACAAATGCAAACAAGGATTTCAAAAGCATATGAGAAATTATAATGTTGATTAATTTTTTTTTTATAGATAAAATGATACTTGGTCTAATTCGAACTTGTGACTTTAAATGGAGGAGGAGTCTTATACAAAATTCAAATGTTAAGATAGTTTCATAATTAGGATAAATGAATCCAAAGCAAATAAAACAATGTTCAATGAATAAGTTGGAGGAACCGATTAAGTAGTGAGAATATTTAGGTTATCGAAAAATATTCCTTCCTTGGAGGCTGATATGCATCTATCATGTGAAAGGAAACAAAGGGTTTTAAATGAAAGTATCCTATCAGGTGTGTTAAGCAAAAGATAACTGACCCTTAATTCCATCTATCTCATCTGGAAAGTTCTCAGATAGTGCACGTCTTGCTACATCAAATGTTCGGTAGCAAATGTAGTCTGCCACTCTCACGTCCACTTCAGTTGATTGAGGATTCCTCTTGTCCTTTGAAGTGCAGATAACATTGCATTTTCCTATAATTGCCTCCTGAGATTTTATGAAGATGTCATTCTGCTACATTTTCACATGTAGTGCAGATGAATTCTAGAGCAAACAGTTATGGCAGTCATTGTACAGAACAGCACTGCTTAAAAAGAACAAAAAGGCAACCACTTTACCCAGCCCTCAAAGATATGATCTCATTTCAGTACCTCATAGAGAGAGAGTTACAGAGAAACTATTGAATACTAATGCATTTGATTTATACTAAAAAAAAAAATACTACATTTCTCCAAGCTAAACTTATATGATGCCTCTAATACAAACTTCATAAGCAGCAGCCATTTCAGCCACCACTATAAGTAAATTTCTGGTTGAAGTTGAACTGAATGGTAAATAATTATCAGATAGCTGTTTGTGAAAAGTTCAAGTCCATCCCTGTACTGTATCATACCAAGCTTTAATTATAGATAAGTTTTGGCATATACATGCAACGCAAATTGGACAAACCAATACTAGGCAATGTTACACCAATGGCGACATAGATGAAAGTGAAAACTTGACATGAAAATAAAGATCTTACCACAGGATTGATACTGGAAAGGCCTACATCCTGACCAGAAGCTAAAAACAACTCATTCCAGGGTGGCACAACATTTCCTAAAAACTTGTGTATTTCCCTTGGACCAAAAAACCAAATGAGCTTCACTTTCTTTTCTTGGTTTGGTGTCTCAAATATTTCCACAAGTTTACCGACATATGTCTCAACCTCTCCAGTGCAGAACAATCTTACGCAATCATAGAGAAAATATTCAACACCCATGTAAGTAAACGACTGGTATAAGTTGATGCCTTTATCAGGATCAACTCCTTTCTTCATTCCCCACTTAAATTTACATCATCACTCATATTGTCTTGTAGAAGTCAAAATAGAGTAGTAATTTTTAGAGTTAAAGTGAAGTAGCGATCCAATTTGACAACCTTTGAGAGCCTGAAGGTTAAAAGAAGAAACAAATTACCTTATTATGAAGAAGAGTTCAATTTGATTTAAGGTCAACTCTCAAGCTAGCTCATTGTTGATTTATAAAAACTTCAACAAAATGAACAACACACATCAAATTCAGGACCAAGTTTCTACAGGTCAGCTAGGTTTGTACTATTATTTTGACTTTCAATATAAGAATATTAGTTTATATCACTATCCCAAATCATAAAGCTACAAACATGATTACACTGCACAAAAAGAACCAAGAAAACATTCAAACAATACAAATGCAAATAACGCATTCTGCAACTTGAAACAGATTCAAAAGGTACATTTATACTTACCTCGTGTCACATAAGTTGTGATCCATGTCAAACTCTTCAGACACAATTTTTTGGTTTACTGTGGTAACAATCTTAAAATTTAATATATGTCAACTATAATTTGTCTATTTTCTAATTATGTAAATCCAGCAACTATTGATTCATAGTCCCTACCAAACACTATATTGAAGTAATTATTATTATCTAACAAAACTCCAATAAAGCTTGAACTTTACCAAGAGTTTATTTGCATTCGTTGTATAAAATGAATGCCCAAGAGGGCAAAAATACATAAACTAAGATTTCTTTTGAAATACAGTATAACATCCGCTACCTAGACTCTAGTGGTAGTGTAGTAAAGGTAGAGCGGTAAAAGTTTGGTATTACCCAGAAGACCCTACTTTGATTCATTCACCTTTTATGTTATTGTTAAAAAAAAAAAATACAAATATAGAAAGGTAAATGACCAATCTGATACCCAAATTCTTGACTAAACTTTAGTCTCAAAATTAATTTGACCAATTTAGCACCAACTTTCTCCAACATGATCGATTTGATACCCTTGAGAATATATGTATTTGTTGAATTGGAAAAGTTATGGTACCAAATTAGTTAAATAATAAAAATTGGTACTAAATCGATCAAATTGGAGAATCTAAGATACTAAATTGGTATCACCAATTTTTGGGATTTACTCTTCGTCATGAAAGTTTGGTACCAAATTCAACATTCAGGTTGGTGTAATAAAGGGATAAAATAACATTCGAGGAACAAAACTTTCAAGAAAAACAAATTACAGACTTTGTTTTAAGCAAATAGTAAAATAAATGCTACACATTTGCGAAGACTAACAAGATCGAGGAGAAATAAGTAATAAGAAACAAAGATGCAGTGACAAACTGACTATAATCGTCGAATGCTAGGCGTTAAGATTATCCGCACAAACAGTCAATAACCAAAGAAATCATAGCAAGTGTTTTTGGGTGGGTATTATAGTAAAGTTGGAAAAACAAAATCCACTATTCTGGAAGATGAAATGTTGCAGAGATTACTTACCGAACAAGAAATCTTAGCTCAGGGGAAGATGAAATGTTTTTCAAGTAACGACTAACGAGCTATCCGATTATTTGGATTGGAATAATCGCGTACCCTTCAAAATGCTCTTCATTGTTCGGAGTAGTGGAGTACCTTCAAAATACTCTTCTTATTTAACAAAACTGACCGTACCTGGAGTAGTGAAGTGGTCAAACTACAACGGGTGAACAGGTGAGTCTGGTTGATTTCATGTCTATTCGTTTACAATCTTTCATCCACATTCAAAAAGTCAAAAATTACGATCATAATTCAACTTGTTTGTTTAATAATTGTTCTATTTAATTTATTTAAATATATTAAATAATATATATTATATTTTATAATATAAAAAAATTTATATTTTATATCAAGTATTAATATATATTTATATAGCTTATTAATATAATAATTTTTAATTAAACACAAAAATTAAATTAATTTAAACATTATTTTAATAAAAAATATTAAAATATTAACTAATATAAAATAATAACAATATCAATAATCATAACTCATAAGTTAACATGTTAAAATCTCAAACATCAACAAAAAAATCTAACAAAAATATATATATCATAATTTTTTCTAAGTATAAATTTGTTTAAGTCTCAAATAAATAATCAAAATTTATAAAATTAAATTAAATAATATATTACTATAAATTGATAAAAATAAGAAAATAAAAGATGAAACAAATTTGATCATCATTCTAAAAAAATTTCAAAGACAAACCTACAAAATAATTATATTAATAACAATTACATACATATCATAATAATTTTAGTTATTTATTTAGATTGTTTATACGGATCACGGATTATCCGAGTTAATTTATTATAACTTGATTTTTTAAATAAATTAAATGAGTCGATTTATTTACAACTCAATTCATATAAAATCAACTCAAATTTAATTATTTTATAGATAGATTGTATCGAATTTACTAGTGGCGTTAAAAAATTAAACTATATACGGTAAGAAAGATAGCAATAAGTGGTAGGCATCTTACTTTCGCGTGCCCACCAAAAGTTCGATACATCTGGCCTGATTTAATCTGGATTGAAGCCCTATTAATCCCAAAAAGTTCTAATCCAACTCTGTTTGAATTAATTTTAAAAATAAACAATTTTATTATAAGCCCAACTTGAAAAATGAGTTAAATTTAAATTATAGATTATATATATCTTTAACAATTTTATGACATTGTTTCATAAACTCTTGCATAACTTATATTCGAATACTTACAAAAAGTATTTTAAAATTCATAAAATAAGTCTCGATCATACCAGAACATATAAGATGATTTTAAGATCAAGTTTTAAGCTTACATTTAATTAAAAAACTTGACCTAAATTAAAGTTGAAATTTTGATAATGATTGACTTAAATAGTATTTTTTTAAGATAAATATTATACTTTTTTAAACTAACAATTTAACATCTTAAAACTCACAATTTTATGTACATTATAAAAAAATATTTTATCATTTATTTCTTAACACTCTAACTTTACTAGAACTACGATGAATCTGTTAATGATCTGATCAGAGCTCAGTAACATTATTGATGATCTTAATGGAGCTTTTATGACATCGCTGAATAAGAATATAACATATTACATTTAAATATATAGAGGTAAATGTAACATGTTAAAGGTAAAAATATATTATATTACAGTAAATACTTTGCGTTGAACCATTAAAAGTTTTTCTACTGCATAACTTCAATCGAAGCATACTACAAAACAAACTGTCAGTTTTGGAACTAATTTACATTGTTCTCTGTCATCTTTGAATATGTATAATTATTTTTCCTCTTTGGCTATCTTTTGCAGATATGACAAATGAGAACTGGATCAAGACTTCGAACTATCAGATGTGCAAAATACTTCAGCCTACGTACAAATTCAGATCATCCATAGTTTTCCCATGTGTACCTTTAGAGGTTTTCTTGTTTGGTCTAATTTCAGTTTTAAATAGAACCCTTAATTGAGATGAGACAAGATATCCAGCTTAATCCTAAACAGAGATCCTAGAAAGCTAAAAACATGAATTCATACATGAAATAAAATCATTAATTTTACAATAACATAAAAAAAAAAAAAAAAAAAAAAAAAAAAAAAAAAAAAAAAAAAAACTAATTACCCAATAAAGAATGAGCTAACAAAAGGAAGTATCTTTACAAACAGAACCATAATTAAAACAAAATGCAAGAAAATAAATAGTGTTCGAATGGAGTTTTTAAAGAAACTATATTGTAGAGAAAGGTGAAAAGATAGCTCAAAAAATCCCAAATGAAGAAGACAAATCGTTGAACCCAAAGAGCTGAAATATCGCACTAAAACTCCGACTAGTGGAGCACCACGAGTTGGCGCAAGACACCAAATAGGACATGGAACCTGCCTTCGAGCAAAATACGAGACAAAATTGGATTCAACAGCAGTTGGAGGTTGAACATCGTGTACGAGAACCTTGCGCAATCATCATCCTTTATTTCTTGTTCTTCGTTGGTTGACAGAGAGATATTGGTCACGTATGGAGGTCGAACTGCTGGTAGTGGTCCTGTTGATGTCATGGGTGTGGAGAGAGAGAGACGGTGAGGTCGAAAGAATACTAACATGGCTCGCGAAACGACTGGACAAAAATGTAAACTCTCCCCTACACAACCATGTCATGCCTCAAGAAATTAAAAAAAAAAAATGCAACTTACATTAATGTGGGTCATTAAAATTTACATTTATAGTAAAGAGAAATTATTTATTATTTTTAGATTAAATAACAATGTAGTATTTAAGACTAATATAATTTAAAATTAATAAAAATATTTTTAAAAAAAATATAAATATTTATTAAGTGAAGAAGAAAAAATAATAATTTATAGAGAATATACTTTAAAAATAATGAATCCTAATAATTTTTTTAGTTATGTAAATAAGTATACATAGAACCAAATTTTTTTACATTAATTACATCCATTATTTTCAAAACGATGTAGTTGTGTTAAGATCAAAATAGTCATACTCTTATATTGACGCAAAAAAGAGTGAAAGGCATAAAAAAAATTATTAATCATAATTAAAAAGAACAAAAATTATTGGATAATGTATCAAAAGTTTAATAACTATTAAAAAAGATATTAGAAGTCAAATTTTTAAAATTGTCAGAATTTTGTCCATATAAAACCACTCATTATATGTCACATGCATAAATTTATGAAAATTTTAGATTTTTAATATCATTTTTAATTATTATTAAATTTTAATACTAATTTAAAAATTAATGAATTTTTATATTTTTTAATTATAATTAGTGTACTTTTAGGAATTTTTTTTTTCTTAAAACAAAATTAGAATAATTGACTCAGCTCTGATGACTATTGAGAACCTCCGGAAAACTACGGTGACTATTGTCGGAATCCATTTAAATATCTAGCGATATTGCAGAATTTTAGGAACTTTCTATCTAACTTGTCGGAATCCGGTAACCTTAGTATGATATAACATGATAAGATTGGTAAAGCACTGTCACGGCATGATAAGACATTGGAACAACCTAATAAATAATTGGTATAGAGTGGCAACACACCGAGTAAAGCATTAACAGAGCATGCTAAAGTATTGACACAGCATGATTAAACATTTGGATACCTTTTGTTTTTTTCTTTTCTTTTTGATCAAAAACTTTTGGATACTAAATAGAACTGTTTCACAACTGAGATTTTTTTTTTTGAAATCCAAAACTGAGAATTTGGAGTACCAAAATTAAAACATCAACAAATTGACCAAATTCATACATTAAGAGTATGTTTTCACGTTCAAAACATCAATAAATTGACCAAATTTATACATTGAAAGTATGTTTGCTAACAAAAAAAATTAATAAAAAATGAGTCATTCTTATTATCATGTTTACTCTATAAAAACATAGAATAAGAGAAATAAATGCCTTCTAAATTTTGAAGTAATTCCCATAGATTAATTTCCTACATTTTTCTTGGTAGTATTTTTCCTTTTCAAATTTATAAGTATAATTTCATAATTATTCTTATTTTTAATCTTTTATTTTATATTTTATTGTGCATCATCACTTTTAAAAAAATATTTAAGTAAATTAATACTTATTCATTACAAATTTTGATAAATACACGTAAAGAGAATAACTTTTTTCCTATCCCTTTTATTCCAATTGATTTTTATTTTAATTCTAGATTGATTTTTGTGTTAGTAAATACATCGCAAGAAAAACAACAATTCACTACATACAAGCTGATTTCAGATTTTTTTTCCCTACAAAAGAATCATAATTTTTCTTCCACGACAAAAATTAATAATAACATAATAAATTACCTCAAACACATATTGGTATATCATTTTTCATCAACACTTAACACCATCGAACACATAAATGTACAAATGTATGGTTATCTCATACTTCCTTTTTTTGGATGGTAAACAGTGACTGAAGAATAATCGGCGAGACAGTGAGTGTAAATATTTTTCTAAATACTATTTAATAATAAAGTAAAGAAAACGAAAAAGAATGCTATGATGATTACAAGGGAAAGAGCTCTAAAACCCTAGAGTAGTTAGGGTATGGCCCAAACTAATACATCAAAAATACCCAAGAGAAGAGATTATTCTCTTCCCCTTGGGCAATCTTGCTTTAGGGGAAACCGAAAAAAACATAATACAAAGAAAATTGGGCAACGAACTAGAAGAACACCCTACAACCCTAGCAACAATTTAAGAAAAATGGTAGACTATTGGCATTATCATGGAACGTCTTGCTTGGATAAGAATCTGCTTATGAAGGGTGATACAGCTGCCAGTAATGCCTTCGGACACTCTTCATGTGGAAGGTGTCCACAACCAGATATTGCAACCAGCCTCTGCATGGCAAAAAATCCTTGTTAGATAAATACGTAATCACAAATCACATATAAGTTGTTCAGTAATGCTTATTTTTCTTTTCAAAATACTAAAAGAAAATATGTTGACTTAACCCTTTTTACTATTTTTATTCTAAGATGACCCTTGCATGTATTAAAAATACAAATAGAGTGTCCATATTAAAATAAGATTATTCAAAAAGAGTTGTGCTAAATTATTTCCCTTCCCTTCCCTATGTTGAGTCCTCTTCTGATTAGTCTATAATCTTATACATGCAAAGGGAACAACAGAGAGTTTAATGAAGTTACTTACAGAATTTACAAGTTTTGAAGCCAATGCCTGGGAAGATTTAAGTGGAACAAGGGCATCTTCGGCGCCAGCAATTACCAATACTGGCATGTCTTCAACTGCTTTCAACAATGATTCAGCATTTTGTGGGGAAAGGACTGTCTCATATGACAGTCTACCTATCTCATGAAGAGCTTCATCCCAACCTTCTACACAAAGAGGAGCCTGATTGCAAACCAAATATCAAAAATAAGAACTGAGAATCATGTGTCGTCAGGAGAAGCTAACATATAACAGGAAGTCAAAAAGTTCAAGAGCTAGGCATTTCCATTTAAAATGGCAGTGCTTAAATTGGGCTACATACCTTGTACAGACTTAAGACCTCTGTGGTTAACTTGGTAGCGTCATACCATGCACGCCGATTTACCACTTGAGTAATTTCTGTTCTTAAGAGAGGACGAACCAAATGCTTTTTACCAAGCGAAGTACGCATAAGAATCCTAGCAAAGCCAGGGACTACCTCCCTTGAGAAGCTAACATTTAGCAGTACTACTCCTTTAATTGTTACCTGAATGTTGAAGAAATTGAAGCGTTACCAACATTTGAAAAATAGAATTCTTCTTTAGAAGTACAGTATATTTGTTTCCATGACAAAATCTTGCAAAAAAAAAAAGTAGATGAATTTTATCTATTTCCTTTAAATTTGTTACACACTGATACACAATATCAGAAAACAAGCTGTATTATGTAAGCCACAATCACATCAAACATCTACTTTTTAAAGGTGAATGCTAAATTTAACCTTCCCTCTTCAAAGAACTTGAAAATTGAGGTATTCTAATAGCAAAAAGATACTGGGTACGATACTTGTTTCTTTTGCAGAATGGGGTCTGGATTTCATAAATTTAATTTATTTCAGCCCCAGTAGTGGTTGAGGCCAACTTGGAAGAATACTGCCAGAGAAGTTTAAAAATTTATATCCAATATATGACATGACAATTTCAATGCTAACAGTGATTGTCAATCTCGTCAAAAATAACAAGTTCAAAAATCACAGTTATGTTGGAGGAAAAAGGTTATTCGCCAGAAGGTATTTTCCAAATCTTTTATCCAATTAGTTGCATCAATATTGTATGAATAAAACGGGGAATGACAGTGATACCATTTACCAAAAGATTCTAAACAAACTTGCTGACAAAATTATTCAGAACATAAGAAATTTGACCACTTAATCAATGGAGGCACAGTATCTTGGAATACTTTGGCAAAAAACCACAATTTATACCCAGAAAATAAAATTAGTAAACATAAACTAAACATATTATGATGCCAATTTAAGGAAAATCTAGTGTTACAGACTAATGGTATGCATCTATTAAAGTCCACCAAATGTTCCATAAAATCAGCCGAAGAGCACAAAATTCATGGATACATGCACTAAATACTTGGTCTTAATGATAACTTGGTAAGGTGCATGACTTTGGGTTCATGAATGAAAGACGTGTCTGCATTAAATGTCCTAACTACGTTGATTAATGGGTCAAAAAGATCAAGTATTTACATAAATCCATGCACAAAACTTGTATTTAAACAGAGCAGGAAGGAAAAGGAAGACATGAGAAATTTTCCAACAAGTAACCAACAGTGTCTTAGTCATGTTACTTATGTATGTTGCAAATCAAGCCTACATGTGAATGTTATACCCAGAGTCTATAAGAGTGACTCCTAGAATCCTACAAGGTGGATGCTAGCATGCTATCCCTTTTTATCCCCAATTTTAATTTTGTCCTACGTCATGAAGACAGCATACTCACATTGAAAGAATTAAATGATGCCTGAACTTTTTGTGCAGCCATCAAAGCCAAAAGACCTCCATCATCGTGGCCAACAAATACTACTGAAGAAAATCCCATCTCAGAGCAGAAAGAAAGAAGCAGGTCAACCTGAAAATACCATTTTTTTAAAACAAATTTACACAATAGAAACCAGTAGAAATAAAATACACACAAGGAAAGACTATTATATCAACGTTGAGGCTAAAAAACAATAAAACAGCCATCACAAGATAAAATTGAAAGGTAACATTGCATATAACTTGCTAATATCTTCGACAATGATAACATGCAAGGGCCATAAAGAGAACACAAGTGATTGGCTCATACGCATGATTGTCTTGCTTGTCTCCAGTTTATTGCTGCGGCTGACCATTGTTTTGCATCAAACTCATTGGTAAGATACAAAGCATTCAAGGAGAGAAAAAGGGTAAATACCTGACTTTCAAGTTGGTATGGATTAGGCAATTCATTTTCTTCCCAGTCCTCCCTACGAGGCCTTGATGTTAATCCCCAACCTGGTCGATCAAAAGCAGCCACAGCACAGCCAATCTCCCGTGCCAAAACACCCATCACATGCCTCCATGAGAAGACACCTCCACCAAATCCATGCACTAAAACAATACCAAACTGGCATTGTCCTTCCAAGTCTTGGATTGCCTTCCCAGTTTTAAGTTTGAACAATTCTTCCTCCTTCCATGTGTTATCAAGGCTTAGGACAGGTATTTCTTCACAAGTAGTGGGAGTTAAAGAACCATCTAAAAGTGGAGCACATAGAGATGAAGTGGGAAATTGATTGCTGTAGCTCCTATGAAGAGTGTACGGGCTTTTTGACAATAAACTTTGCGGATACTTATCAGGTCTTGGCCTTCCTACAACCATTTGTGAGGAACTGAAGTTAGCAACAGGTTTGAGAAAGGTTGAGGACGATAAGGTTCGAGGTATGGAACCAGGTAAACTGAGCTTGTAATGTAGAGTAATCCCTTGGCATGTGATAAATAAGCTGTCAATGTCAGCAAGTATCCTAACTGGGAGCTCTCCTTCATCACGAGTAAGTCCAAAAGGTTTTCGCTTCATTTCACTGTCACTTTTTGGGGTTTTTCCAGTAGTAGGAGTGGGAGATCGTGGGACCTTCTGGAAGCCAGCAAAAAGGACCTGTTTTTTTTATTACAAAGAGTTGTAAGAAGCGTGTTTTGTGTAATATGCATTGCACAAGAGTATAATCTATTACTTCAAAGATATAGAGTTCATAACATTCCCCAATTCAATTGTAAAAGGAAATTTTCTCAAGGAAAGCGAACGAATTGATATATGAATGAATGAATGAAAAGCATAAGTCAGAACTGAAACATTCATCACTTGTTCATAAGAAGAATGACAAGCAAATCTGAACTTACTGCTTCAGGGTCAACTCTGTGATACAAAAGCTTTCTTCTTGCTCGGCAGCTTGTTCTATAAGCAACTACAGTGTGTCCAAGGGCAAACACAGCTGATGACAAAAACAAAACAGGCATTCCCCACGACTTCTTTAAGTGGAGCTTCCGCCTTGAGGGAGAAGATGAAGCTTCGGCCTCAATTTGAGCATTTACAGTAAAAACACAAGCTTTGACTGACAGAAGGAGAATTGAGACAAAGGAAGATAGAGTCACAGTTCCAAGGTATGGACCATGTGAAAGAGCAGGGCCGTCACACATGGAATAAACACCTGAATCATGACAGTATGACAAGCAACCATAAATTAAAAGGAAATTACAACAGCTTTTACGAATAAAGCACACATTTCACTCCGGAAAAGATGAATAATTAACAAACATTATTTTCTCTGACAAAGCCTCATTATAACTGTTCCCTACATATCTAGTTTTTAATTCTTTCAGAAAAAAAATCAAGAAATAAACTTGCAACATGGTTTTCATTTGGTTTACAAACTTAAAGAGGAGTCCAATGCCAAATGGAAGCTACCTTTAGCTTGAGTTAACATACTTGACAACAATAATTCTGTTTTTTCATCTAGGAATGCAACAATAAGCAAACAAATTCAAAGCACAATCGTAGTAGAAGCTAAAAATTCATAGAAAGGATCGCACAAGTTATTATGAGAGATCTGATGACAGAAACAAAAGGAATATCGATGAGTGAGCTTTTGAAGGCGTATCGATGCAAATGCTCTCTGAAGCCATAGCACCTGATGCAGGTGAAACTCGAGATCAGAACAGAAGGCACAAGCACGTCACCTAATGCCACAAGCACTGGCAACGACGTGACGAGCAGCGAAACCACCATCGCTACCATGAAGAACACCGTCCTCGCGCATCTCCGAAGCTTCTCGAAGAAGAAAGCTCCGTTCGCCATTAAAATTGACGACGATCAACTCGGTCCTTAATAGCAAAGCTCCTTCACTATATTCAAAATCAGAAAATAAATTTTATATTTCCACCTCCGATTGATTGGACAGACGGTCTTTTGGCCCAATAGAACTATGTTGGGCTCCGTCGGGAACCAATTGATATTGTTCCAGAAACCCAAGCCAACGGCACTAAATCGATATTTTCCGACAACGGAGCACAATTTTCGGCCATTCCAGCGGCAACTTCGAAGGTAACTAAATTCAGAGGAAGTAGAAGGGAAACAAGGAAGAAGACATGGAATGAAACGCGTCTTAGGGCTTCAGATAGATCCCTCAACAGAAGAGGCAGAGAAAGCTCTTTCCTATAAGCAAATATCAAAGGCTTTTCGGTATCACTGAAACGTCTATGTTTTTCGCAATTTGAATTTCTATCTTACGTGATTTCTCTTCGTCTTCGTTTTCTTTTTCTCTCTCTGTTTTCGCTTTCACATATTTTATTTATTTTTTATTTTTTATTTTTTATTTTTTATTTTTTATTTGTTAAATTTTTTATTCTTCTTTTTCCTAAGAACTTTTGGAGGGCTTCTTCGTTTTTATCGTGAACCAAAACTGTATTGCTGGAAAATGCATAAAATATAAATGATGTACTCCACTGGACTCAGCCTATAAGCAGACCTGTCACAGCCTTCTTTTATTCTCTCTCGATTGACGAAATTACCCTCCTCATGCTTCCTTTTCCAATGTTAACAGTTAATTATATTTTGTCTTGTAATAAATGTGTTTAAAATATTTAAAAAATTGTAAACATATTTCAAATATTTATAATTGCAGGATTGATTATATCATATCATTAAGCTGAATTAACAGAAATAAAACATTTTAATTCACGTGACATTTTTTTTATATGATATTATGGTAAATCTATCATAAATATAAAAAATAAGTTATATTTATACTTATAACATATTAAATTTGTTAGAAATATATTCAAAATATTTATATAATTATATATAATTATTAATTTTATTCATTAAATTATAATACATAGATTATGTGCTGACACATGACCTTTTTAAAGATTTTTGAACTTTGAAGTATAAAAAAAAAAAAGAAGTGATATTGCAGAACGCTTTCATTTGTTACTTATTTAATTAATGACGACGCCTGCAGATTTAAAAGATGTCAAGTGGTTAAACATATGTTTTGTCAGACCTACAGTACTATGTTTTTTATTGGTATTTTTAACCTAATAAAAATAAGGTACCAAAATACATTTAAAAAATAGCCTGACAGGTCATATATTTATGTTAATTTAATTTGTGAAAGTCAATGATTGTAAATATTTTTGCATATTTATTATAAATTCATTATCTTATAAACATAAAATCTAAGTAATTTTCTACCAAAATACTCTCTTAATGGTTAAGTAAATGACACATGATTTATTTTTATTAACTCACAATAATAGTTAATGTTGGATATGATAATATAATTATATAAACATTATGATATGTTTATAACTTTTAAAACATTTTGAACATATTTATTACAAACTTATAATTTTGAGTATAAAGCATAATTATTACATAAATTATATACATAAAAAAAAGTAATTAATTAAAGTAATAGTTAAGTAATTAAATGTACAGTAATATAACTTACATGTATTATATGTTATATTAAAGTTTAAACCAATTAACAAAATAAAATATTTATATCAAACAAATATGAAACACCAAAACTTTTATTTTTTTTTTGAATTTTTTTACACAATTATAAATAAATAAAATAATATTATTAAATAGTTCGACCGGTTCTATATAACATTTTCAAAATTAATTTGGATGTGATAAATTTGTAGGATTACTCATATAAGTTTGAAATACAGAATCAAAATCCAAGCAAATATAATAATAGTGACCCATCATATGGGTTGGTCGGTGTATGTGTATAGTGGACCCTTCAACTCAAGGGACTAGCGGACCACCAACTGTCACAAATCGCAATAACATGTTTGCAAAGCACCCTTACCCCCTTTGGAATTATTTGCTCTTAAGCGAACTTTGCCAAATCTAAAATGAGAAACCCCAACATTCTACGGCTTCGAACACTCATAATATATATGTATATATATAAAAGCTAATTCAATGCTTTAATTAATCCTCTTAATTAATAAAAACCATAAAATACAAATATACAATACAATATAACAACAATGCCAAGGTTGTAAGCAAGACGTGTCCTGCCCCCATACGATATTTTGGATTTGGATGCTACCGTCTAAAATTGAAATCATTGTCGTCGTCATTGACAGTGTATTTTTTTATATGCTCAGCAAAGTCGATATATTTTTCGAACAATAAAAAAAGTCAAGATATTTGTTGCAACAGTTTTAAGTTTATACGTATTTTACTTAAATTTCATTTTAATTAAGAATTTAAGACTCTCTCTTTTTTTTGTTTTTCTTATCAAAATGGCTGCCAGTTTGGTTAGGTAGCTTAGCACGGTCAAACAAATGCCCATGTTAGCCGTTGTCCGTTCGTTTAAATTTAATGTTCCAGCAAAAACTTTGAAATCAAATTTAAAACGGAACCTTACTCTCTCTCTCTCTCTCTCTCAATAATTATTATATCAATTTAGATTTTTTTATTGAAAAATAACATTTCAATATGTGCTAGATGGTTAGTTGGCTACCCATTTTTAGATTTGTTTTCTTCTAATTTTGAAAATAATAATAATTTTTTAAAAATGATTACAACTCATTCGTACTCAAATATTCTAAACATTCCACAGGACTCAAATAAATAAATTTAGAAAATTTAACTTATAGATTTTTGTAATTACTCTTTTAAGAAGATAATTAAATTAATGTAAAAATAAAAAATAAATACATTACTATTTTTATAAAAAATAATGCATAGATCCAAAAGTTTAGTTTAAAAGGGTATCATATAAACAATAAAAAATAATATTATTTATTTTTTAGTTTTTTTTTTTTTATCTAATTTGAGTAAGCGTAGTAATAAAATCTTAAAAATAAATCTTATAGGGCATAAATTTATCTCATGCATTTAATTTATTTACAATTTTATAAATATATATTACATTTAAAATATATATTATTAAAAATTAGTGCCGTTCTTGGCTTCTTCATAGTTTTGCCAGTGATGAATTAGATGTTAATTATAAAACTTATAAAAAATGAAGTCAGCTATATGTTAACATGTTTATGATATATGTAACAAATAAAAAAAATTATTTTTATAATAAGAAGAAGATTTGTAGAGTACTAGTCATTTGCTCAATTCAAAATTTTAATTTTAATTTTTGTTTTGTGTATGTAGATTGGCAAAAGTTCATACGTATTCTATAATCCAGAAAATTTTCACAATAGTAAAACAACTTTAGTAACATTATTTAAATTGTTTTTATAAAAATTGTATCACATCATCCAATTATTTTATATTAAATTTCAGTTAATTAGACATCTTAAAAATTTAAAAGTTAAAATTTAATTAATTATATTTATTTAATATTAAATTTTAATTAATTAAATATGTTAATTTTATTGAAGTGTTATCCTAGTGGGAGTTTTGTAATGATATAATGCTTTTCCTTTGGCTTAAATGAAAGGTAAGGGGTTTGCTTTACAAAACAGTCCCAACCTAGTCTAATCACAATAATAATAATAACGAATAAGCAATTCAACTTTAAAATGAATGGTTTTAGCTGGTATTTGGGGCCACTGAATCTATTATCAAAATCTATTTTCTAAAAAGCTTGATTAAAGACACTATAGTTCTTCTTGACAAGCTTGGAAGGAGATTATAGGCTAGTATTTGTTCTTTTCTTTAACGAGTTAGATCAAGAAATTAATTATAATGACTCTTTCAAGTTATACTTGATTATTATTTGGCAAATATGGAAAGCATGTAATAATTGAGTTTTTCAAAGTCAACATTTTGATTGATGTGAATTTAGTTATTATTTTAGTAGTTAAATAAGTGAAAGAATTTAAGAAGATATAGACACTTATATAAATAAATAAAAAAAATACATTGTTATTATTTTCTTGATACTTTTGTTATCTTCAATTATTATCAGGTTTTGTGTTTAATATTTTTTTTTTCCTTTTTTATGATTATCTTCTAAATAACCGTGTATGTTTATTTTTAAATTATACTTTTTTGATGTAATATTTTGTTCAATGAAATGAAAAAAAAAATGTGGAAAAAAAAAAAAAAAAAGGACACTATGGTTCTAAACATCTGAAGTCTTATTCTTCAATAAGATCAATAATATTTATTATTTTATTTTTTCCTCACAAGTATAGTAACCTTTGGAGGGATGCATTTTATTTTATTTATTATTTTTTTTTATCAAAAAGACTTTATTAGAGTTTAGAATAAAGCTACTAACACACACCCACATTATAATACTATCATAGTTCATAAGTCTCACCAAAACATAGATTATATATCTATCACAGAAAATACAAGGCTTGTGTATAAACTCAATATTAAAATGCAGGTTTTAAATTTCAAATCTAGATTCTATTATCTAATAAAATTATAAATCTCACGTAATTATTTGAATAAATCTACCATTTTTTGGAGTGAGGCATTGAATAAATCAAAATTAATCATCATTAAATTTTACTTTTAGTAATATGGTAGGAATTTTTTTAAGCTGTATTTAGCAGATATGAATATGAATATTAATTTATTTTATTTACTTTAGGATTATAAAAAACTAATCTCAAGAAGAATAGAGACTCATAATTTTGAAGTCATTTATTTATGGTCGATTCTATTATCTTTCTCACTTCAATGCGTATTTTTACTTTATTTTTATCTCTCTACGAGAATTTAAATTGATAAGATTAAGGAGCAAATTCACTCATTTTAGTTTGTATGTTATAATTTGTGTAACACTAATAGATTTATTTAAAAATTATAATTAACTTTTTTCATATATCTTAATATTTTATCTATTATTTTTTTACTTAAATTATTGACATGATACTACTTAATTAATAATACACCTAGTGAAATGCAGAAAGTGATACATATGAATTTCTCTCGATTGATAAAGGACGAATAAAAGGGGAAAAAAAAAAATATTAGTCATATTTCCTCGACAGCAATAACAATCATAATTGAAATAATTTAAGTTATTTATGTATTTGATTTGACTTAATTTAAAATAGATTATAAAAATATTATAATAGTAACAATAATCATCATTCATTTCGCACCTCTTAATAATACTTTACAATGTCTTATTTTACTAACATTTGTATAATTATTTAAGATTTTTCTCATTTTATCCTATTTAGTAAAAAAAAAATATTTTTTAATTCATTTATAATTTTATAAATTTTATTTTAATATTATCATTTATTTTTATTACACTTTTCAAATAAATAATGTAATAATATTATTATTTTTATTTCATTTTTTTTTTATCATTTATATTCACATTAGGTTTATATATTTCAAAAAAGAAATATATGGTAGTTTGAACCGAGGAAGTTTCATATGCACAGAAACACAGATCACTATTGTTTTTTTTTTTTTTAATAAGAAACAAACACAACACTCGTACTAAAATGATAGGGTTTATAGTGTTTATTCGAGATACATTATAAAAAATAGAATCCTAAATATTAAGTAAAAATTCCAGTTCCAATAACATATATCAAACAATTTTAAAGCCAAAACTACAAGCTTATATGCCACCAAATTAGACTCTCTCTTTATAAATTGTACAACAAAACAAAATGTTCTTAAATTATTCTTAACATCCTCCACAACTACACCGCCAGCATCAAAACAAACAGATTGCTATTGTTATATATAAAAGAAAAAGAGAAGAAAAGAAATTATCGCCGTAAGCTTCGTTCAAATCGCATATATGCCTCAAATAGTTGAATAGATTCTTATTTTCTCAGAAAAAAAATCCAAAATAAAAACTCATGCATGATCCAATTTTTAAATATGTCAAATTTAATTTGATATAAAGATAATGCAATCTTTTGCAAGCGACAGAGCCAGCAATATATACTTTCAAAATAAGTTTGAAAAGTGTATCGAGTGCAAATATTTTGCAGCTAATTAGATTTATGCATATCAAGACAACTTCTATAAAAAACAACACAACTAATTGTTGGAGTTGTAGATATAAAGTTTCAGGCTTATGAAAAATGTTGACTTAGAGTTTTTATATTATATAAACCAGGTGGCGATTTTTTTTTTCTTTTTAAAATAATAAAAATAACATTTTTAAAACTTATAATAATAAAAATAACATCCCTTATATTTTAATAATATATTTTCACAATTTAAAAAATAAATATTACATCATTTTTCTTTAAACACCTCCAATTAGATGATATTTAAATTAAACTACAGTAATTTAAATCCGTTCAGTATTAAACATTATTCAATGTTAACGTGGTACTATTTTTATTATTAAAAAATTTAAAAATGTTATTTTTTATAATTTTTCAAAAAATATAGACAAGCTAGGTAGTGTTTTTTAATTTATCAAATATTAATTTAAACTATGTTTTATTCTTTTAAAACATCGACAATTATTTTTAAAAATTATTTAAATTGCTTACTTAAAAATTATATAATTAACAAAATTTTGCTAATATTTACATATTTTTTTTATTAAATAATATTATTTATTGACTTAAAATTTTATTTTTTTTATCTTCATAAAACATTTATTATTGTATTTTTTTTTATAATTTTTCTTTTATAATAAAAAATTATAAAATAATAATTTAAATATTACTTTGATCTATGTTTCTAATTTAGGTCCCTATTATCTATTGAAATCTCCGATATGTCTTTGCAAAATTTTTAAGTAAATATGAAAAACAAATTCAAAATCGAGAAAGAGAGGTCACCTCCATCCCATTGATAACCTTAATTAAAAGCTTAGAGTTCAAGTCTTATTTACAAATATATGAGTTGAGTTATATAAAAAATCTAAAATATATTATAAACGTAATTCATATTATAAACATAATTCATACTTATCTAAAGCCTACTCACAATTGTAATCGGGGTTTTGATTCATTTAATCTTATAACTTTATTCAGTTGATACATTAGTCCTGTAACTATTAAGTTAGATCTATTTAGTCATATAATTTTAATTTTGAGTTAAATTAGTCAAATTTTTTTGAAATTATGTTTTTATTAAGGATAAAATTGAATTTCACATCTTTTTAAAACAAAAAAATAATTAAAAAAATCTAGTTGATAACTTGATAAATAACTAAGAGAAAAATAAGGTTTTTTTTTAGAGTAAAAGAAGTTTGTTAAAATTTCTCAAAATATAAAACATTCGTTGACTTCAATCTTACAAAACCATAGCAGATAAAGAGAAAATCGAGCAGATGAATAGATTGGAATATAAATACGAAAAAATAATAATATCTATTAGAGAATAACAATTAAAATATTTGTTCCTTAGGAAAGAATAATGAAATTTTTATTATTATTTTTTTTGCTTTAAATAAAAATATAAATTTAATTTTACCTTTAAAAAAAAATTATTTTTAAAAATTTAGACTAAATTAACCCAAAATTAAAAATATAAAACTAAATAGATCCAATACTCATTGTAATCAATATTTTCAATATATAACAAATCATCACTGTTATTTTATTCATAAATTTATATATTATAAAACTTTTTAACATAATTATTCAATAAAATTATTATTTCTTTATGAAGAATAATATCATTTAGTGTAATAATAAATACATAAAATATAGTAATTAATAATTAAGAAGTTTTGATAATTAACTAAAATAATATAGAAGGGAAATATAATACTTGTTAAAAAATTAATTATCATTAATGTTATAAACTCACATTTGATTGTATACATTATTTTAATACACACCTTGTAGTTTAAATTTTTAGTTGTTTTTTAATTATTAAAATCAAAATAATTTAAGAAATATAACTATTATATTTTATAAATTTAAGAAAAAATAAAATATAATTTTATATTAAAAAACTCGTTTTATTATAAAATGAGAGTAATCACTTTCTAATCTTTGAACATTATAAAAATAAGTTATATTTATTTTATACATGTTAATGAATTTGCCTAAATTTTATTGAAAATAAAAGAAAGAAGATGATCGATATGAAGGCTATATATTAATAAGTTATTTTGGATAAATATTAAATTGCGTTTAAGCCTGATGTAACCTTAGTCATAAGTATGGAGTGATTTGCTTAAATAGTTTTAAATTTGATTAAAAGTTAAATTTTTCAAAACTAGCAATAATAAGCTCAAAATTGTGCGTTTTAGTTATATCAAAATTAGATCAATTACATAAATGTCCTTTCACTCTAATTCATACAATTAATATCTGGTTAAATTCTTCGTTCAAATAAGATTAATTTCCTCTTCAACGTCCATATTTTAAACCTAGCTAAACTGTTTTCATGGTGTTTCTTCATCGTTTTTGTTTTTTGTTTTTTTCATTCCAAATAATCAAAACAACCTGAAACTTTTTTCCCCCTAAATAGTTACTGATGCTATTCATATACTGTATAGCTCCCTTATTAGTTGTGTTGAACCCAGAATAAATATTAATCCTGCTTGAAAATGTAAATCTAACCAGAAAAATCAACTGGGTTAAATTGGTTTACATATGATGATAAACTAAGGTACTCTGTTTTTGCTAGGCAAAACAGAGTATACATATACATACTATGTAAACCAGTATATAAACTGATTTATATTGTATGTAAACCAGTTTACATACTATGTAAACCAGTTTACATACTCAAAAAACACAATCTATGACATGATTGAAATTCTCTACAGATTAGTTTCTCAATCTTACTTAAGAAACAGACTATGTATGTAAACCAGTTTACATTGTATATAAATCAGTTTACATACTCAAAAAACACAATCTATGACATGATTGAAATTTTCTGCATATTAGTTTCTCAATCTTACTTAAGAAACAGACTATGTAAACAGACTATCCATTTACATATTATGTAAATTGATTTATATAGCATGTAAACCATTTTACATAGCATGTAAACCATTTTACATACTATGTAAACCTATGTAAATCAGTTTATTGGGAACAAAATGAGTTTAGGGTTGGCAAAAAAAGAAGATTTGAGTTGAGAGGTATTGGGAACTTATTGAAACAATTTAACAACTGCATGTGCATGCATGTCCCTGTGTCCAACTTTATAAAGCAATTTAGGAAAAATAAATAAATTATATGTAACATCTCAGTATGCTTAATAACTTATTTTCATACTTTTATCAAATCCTACTTCTTTCAGCCACTACTCAGCATACTTCATTTGTTTGGAGTACTATTTTAACTTACTTTACAGTTAATAATAAATACTTAGGTATAATTGATTCTATTACTTCTTAAATTACACGTTAGATATAAAAGTTTATCAAAATATATTTATAATTACTAATTTTATAAATTCCCTTCTTGGCAACACGTCTGCATTAATTTCCACCGGACACTAGTTTCTTATTTTTGGTCTTTTTTCTTTTTCATCTTTTATTTTCACACCAAACCTTACTGCCTTTTTGAAAGAAAAAGAAGAAAAAAATAAGTATTTATTATTTCAGTTGTTTATCTAATATGTAAATATGTTAACTTCATATTTAATAAAATAATATTTATTATTTTAATTGTTTATCTAGTATGTAAATATGTTAACTTCATGTTTACATAATATGTAAATTTATTTACATTACGTAAATTAATTTATATAGTATGTAAATATACATAATATTGCAAAAAAGTAACAAAAAGACCCAAATATCTATATTCAAGTAAACAAACTAAACCATTAATATATAAATATGTATATGTAACCTTCATACTGTAACCTTATTTGTTAAGAGTGAATAATAGTAAACAGTTGTCATGTGTCCCCAAATCACGGAAAATACTTAATCATAACAATGGGATCCTCTCTAATAACAAAAATGTCGTGAATTAAAAGAGACATAAAGGACAAGTAATACAGAGATATAATTTTTTTTAAAGTAAAAACAAGCTCCTGGTAAAAATTAACGTCCATTTTTTTTATTCGAACCAACATTAATAATTAATATTTAAAATTGTGTCAATTTTTTTTTATACCCATACGTTACTTTCCACCCTCTTTTTTTTCTGCATTCATTGTCGGCTTCTATTTTGCCTTCAAATTTCCATACTGTTAATTTTATCTAGTATGTAAACATGTTAACTTCATGTTTACATATTATGTAAATCTATTTACATAATATGTAAACTGATTTACATACTATACTATGTAAATCAGTTTGTTCTTTCTCAAATTTTCTATTTACATAGTATTTAAATAAAAATAATAATTTAACCAATGATATTTATCATTACAAGAAAATTTGATAATTGTTTATGGTTTCTCTTTATAAATGAGAAATAATAAATGTAAACTAACAGAAAAAGGGGCCAAGGAAAGAGCTTTCCTAAATCATGCAGCAAAATATAGAAGTTACTTTGTAAATAAATTTACATAGTATGTAAACAACTGAAATTTCTTGATGCTAGGCTTGTTTTATTTTATTTTGTGACTACTTTATCAATAGAACAGTTTACATACCTATTTACATAATATGTATATGTATACTCTGTTTTGTCTAGCAAAAACAGAGTATCTCAAAGTTATTACTATATGCTCTACATATGCAAAATCTAAATTAATTCAATATAAATCTCCAAAATCTAAATCATTAACTACATCAGCTCTCTATATATATATATATATTCAATTTTGTTTTAAATTAGAGTAGTAGCAGTTTTAGTTTAAAAATATTATAATAACTAATTACTGGTACGTAATGTACGTACCTCCCAAAGATCTCTTGCTTGAATAGTAGTGTTTGGTGGGAGTCCAATATCATTCCAGTTGGCTGTAATAAAATAGCGCGAAGGGCATCGATTGAGAGTGATAAAATGAAGAAGATAAAGAAAGGGACAAAATTGTAAATCTTCCTCCCAAAAATGCTGTCGTAGAGCGAGAATGAAAAAAATGTATCGAGATCAAAAATTCATGCTATGCAGGACAATAAATCCATAAGTATGCTTATGTAATATACCAAAAATCTCATAATTTATTGGGTTAATTGTATAGAATTATATCTGCCCATAATAAACATACTAGGACAAAACCATTTTATTGAGTGCTTTTATAGGAGCCCATAAAAGTTAGCCCACATGTTATATACGCTCAACCTTTTAAATTACAAGTTTAAATTTTAAGTTAGTCCATTTTTATTCCAAATTTGTAATTTCAATTAAACTTAATTTTCCATTAAGTCCGCTTTAAACCTTCAACTACTAAATAGATGAAATATGAAAGAAAGAAATCACATATTTAGCTTAAATATCATATTTCAGAAATTGCCTCTCAGCATTTTAAAGAAAAACAATCAAACAACAAAGATCGATAAAAAAAACAATTTCATTGGAGGAATTGGGCTTAAAATTGTGGGAGTTGAACCTACATTCTTAGTTTTGGTTTTATTTTATTAAAAGTCTATATTTTTATCTAAATTTATTGTGTTTAAGATCTTACAAGATAGTATTAATATTCAATTGTTTACGAAGAACATCAAATATATTAATTAAAATAATCAAATATTCAATTCGAGAAAATTACAACATAATAAATGATAAAAACATAATTTTTTCTCAATTTATCAACATATGTTATTATGTTAGGTATTTAAATGGATGAATTTTGATATAGTTTATATTTTTAATTGTTATTAATAAAAGTTAATTATATATATATATATATATATATAAACTAAATTCTAGTAAGAAAGAGGGAGCTCCAAATCAATTGATTTGAGATATGCCACTGTCATAATTAATTTCTAAAATTTTCTTAAACAAAAGGTTAAACTAAATTCTAGGTGAAATCACATGTTAAAACTCTTCAAATATTGCTTGAAGATATAAGTTGTGCAAAAACTCACTAGGATTTGACCCAAAAAAAATATCACTAGGATGATGTTGGTAGTCTTTGGGAAGCTATGGAAATAACCAACAGAAGAAACACGTGAAAGCTTAAGGCTCCAAATATATAAAATTGTCTCTCCTATGATTGTTTCTCGCCACTCATAGCTCTGAGACCAGATGAGCAAGTAGGTTATAACAGAAAAATTGTGAGTTTATTTAGTAGCTATCATCCCCTTTCCTATATATGATCCAGCTTTAACACCATTTACTAACCCAAACGAGAAATGGAAGGCCCAATCCCAACTCATAATGCATCAAGTACTTTGTTATTATTATTGTCTACATCATAACACCATTACTTAAACTTATAATGGTATGTTTGAATGGCCCGCATGGTTTATACTGCGTAGAGGCAGCTGGTTGGTGGTGTTAATCGATTGGTCTTGGGAAACCTATTATTATTATTTTTAATACAAACAAAGAAAGTGAATAATTAGAAAGAGCGTTATTATCATTCTTTTATTTAAGAAATAATCATTCCTATATATTGTTTTCATACTCATTCTTAATATGACTATCTTTCACAAATATCAAATTGACCCTTGGTATTGATCATTATTCTGATTGATTGAGATCTTTAGTAAATAGTATACAAAGGAAAAAAGGAGTTTCATCTTCCCTTTCTCTAATTCTTTCTGATATGAATAGAAAAATATTAAAAATTTGTACATAGTTATATTGTTATACTTAATAAAATTATTTTAAAAAATAAAAAAAATAATTTAAATATTTGGATAATTTTATTATACATCATAATATAAATATAAAATTAAATAGAAATTTATATGATAATAATATTTTTATACGTTAATGTTTATTTACGTTCCAATTTATGTTATGATTAACGAAAGCGGGCAGATCTCGCCGGACGCTGGTACAGGATATTATAGAGATTATTTTTACTTTATACCTACACTTTTTAATATTTTAATTTAATAATTATGCACAAAATTAAAATTAAAAAAATAATATTTATTTTATAATAGTAATTTTTAATATTTTAATTTAATAATTATGCACAAAACTAAAATTTAAATAATAATATTTATTTAAATTAATTGTTCATTATTTATTAAAAAAAGAAAATCTTATACCAATATTGATGACTAATTATTAATCAACAAAAAGCTGTAGCTCACCAACCCAAACCCCAGCCCAGCCCCTTAGTGGTGGACCCCAGAAAAAGTAATACAAACCAACCTCCACCAAATAAAATTCATATCGGATTAGACTTGGACCAAACTCACTGGGTTCCCGTATGTAGTTGGTGAAATCCCCTTCTATTTCTACCCACTGCCTCTACCACAATCTCAGCTCTTTAATTTCTTCAAACTTGTCTCAACCAAACACTCTACAAAACACATACCCGAAACACCATGCCACCCGAAACTCAAACCCAAGAAACACCTCCGAATTTCTGGGGCTACATGCCCGAAGATGAGTACTACACATCCCAAGGCGTTCGCAACACCAAATCCCACTTTGAAACCCCCAATGGCAAACTCTTCACCCAGAGCTTTCTTCCTCTAAACCAATCCATCAAAGGGTCCGTTTATATGACTCACGGTTACGGCTCCGACACTGGTTGGCTTTTCCAGAAAATATGTATAAGCTTCGCCAACTGGGGCTACGCCGTTTTTTCCGCCGATCTTCTTGGTCACGGTAGATCCGACGGTCTCCGAGGTTATCTCGGTGATATGGAAAAGGTCGCCGCCACTTCCTTATTGTTCTTCTCACACGTCCGCTGTAGTGAACCATACAAAGACCTCCCGGCTTTTCTCTTCGGAGAGTCTATGGGTGGGGCTGCTACTATGTTGATGTACTTTCAATCTGAACCGGACACGTGGACCGGTTTGATCTTCTCGGCTCCATTATTTGTTATGCCTGAAGATATGAAACCCAGTAGGGTACATTTGTTCGTCTATGGGATGTTGTTTGGGATAGCTGACACGTGGGCTGCGATGCCTGATAAGAAAATGGTTGGAAAGTCGATCAAGGACCCGGAGAAGATGAAGATCATAGCTTCAAATCCGAGAAGGTATACAGGGAAACCTAGAGTGGGGACCATGAGGGAATTGTCTAGGGTGTGCCAGTATATACAGGATAATTTCTCTAAAGTTACGTCGCCGTTTTTGACTGCCCATGGAACGGCCGATGGGGTGACGTGTCCATCTTCTTCAAAGTTGTTGTATGAGAAAGCATCAAGTGTGGACAAGACCTTGAAGCTTTATGATGGGATGTACCATTCGTTGATACAAGGTGAGACTGATGAGAATGCTAATCTTGTATTGAAAGATATGAGAGAGTGGATTGATGAGAGAGTGGAGAGATATGGACCCAAGAATAATTATTCTTGATTGTTGTACATTGTACAATAATGTAATTTCTCACGAATATTATTATTAAAAAAATACTCCATTATTGTCCTTTAACGAAAAGAGGAAAAATAATAATAATTAAGAGTTGGTGGAAAAGGTTAGGTAATGTGGGCTGGTGGCATTCTTGAATGATTGATTGCTTATGGATCTCTATTAATAAAAAAAAAAAAGTTGTTCTAGGGTCAATTATAAGTAATGCGTTTTAGTATGTAATAAACAAATGAGCAACAAGTAACAACCATTGCATTGTTATTTTCATTTTTAACTTGTTCTTGCATTGTTTTTTAAATATTTCAAAGTAGTATTCCTTCCTGAGGGTGTGTTTCGTAATTTTTTTTAAAAAAAAAAGTGAGAGAGAATGGAATATTCAGAATGGGAATCAGAGTCTTTAGGGGCGGTTTTAGCTCTCAAATTTAGATGAGATACAAGTTAATAATTAGTAATGTAAAGTTTGTAATAAAAAAAAATTACAAATTAAAAAAATGAATTAAATATTAGTGAAAGAAATTTTTTTAACAAATAGGTTTCAAAATGTGAAATTTGTTATAATTTTATTGAGTTTAATTAAAAATAATTGATTTTATACATAATATTTTAGATTAAAAGATTTTACATTTAGAATATTAGCTTAAAATACTATATGTTAAATATGATTTATTTTAAAAAAATTACAAAATTTTATTAAGTGAGGAGTGCCAAGAGCCCAAGACCCTTAAGCAACATACACATTCACCCCTGATAACAAGGGTAACTAGCAGTTTTGGCCGGTACATTCGTAGAATTTCATTGAATTTATGTTGTTGAAATAATTCCCCCCCCCCCTTCAATTCTTTTTATTCTTTTGTTAGTAAGTTTTATTGCAAATGTGTTGTATATAAGGAATTTCTATGATTAAACTCCATAACAAAGATTGAGGATTTGAACGTGGGAACTCTGTAATGGAGAAATGGGCCAAAGAGATTCAAAGGTCTTTTCACTCAACATGGTTTATGTGTACGTACAATTAGTTATATTGGGCTCATTTTTATAGCAGAGTTAGGTTCTTTTTGGGGCATCTTATTCATCTGCCTTGAAGATCAATTGATTGTTCAAAGCAGGCCAAGGTTAATAGTACTCCCAATGCAAGCTTCATTGGGGCCTGGCCCATAAGTATTGACAATAAACCTTTGTAAGTGGGCTAAGAAATGGTCAACTTCAGAGCGCTTCTGTATAAACTTATTGCTTTTGTGTTTTGGGGGCGAAAATTCAAAGCTAGTTTGTTGGCAAACTAAAACAAAACAAGACAATATCTTAATTCACGAGCAGGATTTTTAAGCAAAAGTCCAGACAACTTGCAAGCGTATATTTGATCTGATTCCTTGTTATTTTCTTTCTCATTTTTAAAGCAGAAAATGTTGTATCAAGTCATTTTCTAGGTTTATAATTGAGTATTGTTAATATCAGAGAACCTGGCGTTTCATGTCAAAGGAATTTTTACATTATAACAATTTTCTTCTTTTTTTTTTTTATCCTTCTCTTCCATCTTCCTGATCAGCTATTTATCTCCAGCTTTAACGTTAGGGTTTAGATCTCAACCAAAATAACAAAAATAAATAAATAAATTTAATAAATTATAAAGAAAAATACCATAGAAATTTCTTAGATTATATTATTTATATCGTTTAATCTCTTAAATTATAAAAAAAATGTTCTATCACGTTTGTGAAAAAGGCCGATCACATTTGTAAAAAAGGCCAATCAAAGACAAATTGTATTATTTTAATAATTTAATATTATTATTTTTTTTTAAAGTGATTAAATGCAATTTAAACACTAGTCTTTAATAATAATAAAATTATAATTAATATAAAAAGTATTTCACAAAATATTCATTTTGAATATTTGTTAATTTTCATTGTTTTATTTTAATATTATATTAATTTTTAATTTTTATTAAAAATTAAAAAATATATTTAAATAACTTTTTGTTTAAATATTATTAATATTGAATTTTTCCTTAAAAAAATTCATATTAAATTTTATTTTTATTCTTATTAAAAATTCATATTTAATCGAGTTTTAATCACTTGATAACAAATAATAACATTTTAATAAAAAAAAATCATTAAAATAGCATAGTTTGTCTTTAATTGACATTTTTTATAAAACTAAGAACTAAATGACACTGTTTCTAATTTAAATTACTAAACGACACAAATAATTTAATCTAACTCATCCTAAATTATATAAATAAAACAAAATAAAAATAAAAATAAGGAGTTCTAAAATTGCCCATATCATTTTCAAGGGTATTATTGTCATTATTAGACCTTTAGGTCCTTTATCAAGGGAAGAAGTAGTTCAAATGCCCAAATTGGCTCTCAGTTTTATCCAAATTAACAATAATGAAGAACCTTTCCTTACAGCAACCAGATAATTCCGTCACTTTTCCAGGAAAACCATCTCAATTCTACACAGAATGTTGGTTTGACGATGCTTGCATTTTAGACATGGACTACTTTGTCAAGACCCTTTCAGGCATTAAAGCCAAAGGTGTAAGTTCCGATCTCATTGGCTCAATTATTACTCACTACGCCTCCAAATGGCTCCCGGACCTCTCCGGCGAAGTCACCAGCAAGGCCTGCTTAACCGATTTCGAAGTCTCGGAAGAAAGTGTTACAACTTCATGGCTGAAGAAAAGGTTCTTTGTTGAAACAATTGTGGGTATTCTTCCACCAGAAAAAGACTCAATTCCTTGCAACTTTCTTCTCCGGCTGCTTCGAACGGCGAACATGGTAGGTGTTGAAGTCAATTATATAGCTGAGCTTGAGAAGAGGATTTCGTGGCATCTAGATCAAGCATCATTGAAAGAGCTTATGATTCCTTCGTTTAGTCACACTTGTGGGACATTGTTGGATGTTGAGCTTGTGATTAGATTGGTAAAGACGTTTGTGAAATTAAATGATGCTACTAAAACTGGAGCTTCATTGGTTAAAGTGGCTAAATTAGTAGATTGTTATCTTGCTGAGGCTGCTGTTGACTCCAATTTAAGCTTGAACGAGTTTATGTCTCTCGCCGCGGCTCTTCCTAGCCTTTCTCGGGCTACTGATGATGGCTTGTATCGAGCCATTGATACTTTTCTCAAAGTAAGTCTTCCAGATTTAATCAACTAGTTAGGGGAATGACATGATTAATATGATTTTGATGAGCATAACGATTTTTGCTACTTGTTTATAACGACGAGCAATACTCTTACTAAATTTTATTTTATTAACATACTCTCTTTTACGAGTTTTTTTTTTTTTGCTACATTCAAGTCTCGAACTCGAGATCTCCACCTTATATCGGTGGTTACAATGCCGCTAGGCTACTAAGGCCTTGGCTCTCTTTTACGAGTTAAAAAGAAGTTTATTAGTGTCATTTGAAAAATGGTATAAGTAAAAATGTGAATGTAATTGAGATTTTTGTTTGTAATAACGTGTCAAAATTAGGCAATATTTAATAATGTTTTTTATGTTTAATTTTTTTCAAGAGTTTTAATCGTATATTTGATATTTTAACTTTCAATTTTTAAAGAAATGAAATTCATAATTTTTTTTAAAAAAAATTTAACCAGTAACATTAATAGTCTAATATTCAAAAACGTTATCAATTATTAATTTTTTGAAAATTGTCAATTGTTACTGTTGCAATTGACACGGTTTATTCAAATTAGTTCAGTCCAAACATAAGTGTTGATTTTTTTGTAAACAAAAAAAAGTTAATTTATAATACAAATAAAATTTTACAGGTTGTTCTGAAGATAATAAAGATATGGTTGTGTAATGTGTACCATCGTTAGTTGTGAGTTGTGACTCTTCATCTGAAGAATTACGTGGCTAGCTATAGAATCCAAATGTGTGTGTATATATATATATATATATATATATTATAAGATGCCCCTTTTACGGTTCAGAGGTCGATAGTTTCCTAAATTTGTCTTTTTCTATTATACAAAAGTGAAGCATGTGAAAGAAAGTATAGTTTTTCTCTATTTTGTTTTGCATACAATTTGCAGCTGGTCCACGCTTGCAAGAGATAACGCGTTATCAAATTTACTCAGTTATTTTTTTTTGGTAAAATTTTGAAAATTTTATTACAAGATATCTCATTAAATAATTAAATATTTAAAATATATTAAAATAATTATTTTATTTAAAATTAAATAATACATCTCACACCCCACATTTCACTCTCTTAAAATCAACACTTCTTTAAAAAATTCTCATACATCTCACATTTTTTTCCCTCACTTACCTCCACCTCTACTTACATCTCCATATTTACATCAACAACTTCAAAACCTAACTCAAAATATTAAAAAAAGATATGTGTAGTTTGAATGGAATGTGTATGAAATTTTTTTGAAATAATTTTATCATTTTAAATATAAAATTTTATATTTAATGAGATGTGAAATTCTTTCAAAAACTTTCCTAATTTTTTTAGGAAATAAAAGCATTTATGCACTTTCTCAAAACTCGTCACATATCTATGTTACATATAAGACTTTAATTAGCATTATATTAATTAGCATTATATTTCATGGTACTTGTTTTCTAATTTGTTAAGAAATACTTCAATTTGGTATAATTAATATCATATCAAATTGTAGCTTTTTAATATAAATAATAAAAATTTGACTTTTTATCAAGAAATATCCTGGTTCAATTTTGCATTTCTAAATATAATTTGATTATTGAAAAAGAAAAAGAAGACATATTAACATGTGAGTTATTTTGTTTAAGCAAATTTTATGATCATATAGGCGCATCCAAGTGTATCGAAACAAGAAAGAAAAACACTCTGTAGATTAATGGACAGTCGTAAACTATCAACAGAGGCATGCCTACATGCTGCTCAAAATGAAAGGTTGCCTGTAAGAGCTGTGGTTCAAGTCCTCTTATCTGAGCAGACCAAATTAAGCAAGCAAATTGATTGGAGTGGCTCATTTAACGGTGGAAGGAGCCCTAATTCAATGCCCCTTGAGCAGCAACAAGCACAATGCACATCGAAGAAAGAAACAATCTCTCAACATATGAATATAAAGAGGTTGAAAGAAGAGGTTATGAGGCTGCAAATCCAGTGCAATTCCATGCAATTGAATATTGAAAGGTTGGCGTTAGAGAAGACTAAGAAAGGTGGGACAGGGTTGTTTAAATGGAGAAAGTTTGGGATTATGCCTTCTCTTAAGAGCATGAATGTGGTAGAGAAAATTGAGGAGGGTGATGAAGAAGAAATTGGGTTTGGACAACAAACGCCTATGTTGAAAGCCAAACTTGTGAGAAGGACTCCACCTAAATGGAGGAATTCTATGTCTTGATCATCAACTATTTTAGGATGTTCGATTACTCTTGTATTATCTTTAATTATTTAGCAATATTTATGTAGTATATGTTTAATTTATTTGTGTCGGAGAAATTTTCTTAAATTTGTTGTTAAATGTTAATCTCCACAATCTTTAAGTCAAGTCTTCATAAGATTCAATTGTGATACTGCAAAATCACTATAAATAATATTACATTTGAATTTTGCTTCAAGGCATGACTTTAAGTCGCTGTCCTTAAAACGCTATTTTTTCACACCAATTCGGTGAAGCATTAGGGTTCGGCAAATACGCCTCCAAGATACAATGAAGCCTCTTGTTGTCTGCAGTATGCATTCATGAAGACAACTCAAGAACACCTTTGACTTTAAAGAGCACTCAAGATAATTAATGTTCTAAATCTGCAGTATTTAAAACACTAACTTTATTTATACATAATTGTAGTGAAAAATATTAGAAAACATTTATTATCCATTTTCTTATTCTCTCTATAATCTTCTTTTTCTTATGCCAATGACCTAAATGAATGGCCTATTTATAGAATGTTACACACCCATTTAAGTAGAGTTATAACTCTTTGATAAATTGTGACTTTTCTAAAGAGTCATATCTCTTCTTATGCCTTTCCATTCATAACCACATGATTTTAAATCAATGGCTTATATTTCAAAGTTCATGTCTCTTTAGAACTAATGTAATTGTTCTCAACAATTACAATTCATCCAAAAGACTTGTCCTATGTTAATAGTCACAACCTTTCAATAAATATCATAGCATTTTATTCCCAAAAATTACAATTCTTTAACATGTCTTTTTATCAAAAGACACAAATAAACCATTACAACCTTTCATCCAAATGTTATATTATTTATTTTTTGAAAATGTTTTAACAATCCCCACCATTTTCAAAAATGAAATATAAGTTTGAAAATAGTTTTAAAAACTTTTATTTTAGAAAATGTTTTAACAATTTTAATGAGCGGTGACTTTTTTAAAAAATTATGTCTTTTAGAATATTTATTGTATCATTATGATGTGATAAATAATAACTCTTGCATAGATAATGATCCAATAAGTGTTAAAGACATTTACAAACTTTGAAAGGGTATGAAGTAATTGTAATATTGATTATCTTTCAAGTGCATGTTTATTTCACTTATTGATTTAGAAAATGGAATGATGAACTTTCCATGTTCTTATTTTCATTCTCAATTTACAAACCAAAAAATATGTTTGATTCCCTTTCTTAGCATAATTATTTAATTATTTTTTTTTCATTTCGTTAACGACAAAACTATACAAGAGTATTGCCTTTTTGTTCTTTCTTTATATATCGTTATTATTTAATTATTACTTACCTTTTTCTTTATTTACGTCCACAATGAAAAACAAAATATTATAATTTTAAGGTAGCCCTATTAGAGTAATAAAGATCATTGTCAATTACATAACAAATTTTTTATATTTAAATTTTTTTAATGATAAATTATTAGGCAAACTATTAAATTGTTCTAAAAATATCAATTTTTTAAGAGTTTGTTTGATAATTATTTTTATTTTTGATTTTTTTTAAGTGATTTTTCAATCATGTATATTTAGTAACGATTTCTGATTATGATTTATACATTTTTAAAGAATCACTATCAAAATAAGGTGTGATTCATAAGTCTTTAAAAAGAAGATTTTTCAATTAGATTTATGATTTTTTTTTATTTTGACCGAACATTTTTTTTAGAGAGTAAATTAAATCTTATAATTTTTGAATGATTAATTATCAAAAGAAAATGATTAAAAATTTAAAATTTATAAATAAAAAAAATATTTATTTTTAAAGTTTTTTTGAAAAAAAAATCAAAAAATAGAAATCATTACCAAGCAACTTGGAGATAATTTTTTTATTTTTTCTTGAAAATCACTAAATAAAAATTGTTATCAAATACATTTGTGATTATTTTTATAAAAAACACTTATGATTATTTTTATAAAAGAATAAAAAACACAAATTAATTATTTAATTATAAATCAAAAATCAAAGATCCTTATCAAACATGCACAATTTATTTATTGTATTTATATGCACGGTTTATTTTTCAATAATTTGAATTTTTTTTACTTTTATGAAATTAAATGGCAAGATTGTTTACAAAAATTGAAATAAAAAATTGCTTTATTATAAATTTATATAAAATGAAAATTTTGTAATTTTTTTTTTGTCTTCGTCGTCGTTATCATTTATTATATTTACTTCAGCTCACATATAGCATAATTCTCTTTCTTACTTATTTAAAGATTCTAAAAAATGTTGCAAAACAACAACAAATGTAATAAATTGGGTTTGATTCATAATATTTTTATTCATAATTTTTTATTTTTTTTAAGTAATTTTTTAATCATATATATTTAAAAATAATTTTGAGTTTTGGTTTATACACTTTTAAGAAATCACTAATAAAATATGGAATGATTCATAAATATTTAAATAGAATATTTTTAATAAAATTTATGATTTATGATTTTTTTAATTTTAACTAAATATTTTTACTAGAGAGTAAATCAAGTTTTGTTACTTTTGAATGATTAAGTATTGGAAGAAAATGATTTTAAAAATTAAAATTTATAAAAAAAAAAAAACCAAAATTTTTCTTTAATTTTAAATTTTTTTTAAAAAATAAAATAAAAAATAGAAAACATTACCAAACAATTTAGAGGTGATTTTTTTTTAATTTTTTTTCTTAAAAATTACTAAATAGAAATTGTGATGCGAACCGCTCGCCACGACTTCTATGACCTCCAAATCACGCGGTTTGGCAACCACAAGAAATACGGACAAAAATCCGACACCAATCTTAGCACGCAAATTCTACGAAGAACGGTCGACTATGGTAGCAAGGAACTCACCTCCACACATGGATATACGCACCACGAGCCGAGACAAGGCGAAACGCCACAAAGGGTTGCTAGTTCCTTTGATAAGTTTCTTGATAGAACAAGAGAAGCACTTGTGCTCTCTAAATTTGAAATCACTTCAAATATTTTTTTTCCTTGATGAAAATTCATGATAATTGTATATATCCTTACATTGGCAGCTGCTCCCGTCTTCGGGAGGGGGTCCGATTCGTATCATTCCCTCCTTCTTCGAAAGAATTCGACCTCGAATTCGGACCTTTGTCGTAGGGCAAGTTTTGCAGGCCATCTCCGTTTTGTTTTTCATCATAAGATTCCTGCAAGAAAGAAAAGTTAGAAAATAAACATTGTTTGGTCCTTTTTCTTTCTTCCTTCCCCCTTAAGTGTCCCTCCTTCTCTTTGGGCTCTCCTTCCAACCTTTTCCCCTTTTTCTCCTCAACTTCCTTTAAGAGCTGGTTGCATATTAGTTGCGGAGATAAAGGCAAGAATGTGAACTTCTTCCCTTCCTTCTCGAGGGAATACTCATTCTTGTATCCGTCATAGGTGACCTTCCTATCGTACTGTCATGGCCGCCCTAGCAATATATGCCCAGCTTGCATGGAAAACACATCGCATATCACCTCATCCTTATATTGTCCAATGGAAAAGGTTACGAGTACTTGCTGTTCAACCTTTGCTTCTCCATTGTCATTCAGCCATTGTAGCTTGTACGGTTAGGGATGTTTGTTTGTAGTCAATCCTAGCTTCTTAACTAAAGTTGTGCTAGCAATGTTGGTGCAACTCCCACTATCAATGATTAACTGACACACCTTATCACTCACATGGCATCTCGTATGAAAAGTATTAACTCTTTGGGATCCCATGTCAACTTCTCTGTAATGATCCAACGGTGCCCGCCGTACCACAAGCAACTCTCCTGTGACTGGATACACTTCCTCGTCATTAGCCTCCTCTAATGACGGCTTCTCCCCTTCATCACTGTCATCATCGGTCGCCACCTCCCCGTTGGCTTGCACGATCATTGCCCTTTTGTTCGGACATTGATAAGCACAATGACCTTTCCCAAGGCAACGGTAACAACTTATGTCACGACTTCGATGGACGGTTTCTCCTACGTCCTTTCCCTTATCTCTCCTCATCTCCTTTTCTTTGCCCTTGTTTTCAAAATTGGGCTTAGAACTGCCTTCCCCTTCCTTCTTCCCATTAGACTTCCAAGGCAGAATTGGGTTTGGTGTTGGTGTCGGAAAAGTGGTGTCCTGATTGTTCTCTACGGGTATGACATGGCTACTCCTCCTCTTCAATTGCCTTTCTACCTTGATGGCCATTTGTACCATATCCTCCAACTCAACATAGTGGTGCAACTCCACAATGTTGGCAATATTAGAGTTCAACCCGCTTAAGAACCGAGCCATGGTGGTCTCCCTATCTTCCTCCACACTTGCTCTCACCATAGTCATCTCCATCTCCTTGAAATACTCATCAACGGACCGATGACCTTGATTAAGCCTTTGTAGCTTCTGATAGAGTTCCCGGTAGTAGTGGCTTGGGACAAACCGCTTCCGCATTATGGCCTTCATCTCACCCCAACTATCAATGGGTCTCTCTCCACTCCTCCTCCTTGAAACCACTAATTGGTCCCACCAATTTAAGGCGTAATCGCTGAACTTGACTACCGCCAACTTAACTTTCTTCTCCTCGGAATAATGGTGACAATCAAAAACATGCTCAACCCTTTTCTCCCACTCCAAGTACAACTCCGGATCATTCTTTCCTTGAAATGTAGGCATCTTCATTTTGATGTTGTCCAAATTCCGGTCAACCCCGTCATAGGGCCGAGGTGGGGGTCTCCACATACCTTCCCGACCATTTCTTCCTCCCCTATAGTCATTCCTCCCTCCATAGGGCATCCTCCTTTCTTCGTTCTCAAAATCTTCATCCCAATTCTCCTCATCCACTAAGGGCCTCCTATTCGGTCTCCTAACTTCCGGAGCCTCTTCGGGTGCTCTTCGTTGTAAGTTGGCAACCGTAGCTCCTTGTCGTTCTACCCGCTCATCAAGATTTACCATGACGGCACTCAACCGTTCCATGGATTGTTGCAATGCACGCAACAAAGATGCGGTATCCGGACGCTCTTTGGAATTAGCCCTGTCAGACATGATCACCATAACTTTCGCACACAGAGAATTAGTTAATCAAATTTAAGAACAGAAAAATCCACTTCGTTACCTCACGTGTTTAATCGCTCGGATTGATTGCTCAAACACTTCTCGTTCTATAGCAAGTCAACTTCCGAAACTTTCAACCCGAGGTAGAATTCTACGCTCACCTCACTAGTAGTGCAATATCCAATTCAAGGCAAGCAAGGAACTAACTCAAAGTGTTTGGAGTTCTAACTCAATGAAAATGGAATAAAATAACGACTTTGTAAAAATTTCTCGGAAAAGAAATTTTCACTTTTTTTTTTATAAACTGTTTGGAACGTAAAACACGAACAAAACACGAGATACGAGCAAAAACACGAGATTCGAATAAAAACACGAGAGCACAGTAAAATTACCAAAATGCCCTTGACACTACGAACAGTTTTTCAGAAAAATTTCCAACATGAAAACCTTCCCAAAACACAACAGAAATTCAGGAAACACAAAAACACAATCTAAAATTTTCCAACAACAGCAGAATAATTTCAGAAAATTAGAAACAACAAAACACAATCTAAATTTTCAACAACAAGCAGAAATTTCCAGAAAATTCAGAAACAACAAAACATAATCTGAAATTTTCAGAAAATCAGAAACAACAAAAACAGGAAACAACAACACAAATCAGGATTGATTTCAGAAACACAATACAATCAGAATTTTTGCAAGAACAAGATGAAAAATTCTGGAAAATGAAGAACAACACAGATTTTGCAAGAGTGCACAAATTTTTTTTTTTTTTTGTAAACGAAAATAACAACACAAACAAAAACGATTCCAGGAACACAACACAATCAGAATTTTTGCAAGAACAACAAGAAAAATTCTGGAAAATGAAGAATAACACAGATTTTTTTTTTTTGTATAATGAAAATGACAATAAAAGATAGGAGTCTAGAATTATAACCTAGAGCTCTGATACCAAATGATGCGAACCGCTCGCCACGACTCCTATGACCTCCAAATCACGCGGTTTGGCAACCACAAGAAATACGGACAGAAACCCGACACCAATCTTAGCACGTAGATTCTACGAAGAACGTTCAACTATGGTAGCAAGGAACTCACCTCCACACATGGATATACGCACCACGAGCCGAGACAAGGCGAAACGCCACAAATGGTTGCTAGTTCCTTTGATAAGTTTCTTGATAGAACAAGAGAAGCACTTGTGCTCTCTAAATTTGAAATCACTTCAAATATTTTTTTCCTTGATGAAAATTCATGATAATTGTATATATCCTTACATTGGCAGCTGCTATACATATATATAGATACAATGAAAACCTAAAAAATGTCTCAAGAAATCCTAGCTATTGATTTGGATCCAATGGCCCAAAAATTACAACAATTTGAATCCTCGCCGCGGCGGGGAAATATTCATGCCGCGGCGTGCCCTGTTCTGTTTGCCCCACGCGTATCCATGCCGCGGCGCACAAATGTTCATGCCGCGACGCGCACATTCAGAATCTGCGCGCAGGTCTGGCTGTCAGGCGCGCTTGTCCGTGTCAGCGCGCAGGTCTGGCATGTCAGCGCGCGCACGTCTCGCCCTGTCCTCGTCATGCCTCGGCGCATGGAATCTCATGTCGCGGCGCGCATGCAACTTCGGCCCAAAACAGAAACCTCATCACTGCGGCGCCATATTTTTGTGTCGCGGCGCGCACGTTTCCTTCGATCCAATACAGAACGCCCTGTGCCGCGGCGCACCAAATCTATGCTGCGGCGCGCTTGTGTGACAATTCCAACGTCCAATGCAGAAACCTCCTCTCCGCAGCGCATAAAATCCATGCCGCGACGCAGCTCCAATTTTTGGAATTTGCCACTTGCACTTGTCTTCTCCTCTTCCATTGTGCTTGCATGCTTGTTTTTGTTGTTGCATGCCTTTTTGCACTATCTTGAGGCCCTTCTCAAGGCACGGCTCTCGGCTCGTGTCGGGCCGTCTTCGGGAGGGGGTCCGATTCGTATCAAATTGTTTTAAAATACATTGATGATTATTTTTATGAAAGAATCATAAATTATAAGATCAATTATTTAATCATAAATTATAATCATTAGACTTTAACAATTATGATTTATATTCAATTTAATATTATTTGATTTTATTCCCAATAAGTATATATGAACATTTTTTTTTTTGTATATAAGGAATATGTATTTATCTTAAAAATTTACAATGAGATGATGAAATTGCAATCGAAACCTAATATATAATATTATATTTTAATTGGCAAATTTAACTCAATATATTTAAAGGTTGAAAATATATAAAGGTATTTTTTTAACACTTTTTTTTTTTACAAGTTGTTATTCTGTAATAATTAATGAGATAGATTATTATTGGTTGTATCAATTGGACTTATGAGTGGACATGTTTATTTAAAAATGAACAAAATTGATATTTTTTGATCGAATCTATCAGAATTTTATTTAAAATTTAATTTTTCAATCAATTTTGGCTTGAATATATTGAAAATTGAATAAGTTTGGTCAATTTTGATTTTACACTTATAAAACCAAATTAAATCAAACTAATCGAACTTAATTTAAAAAAAAAAAAAAAACATTATTTATATTTACTTATTTAATAACAAATAATATAATATTTAAAATGATATATATTTTTGCATTTGTAGGGTGTAGCTCAATGATATAAGGATTATGGACAAGAATTTTTGATTTGTGTGATAATTGCAATGGTTATGAAATATATTTTTTAGTATATTTAATTCTAGATATTATTTATGCTTATTGAATTTTGTTTTTCAATTACAATTGTTCATTTGCAATTTTTTGAAAGTATTATGTGAAAATGAATTGATGCATGTTTATAGATAGAGAAAATTTTGATATTATATTTGTCAATAAACTATTTCTTCCTTCAAAATAATAAAAAAATATTTTTTAATAAATCAACCAACGTAGCTGCTTGTTAGTCTGTTTTTCATTTCCTATTAGTCGATTTTGATTTGGCATTTTAAAAATTGCATATGTCGGTTTATTCTTTGTTATGTTTTAAAATTGATCGTGCCCTCCCTTGGACTTACCATTTTTTAAGACTAATAATATTTTAAAAAATTATTAAAAATAATAATTTTAAAATTTATAATAATAAAATTAACACTTTAATAATATTAAACGTTAAACGTTTTACATTAATTATTTTTTTAATTATAAAAATATAAATATAAATATAAATATAATAAATATTATTTTTATTATTATAAATTTTAAAAATTCTTATTTGTTTTCCTAATCTCTTGTCTGTTATCGTAAGATAATGACTTGTTGAAAAATAATAAATACGGAGAACACGCTATCGTTTACTAACACAACAAATGTTTCTCTCTTCGGACATCGTTCGCAGCTTTCTTTTTTATCCACTAATCCGTTAAACCTCAGTCCCCTAAACCCTCTTGGAGAACGATGCTTTGTATCTTCAGATATGGCAATTTCAGCTAAAAGCTATCAAGTTCCTTTCAACTTGGACCTTCCTCCTCAAATTTTTAACAGCCTTAAGCCCAAAACCCTGTGTTTCTGTCACAGTCCTCAAACCCATCAGCTCTCCTTACGAAAAACCCCGGAAGAACCGGTCCTCGGCACCTCCTCTATCAACAGCCAGAACCCAAACTTCGATTTGTGTGAACTATGCCTTCATGGGAATCTAGGAAAAGCTTTGAAACTGTTAGAGTCAATGCAAGAGCTTCAAATTACTGTGGAAGAGGATGCTTATATTTCTCTGATAAAGCTATGTGAGTGGAGACGGGCACACGATGAAGGGACTCGCATATATTCCTACATATTGAAATCGATGACCCATTTGAGTGTTCGACTTGGGAACTCTTTGCTGAGTATGTTTGTGAGGTTTGGCAATTTGGCTGATGCCTGGTATGTATTTGGGAGGATGAGGGAAAGAAGTGCGTTTTCTTGGAATGTATTGCTCGGTGGGTATGGAAAAGCAGGTTTCTTTGACGAGGCTTTGAATCTGTATCATAGAATGTTGTGGGATGGAGTTATGCCCGATGTTTATACTTTTCCGTGTGTTCTGAGGACTTGCGGGGGAATACCAGACTTGGCTAGGGGGAAGGAGGTTCATGTACATGTTATTCGATTTGGGTTCGAGTCTGATGTAGATGTTCTCAATGCATTGATGACCATGTATGTGAAATGTGGCGACATTGCCAATGCAAGGTTGGTGTTTGATACAATGCCTAAGAGAGACAGGATATCATGGAATGCAATGATTTCTGGCCACTTTGAGAATGGAGAGTGTTTGGAAGGATTTAGATTGTTTTTAGCTATGCACAATTTTCCAGTAAACCCAGATTTGATGACTATGACTAGTTTAGTGTCTGCTTGTGAGCTTCTTGGCGATGAGAGGTTGGGGAAGGCAATTCACGGTTATGTGATAAGAACAGCTTTTGGGAATGATGTTTCAGTATATAATTCCTTAATTCAGATGTATTCAAGTGCTGGACACATTGAGGAAGCAGAAAAGGTTTTTTCCAGAATGGAATGCAAAGATGTTGTTTCATGGACTGCAATGGTTTCAGGGTATGATAATAATGCGCTGCCTGGGAAGGCTATTGAAACTTACAAAAATATGGAGTTGCAGGGTATCATGCCAGATGAAATAACTTTAGCTAGTGTTTTAACTGCTTGTGCTTCTGTAGGCCAATTAGATATGGGTGTCAAGCTTCATGAGGATGCTAAAAGGTCGGGGCTCATCTCATATGGAATAGTTGCTAACACACTTATTTATATGTATGCTAAATGTAAATGCATTGATAAGGCTTTGGAAATGTTTCATCGCATCCCAGAGAAGAATGTCATATCATGGACTTCAATTATTCTTGGACTTCGGATCAATTATCGGTGCTTTGAGGCTTTGATTCTCTTTCGACAAATGATACTTAGGGTTAAGCCAAATTATGTTACCTTTGTGTCAATCTTATCTGCTTGTGCTAGAATAGGAGCTTTGATGTGCGGAAAGGAGATTCATGCCTATGCATTGAGGACTGGTGTTGCTTTTGATGATTTTTTACCCAATGCCCTTTTGGACATGTATGTAAGGTGTGGAAGGATGGGCCATGCATGGAATCAGTTCAACTACATTAAAAAAGATGTTGCATCATGGAATATCTTGCTAACTGGTTATGCTCAGCAGAGGCAAGGAGGTCTTGCTATTCAGCTATTTCATAGAATGGTCAATGCAAAGGTAGATCCAGATGAGATCACATTTATTTCACTACTATGTGCCTGCAGTAGATCTGGTATGATTACTAAAGGTTTGGAATACTTTAGAGGCATGACCAACAACTACTCAGTCACCCCTAATTTGAAGCACTATGCATGTATGGTTGATCTACTCGGCCGTGCAGGGCAATTGGATGAGGCTTATGAGTTTATACAAAAGATGCCCATAAAGCCAGACCCAGCCATATGGGGAGCCTTATTAAATGCATGCAGGATCCACAGGCAGGTTGAGCTTGGTGAATTTGCATCTCAAAACATTTTTGAGAAGGATGGAGAAAGTATTGGCTATTATGTCCTCCTTTGTAATTTGTATGCTGACAGTGGTAGATGGCATGAAGTCGCAAAAGTGAGACAGGTGATGAGAGATAGGGGTCTAGTTGTAGATCCTGGATGCAGTTGGGTGGAAGTAAAGGGAAAAGTTCATGCTTTCCTAAGTGGTGATAGTTTCCATCCTCAAATAGAAGAAATAAATGCAGTCTTGGAAGGATTTTATAATAAAATGGAAGCAGCCGGTCTCAGCAAGGCAGAAAGTAGTCCTATAGATGAAGTTGAAGCTTCAAAATCTGATATTTTTTGTGGGCACAGTGAGAGACTAGCTGTTGCTTTTGTTCTCATCAATACTGCCCCAGGGACGCCTGTCTGGGTGACAAAGAATCTTTATATGTGCCAAAGGTGCCATAATACTGTAAAATTCATTACTACTGTTGTTCGTAGGGAGATTTATGTAAGGGATGCTGAAGAGTTGCATCATTTTAAGGATGGTATATGCTCTTGTGGAGATGAGGCTTACTGTGGAAACTCTGATAAGTAGGAGTGTGGAAATAATTGAAAACCTCATATTAACTTCAGGAGAGAGAAAGCAATGAGATTACCTGGCTGTTCACAACAGTGTTTAGGCTTAGTTGTGCTCTGAAAATTCCAAAGTAAATTTGGATCAGAACATTATTTGCAGTCAAGATCAAGCTTGGATATGGATAATCAGATCCATATGTTTTCAAGATGGCCTGCTTTGAGTTTTGAAGAGTGAAGAGGCTGCTTATGTCCTCTCTTATAGCCACGCAACATTTGCTCAGTTAAAAGGCAAAGAAATATTTTTGGTGCTTTGATAAGAAAATTTTGTTCCAAAGCATTGTGTTCACAAACAATTAGTATATGCTGTAAGTTCATCAACCTCTATTGATTTTATAAGACTTCCTTGTAAAATCTGTTTTCCTAGTTCATAAAATCGAAAGAACAAATTGCATTTTTGCATCTTATTTCTGTCATCTGGTGGTGTTAGGAATGGCCAGTGGCATTTAGTATGTCATTATTGCTACTCCTGTCAACAAACGATATATGATGTATAAAGAATTCCTTGTAGAAATTGTATTTACTCCATGGCACTTAATGCATTATTTCAGTCAGATACGCCTACTTTTTTTCGGTACTTATTTGTTGAGGACAGTTTTGTTCTACTAGCTACAAGCCTAGAACTTAAAACTTATTTGCTGAGTACAGTTCATCCTACAAGCAAGAACTATCTCTACCCATTGGTGAACTTAATGCCTAACCAATGGACCTCAAATGCATGATGAATTAATTTGTTTGGATAAAACAGTTTATTTCATTCTAATGGGAACAATCACGAATATTGAACATAGAAGCTTGCTTTACTGATTGAAAGAACGAGAATATAATTAGGACTATTTGTAAAATGAAAATGGGTTAAAAACTTAGAACACATTAGCTAGACAAGTTGTTATAACCTATCTGCTACAAGTACGACCTATACACAAATTCTGGAGGACAGATGTTTTTAGTTTTAAAATTTTGATCTGTTACAGGGCTTAGAAAAATATTTTGACGAGAGAATTATTCTTGAATAGTTTAATACTGGTTAGAGGATTGACGACGAAATTCAAGTAATATTGTTGCATTCATTACCTGATACATACCAGGAGGTTAGGTCTGCTGTAATCTTTGGTAATCACAGTGTATCTACTGATGTGGTGGCATCACCCCTTGAGTTTAGAAATCTTGAGATAAAGAGTGATAGTACAAGTTCTGGTGGAGATGAAATGTTGGCTGCTAGAAAGGGATCTTATAAGAGCAATTTGCCTTGCAAAAATAAAAGCTTGTTGGGTACAGTTAGGACCAGAAAGAAATTGGTTCTGTGAAAAGAAGGGACATATATTATAAGTAGGAGTGAGAGAAACAATAACTAGAGCAATAGTGAAGCCTCAATGTTTCAGAAAATTACGATAGAGTAAATGTATTTGTTAAGAGCACAGAGGTCTGAACAGAGATGGGTTCCTAATTTTGATCGTTCATGTCATATTTCTTCTAATAAGTGTTCACAAGTCTGAAAGAATATGATGACGGCAAGATCTTGCTTGAGGACACACATTAGTGTATTTGGGAGCTACACATGTAATTAGCTATTCTTGGTAACTCCTATGTTAACCGTGTAGCCAATAAGTTTCTAGAGTTAATTAAGTGCTTGGAAGAGCTTGTTTGTAAGCTTAAATTTCACGAAGTTACTTCTCTGTATCCTACATTGTTGACGTAGTGAAAGCTTTAATTTGCTTGCCTGTGGATAGGCTCTTAGAGCCAAACCATATTGGGGTTCTTCCATCTTTACTACTCTACAACCTTTCAATTTGCCAGCTTATTTCTCTATGTTAAAGCACTGAGAGATTGTAGAGGATTTCTGGGTTTTCGTTCAAACAGAAATTAGCAAAAAAACTGGAATGAATTGGACCAAGTACACAACTACCTGGTATCAGAGCTGGGTTCAGAACTTGGTGCGAAGATTTTTGGAAATCAAAGGACTATTTGTAACATGAAAAAGGTTTAAAAACTGAAATACTAGTAGAAAGTAGCTATTATAAACAAGCAGCTGTTGTATAACCTGTCTGGTACAAATACAACCTCCCTCATACACAAATTCTGGAAACAGAATAACCCACATCAAATAAATGATAATTCCCCAACTTACAGTGCCACTGCAAACATTGTTGAAATTGAATAACATGCATGATATGGAATATACACAGTTCAAAAATTATAAATATGAATACTCATATCTTAACAGCCTTCTTGATTATCTTGAATGATGACTTGATAAAGCTATTCTCTATAGCATGTTCCTCATCATCGGGCTTCTTTCCCATGCTGTCTACATCCTTTTTCATACCCAAAATTAGAGAGGGAGAAGATGGGATCCGTCGAAATGCCCTAGCACTGTCGGACCTCACTATTTTCCTTTCCTTTCCTTTCCATTTTGTTCCTGTCTTTCCTTCGCCCCTAAACTCTTACAGCTTTCAACTCCCTCTGTACTGTTACGTGCTACGTTCTTGTTGTTCTTTTCTGTCTCATTTATCTCTTCTTCTTTCCCCTTTCCATCATCCTTGTCTTCACTAATTGGCTGCTGCTTTTGATGAATCTGTGCTGCTGTCATGCCCTCTTTGTCTTCAAGTTCTGGATGCTTAAAATTCTTAATCTCCTTCAGTGGATAGATAAGATTTATCTTTCTAATAATATCATCAGTTTTGTTTGTTTTATTTCCGTGTTCATCATCTCGAGGCGTCATTTCTTCCTGAGTATTATTATCCTCCAACAGCATTTGAAGCCACTTCTCCACGTTGCCTTTGCCACGCTGTTTCCTACTCTCCTCATTTTCCTCAATTTCTGGTCCATGGCAACAATGGATCTATCATGATCCCCGTGGGCATGGTTATCTTCTACAACAGAGACTTTCAAATGTGTATTCAGTATCTTATCTATTTCTGGTCTCTTTTCTTCATCACTCATGGATATTCCAGCTTCTGATGCTTTCTCCTCAAGAAACACTCTCAGCTCCTTGTGTCTTGATGTCCTAATTGGCTTAATTCTTGGCAAACAAAGAACAGCTTTATTGTCTCCATCTTTTTTGACTAAGGTATCATCATCATTCATTCTTAGTCTCTTCCTTGTTCCAATTCTGATCTTATTTGTTTCTCAAGCTCATCTCTTTGCTTATATTTCCTATGCAGGTCCTTTTCAGCTTCTCCACAAATTGGCTTTTGTGCTTCAAGTCTTGCCATGAGTGCATTAGATGCTGCTTGGTTCAATCTTAGTTGCTCTTTGTAAATGACACTCCAACATGAAGTGATAATCTATAAAAGGTAAGTCTCCTAAAATGGAAATGGGGATTAACAAATTTTTAAACTAGAAAAATATCGTTGGTTAAGCGTAACTGGTGTGTAGTATCTCTTATCATTTTCTCAAGCATGTTCTTATATGATCACTATGCCTCAGCTACCCTCCTGCATTTTTCTGCCTTTTGCTTGCGCTTTATCAATGCAAGTTCCGAGTCCTGAATGATTTTCCTCTTCATTCTTTAGCCTCATTTCGCTCACTTTATCATCCAGTTTCTGAATTGCCGACTGCTTTTTAAAGGTTATTCTCTTTGTTTCAAAGAATCTCTGGCTATAACAATTGCTTGGTATGGGTTGGTAAGCATATTTGGATTTTCATTTGCTTTTGGAGCACCAGGCCTCGCATTTCGCCCATCTAATACAAATAGTTTATACAAAAATAGTCAAGTTTAATCAGAAGAGAAATACTGTGAACATTGTGATAACAAATAGGTGTAACAGACTTAATGGCCAAAATGCAGTTAAAGAAGTAGCAAGGGTGCATGTGCACCTTTCTTGAACCTGTGTGTGTGCACTTCAGTATAGGCACCTAATATATATATAATGTATGTTGGTGTTATGTAATATACATATGTAAACAGTGAGAGACTATAAACTGTAATTAGGTGCAAGAATCCTTGTATATAATTCTCTAAAGCATCCTTGAGAAGACAGGCTCAGTTCATACATGTTGTATGCGTTCTTGAGGGCTGGTGCTTGTAGGATGGTGTACTGTTGTAAGGGTTATACAGTTTGATTGCTAGTGGATTGAAACTGTGCTAGTTCCCGTGGATGTAAGCCTCCACATTGGAGGAAGAACCACGTTAAAAATCTTGTGTTATTTATTTATTTTGTGCATTTACAGTATTTACCTGTTATCATCTTTTCTCATTTCTATTATATTAAAGGGTGTGCATGAAACAGACGAAACTGGTGATTGTTTCAACAATTATTGGTATCAGAGCTTTCTTCAAGAAAATTGAGATTGGAGTTGTGCGCGCAAACTTACTGCAATCAAAGCTCAGGTGTAATTGAAGGTTCAGTCAGCTTCAAGAGTTTCCACATAACTGCTTTTCTTTGGGTAACAAGTTTGGTTTGGCAATTATGACCATCACTAGGTATGAGATTGAAAAATTTGATGGAACTGGGGACTTTGCACTTTGGAAGAGAAAAATGAGGAATATACTGATCCGGCAAATCTTGATGAGACTTTTCCAGCAGAGATGAAAGAGGAAGAAAAGAAGAAAATATTGAACAAAGCTAGTAGCTGCATAGAACTCTATTTGGCCGATAATGTTCTATGGCAAATCCAAGATTTGAAAACTGCTAAGGAGATATGGGGAAGACTAGAGACTCTGTATGATCATAAAACATTGTCTAATAAGATTTTCTTGAAAGAGAGACTCTTTGGTTTCCAGCTAGATCAGTCAAAATCGTTGGAATATAATCTTGATCAATTCAAGATGATAAACGCACAGCTAGCAAATCTGGACAAGAAAATTGATCAGAGAGATCAACCAATTATATTACTTAACAACCTACCCGAGTCTTATAGTGAACCAAAGACAACAATCAAGTATGAAAGAGAAGAACTTAAGTTGGATTTTGTAATATCATCCTTAAAATCTTGGGAGTTAGATTACAAGAAAATCAATAAATATGCAGACACCAATGAGGGACTGTTTGTTAGAAGAAGACAAGAGAAAAGAAGTGATGTGACAAAATGGAGGGGGAAATCCATATCAAAATCCAGAAGCAAGAAAAACCTCAGATGCTTCATATGACATAAGGAAGGACATTAAGAAACTGTCCAATGAGAAGACAGAAATCAGGTGACTCTAATGGAAATGCAAATGCAACAGGTGCATGTGATCTGATCGATGGATATGAAAGCTTTGATGTCCTTGCAGTCACAAATGGAAAGTGCGAGAATGAATGGATACTGGATTCTGGATGTACATTTCATATGTGCCCCATCAAGTCATGGTTTAAGGATTTGAAGGAAGGCAATTCTAGAAAAGTGCTTCTTGGTAATAATTTTGAGTGCAGCGTAGAGGGAATTGGTAGTGTCGAATTAAAACTTCACGATGGAACCTGCAAGATTTTATATGATGTGAGATTTGTACAAGAATTGAGAAGAAATCTCATCTCACTAGGAGCTCTAGATGCTGCAGGTTATTCAATCAGATTAGACCAAGGTACAATTAGGATATTGTTGGGTTCTTTGGTTATTATGAAGGGTATTAGACAACATGGCCTCTACATCTTACAAGGTAAAACGTCACTGAACAAAGAGAATGCCTTAATTACTTCAACCAATAATGCAACACATCTTTGGCACAATTAGTGACAAGGGACTCATTGAACTCTACAAACAAGGTATCCTGGTGATGCGAACCAAGAAAGCTCGAATCTTACGAAAGAAACGATTTCAGATTTCACACAATCTAAGCATTCAAATCCCTAGAGGAAAACAGATTTTTAGGTTGCAAGAGCTCACCTTTTTACCTGGATATTACGCACCACGCAACAAGACGAGAGAAACACCACAAAAGATTGCAAAACCTTTGATAAGTTTGGGTTTGAAGAACATGGAGCTTTGGAGCTCTCAAATTTGATTTGCAAATCAAAATTTGTATTAATGAACAAAGTTACAAAAGAGCTGCTACAATTTGTCCTTATATAGGGTACAACAAAACTTAAAAGAAAAATTAAATCCTAGCCATTGATTTTAATCCAATGGTGGTGATTTTAAAGAAATGTCGATCCATGCCGCGGCGGATAAATTCTTGTGCCGCGGCGCGCCTTTTTTGTGGACTGCTCGGAGAAAAACAGAAACTTCTGTGCCACGGCGGAACAATACTCATGCCGCGGCGCGCTTACTGAAGCAAGTCTGCGCGCACATCTGCCAGCACACGCGCGCGCGCCTGTTGTTACTCTACTACCAAAACAGAACGCTCCGTGCCGCGGCGCCCCAAATCTATGCCGCAGCGCGCTTCCACGTCAAGATCTCCTTCCAAAACAGAAAGTTACTCGCCGCGGCAGCTATAATTCCATGCCGCGGCGCAGGTCTTCTTTTCCAAAATCTGCCCTTAACACAATGCTTGGCCTCTCACAAGCTACACCTTCTTTCCCCATCATCCCTTGATCTTGTTCCAACTCTTGAATAAGCCCATTCAAAGCTTCTTGGAGTCGTTTGGCCTTCAATCTTGTGATTGGTCCGTTCGGGATTTGTAGTGGCTGAAGCGGCGCATTATTCGTATCATTCTCTCTCTCTTGAAAATGATTCGACCTCGAATCTTCATCTGCATTATCAAAAAGAGAAAGGTCAAAAACATTAAAAGATGCGCTAACATTATACTCACCTGGGAGGTCTAATTTGTAGGCATTGTCGTTAATCCTTTCTAAAACTTGAAACAGTCCATCCCCTCTTGGTTGTAGCTTTGATTTACGCTTGTCAGGAAACCGCTCTTTTCTCAAATGTAACCAAACCCAATCGCCTGGTTCAAAAACGACTCTTCGTCGCCCCTTGTTTGCCTTGAAAGCATTCTCTCTATTCTTCTTTTCAATACGTTCAGAGATGCTTTTATGCAGCCTTTTCACCATTTCAGCTTTCTTAGTACCTTATTCGTATCACCTGGGGAATGATAAGATAACTACAATTGGGATCTATGAGCACTGTATTTATAGAAAGAAGACCAAAGTTAAATTTAGGACAGGAAGACATACAACTAAAGGGATTATGAACTACATTCATGTAGATCTTTGGGGGCCATCTTCAACACCATCTCTTAGTGGCAGCAGGTATTATCTATGCTTAATTGATGATTTTTTTAGGAAAGTTCGGACATATATCTTAAGGAGCAAAGATGAGACTCTTGAAAGGTTTAAAAATTGGAAAAGGTTAGTGGAAAATCAGAGAGAAAAATCAAGGTCCTTAGAACTGACAATGGAATGAAATTTTGCAGCATTGAGTTTGAAAGGTTATGTGAGGACTATGGTATTCAGAGGCATAAAACTGTGATAGGAACTCCACAACAGAATGGGCTGGTAGGACAATTTTGAAAAAGGTCAGATGTATGCTATCTAACTCAAAGCTGCCTAAAAAATTCTGGGGAGAAGCAGTTCAAACTGCCACCTATTTGATTAATAGATCCCCATCCTCAGCAATAGAATTTAAAACTCCAGAAGAAAAGTGGAGTCATAGACATGCTGACTATGATAAACGCAGGGTGTTTGGATGTGTTGCATACACTCATGTTGCATAAAGAAGGTTGTGTTCCTAGGATACCTTGATGGAGTAACGATATAGATTTTGGGATCCATAATCTAAAAGGTGCTACCTTTGTGAAAAATGAAACATATAATAGTAAATCACTTGATGTAAATGCAATGAACAACAAACAATATGTTGTAATTGAGGTGGAGTCTCATACTGGTGAATCAAACTCTAAACAATCTGCACATGTACAAAATATGCAGGAAGAGGTAGAAGAAGCTGGAAATAATGAAACTCAAATGGATATTTGGGAATTCTCATCCAGGGAACATGAGAGTGTTACGAGCTCCAATCATCAAGATTTGGAGGATTACTCATTGGTTAGAGATAGGGCAAGGAGAATATCAAAACCAGTATTGAGGTATGGTTATACTGATTTTATTGCCTATGCACTAACAATGAGTGAAAGCATTGACAGGAGTGAACCAAAGACTTTCTTTGAAGCCATGTCTAGTGCTCATTCAAAGCATTGGATAGAAGCAATGCAAGAAGAAATGAATTCATTATTTAAGAATGGAACATGAATACTAGTCAAGAAATTAACAGGAGCTAGGGTAGTTAGTTGCAAATGGGTATTCAAATTAAAGGAAGGAATCAAAAGGATTGAGTTACCAAGGTATAAGGCAAGGGTTGTTGCTCAAGGCTTCTCACAAAGAGAAGGAATACACTACAATGAAATATTCTCACCAGTTGCCAAGTATACCTTCATCAGAATCCTTCTATCCTTGTAACACAGTTTGATCTCCATTTAGACCAGATAGATGTCAAAATGGCTTTCCTGCATGGAGAACTTGAAGAGACAATCTTTATGAGGATGCCCAAAGACTTTTCAATGAAAGGAAGGAAGGATGAAGTATGTCTTCTAAAGTAGTCACTATATGGACTTAAGTAGTCACTATATGGACTTAAGCAGTCACCACGTCAATGATACGAGAGATTTGATAACTTCATGATGGATTTGAAATTCAATAGGTGTGAGTACAATGCATGTGTTTATTTCAGACAAGAAAACAGTGGAAATATTGTATACCTTCTTCTATATGTTGATGACATGTTATTAGCAAGCAAGGATGAGGTGGATTTACTCCATTTTAAAGAACTTCTCAAAACTGAGTTTGACATAAAAGACTTAGGGAAAGCAAAAAGGATCCTTGGCATGGAAATTTATAGAAATAAGTAGGAAGGTAGACTAGTTATGTCATTGACAGGATATTTACAAAAAGTTCTAAAAAGGTTTTGAATGGACACATCAAAACCTGTCACAACACCTCTAGCACCACATTTTAGACTTTCTACAGAGCAGTCACCCAATACTGAAGAAGAGAAAAAGGAAATGCAGTATGTACCATACTCTAATGTTGTGAGTAGTCTAATGTTTGCAATGATTGCAACTAGGCCAGACATAGCACATTCAGTCAGTGTTGTAAGCAGGTTCATGTCCAACCCAGGAAGGCAACACTGGTCAGCAGTAAAATGAATCCTAAGGTACCTAAAGGGAACACTTAATGTGGGTTTAGTGTATAAGAGAAGTCCACAAGAAGTAAAGATTGAAGGATTCACAGATGCAGACTTTGCTGGAGATTTAGACAAGAGAATGTCACTAACTAGTTATGTGTTTACCCTATTTGGAAACATTGCGAGTTGGAAGAGTAAGAAGAGTAATCTGCAGACAATAGTGGCTTTGTCCACCACTGAAGCATAATACATTGCTTGAACAGAAGCAGTGAAGGAGGCTCTATGGATTAAAGGGCTGGTAAGCAAATTGGGGGTATTACAAGATACAGCTAATGTGTATTGTGACAATCAAAGTTCTATTTACTTGTCTAAGAATCCTGTTTTCCATGAGAAGACAAAACATATAGATGTTCAACTGCATTTTATCAGAGATATAATCAGCAAGAAGTTAGTGCAGATTATAAAGGTCCCAACAGAAGAAAATCCATTTGACATGCTCACGAAGGCTGTGACCTCGAGCAAGCTCAAGCATTGCATGAACTTGCTAAGGGTAGGTGGAGGTTGGAACAAGCAGCACAGACCACGTCCACTATTTAAAGGTTCTGTTTGTTATCAAGGTGGAGATTTGTGAACATTGTGATAACAAATAGGTGTAACAGACTTAACGGCCAAAATGCAGTTAAAGAAGTAGCAAGGGTGCATGTGCAACTTTCTTGATCCTATGTGTGTGCACTTCAATATAGGCACCTAATATATATATAATGTATGCTAGTATTATGTAACATATATATATAAACAACGAGAGACTATAAATTGTAATTAGGTGCAAGAATCCTTTTATATAATTCTCTAAAGCATCCTTGAGAAGACAGCCTCAGTTCATATATGTTGTATGCATTCTTGAGGGCTGGTGCTTGTAGGGTGGTGTGCTGTTGTAAGGGTTATACAATTTGATTGCTAGTGAATTGGAACTGTGCTGGTTCTCGTGGATGTAAGCCTCAACATTGGAGGAAGAACCACGTTAAAAGTCTTGTGTGTTCTTTATTTACTTTGTGCATTTACGGTATTTATCTGTTATCATCTTTTCTCATTTCTGTTATATCAAAGAGTGTGCATGAAACAGACGAAATTGGTGATTGTTTCAACAAATACTTTAGAAATACAAATGCAAAAGCATCAATTACTTGTTATATGCACTACCTGCTGCAGGAGATTGTAACCATAACTGCTTGTTGTAGTCAAGGGATCTTAATACCAATGAAGAGCCATAAGACTCTCTCCTTCTAGACACAACAACAGCAGCTGGAGCAAGGCCTAACTTCTCTTTTGATTCAACAAAATGTTGTGCAAAGAATGCAAATCTACCGTCTGTGAAGAAATCAATTCCTCATTTTCACCTTGGGCGAACAATAATGAGAATGCCCTGTGTCTGTCAAGCATATGAAAAACAAAATTGTTCACCATATGATGATATTTCAAAAAACATATGCCTCTTCTGCATAGAATAGAAGGGAAATAGACCTACCTGAAATCAGAATTAGAAGAAGCAAAGATTGACAAGAACTGGTTTACGGAGATGCCCAACTGAAATTCCCACCATGGAATTAGAAATTCAAGCTTGTTATGCTTCTTCTTGCCGACTTGCCACTGCAATATCTTCAAATTGCTGAGAACAGTCAATCCACCCCCTGCGCTATAAAAAGTCAGCAAATTGTATGTGTGTGAGAGTTGAGTAGGGTAGTAATAGTAGCATAACGTACTTGAACAAGGAAACCAATGATCTATATCCCATGAAATTGGAGAAACTGAATCAGCATGATAGTAGAGAACATTTCCATAGGGGTCTATTCTTATTACAGCTGGATCAAACCCAGCATTCCTGAAGATTAAAATAAAGAGAAGCAGAAATTCTAAGTCCCAATTTAATCAATTTTCATCATTAAGAGCTAAAAAACAGAATTTAGTCCATGTTATTGTTATATTACCCTAGGTGATCAAGCTGTTTCCACAAGACACTGACAAAAATTTTAGGCTTTGTGGTGGGTTTGGCTTTTGGGTCGATGATTTCAAACTTGTCTAATTTCTTTGCTTTCATTGCCTGTAAACCAGTAAAAACTAAGATTCCAAATACCCAGAAAACCCAAATCAAAATTCTCTCTTGTACATCAATTTGAAGGAAAACTAAGAAGAAATCAATATGATACCTCATGATGTTGCAAAGAGAAAGGAATGAAAGTGAAAGGAGGTCCATTGATGTAAGGAGTAGTACTAATACGACAAAGCATTGCATAGGCTCTCGGGTTACCAACGCTCTCATCCATGGCCATATCATCTTCGGAGAATGCGTAATCAATAGCCATTTTCGTTAGTCGATTTGGGTTCTGAAAGAAACAGGAGAGCCAGATTGGTATTGTTCAGCTTTAGCTAGCAACCAAGTTAACGATTGCAGTGATTTTTAGATGATAATGATTTTGGAGTTTGAAATGTTCGCAAGAAGGTGGTGTAACGGCTAGATGCTGTTGATCCACCACATTAAAAAACAATCACTAAAGTCCTAAAAATTATATTCTATAGGTTGATTTCTCTGACCAAAATACCCTCTATTAAAATATTATCTTTAAAACTAAATCTCACATTTTATCAATTCAACTAATTATAATCAATTTATTGCAAATAAAAATGTTTTATATTTAAAAAATTATAACTTTAAATTTTAATATAGATAATTTTTTTTTCAACATCTAAATTAAATACTTATCGATTGATAAAAAAAAAAAAAAAAATTGTCACAAACACTTCAAACTTGAGATAAGGTGTGATGCTAGACCATCCAAGTTTGATGTCATCTTCATTACATAGGTGAAAGACTATTATTGGTTAATATTTTACTATATAAAATCATGTCAAAAAGTAAGACTCTTATAACGAATAAAGGGTTAGTTATATTTTCATAAGATTTAAAAATATTGAATAAAAAAATGTCCATCCTTTTTCCAAAAAATAAGTGTATTATTAGATAATTTTTTTTTTATATATCACATCGTTATCATAATTATAATTAATGTAATAATTATTTAATATAATTTTGTAAATTTAATTATACTTTTTAATAATACAATATTACATCATTTGTAATAAATAAAACTTTTTTAAAATAAAAACGTGTATCATTGGACTTTAGCCCTACTCTTGAATTTCAATGCAAATTTTATATTTTATTTTTCTACCGGCGTACTTTAATTGTAACTTTAAAAATATCTACTTTAACTATTCAATATTACTACCATATCTTATAAAATTAGTGCAATTATAATCATTGAAATATTAATTATATAAAAAATGATGAATTTTTTTTTTTACCTTCAACTACTTTTAATGTTCCAAAATTTAAATTTTAGACTCACAAATAATTATTCTTTTAATTCTAAACAAACAGTTTAAATGATAAAATTATTCGAATGATTTTGTGTGGTATGTGGTTTGGTTAGACAATAAGACACAAGTTTGAAATTTGAAACATAAGTTCTAATGTCGAGCTAGTCTCATAAATAACTTCTTATAAGTGGGGCTCACTCTCTAATCAATATATTATTGGTGTGTGATAATAATTATGTTTTTTAAATTTTGGTGAGCTCTTATAACTTATATTTAATTTGAATGTAGATAAAAATAAAAATATTATAAAGATAATATATTATGATAATAATAATTATTAATGTTATAATAAAAATGTATAAATTATTTATTATATTTTAAAATTAGTTATATTTGAGAATTATTATTATTATTAAATAATTAAATATTATTAATAAAATATTTTTACGGTAATATCCCTAAGTCTTAGTTTACATATGGACAATATAATTTTTACTTTTATTTCAAAATAAATTGTAAAGTCATTAATATTTTTAGTAAAAAGTTATACATATATGTAAGTGAGTTTGTGCACACATGTCTTCTTAAATTTTGGTGTAATATGTGTCGGGGAAATATATGCACTATTAGTATTATTTAATAAGGAAATAAAAAAAAATTATTATCCAACTAATTTTTTTTTTTTAAGTTTTTTTTTTTAACTTGATTTATCTATAATCCCTAATTTATTTCATATATTATAATTTAATTATTAATATTTTAATTCATAAAATTTAGAATCAAATTATAAGCCTTTCAACTTCACAAGTTCTTTCTTATTTTTATTCATTATCTTTAAATATATATCGTAAAATTTATAAAATTTGTTTTAAAAATAAAGGATATAATTACTTATAGTATAATACTTTAGTAGTTTTTGATAAAAAAAAATAAAAAAAAAATAGTTTAGTAGTTATTTATATTTAAGCACAACATTTTAACATTACTTTACGTACTAATTTAGCAAATTAAAACTTCAATTGGTTTTATGAAAACAACTTTAATTATTTTAGAAATTTAAAAAATAGAACGTACTTGTTACGTAATGTTGACTAATCATAGCTTTGATTCCAAGCTTCTCATTTTCTAAAACCAAAGTTATATCGACAAAATGACCAATTTATCATGAGACATGTTCATTACGTCAAACCAGCAACCACGGTCAAAAGGACGCGTGTTCTGAAGCACCAAATTTCTTATTTTGTTTCACTTTTCCCAAAAATATTACCTTAATTATTTTTACTATCAAATAAAAAAAATGCATAAATTATTTGTTATAATTTTATAATTAATTAATTTTTAATATAAATATTTTTAAATAAAATTACATCAATTAAAAATAATTATATTAGTAACAATTCAGTTATAAGATATCATTAATTATTTTTTGTTCCTTTTATTTTAACTTATTTAAATTTAAATTCTTTATAAATAAACTTATAAAAGTATTAAAAATAATGGTGGCTATTTTCGTTCATTCTATTTTTAATTTATTTAAATTTAAATTTTTTATAAATAAATTTATAAAAGTATCTATATAAATAAAGATAATCGAGGCTATTTTAATAAATTAAAAATCTAAATAGTATCCTGGCCGTATCTCACGCGCTTTATGGAGTTGTGGGAAAGACTTTTTAAGTTATTTCAGTGACTACTAGACTACTAGTAGTTAGTGACTATACTTAATATAAAAAATAAAAATAAAAAAGAAAGAAAGAAATAGAAAAGACTAGTTAGTGACTACTGGTTAAAAAATAAAAAATTACTTCAATGCCGCTCGTTTTTCTTTGTTTCTTTCCTACCAAGATCTGAACAACGCGGTACAAGTCTTTTTTATTTTATTTTATTGGTCAATCGAATCTGTGATCTAAATTTCAGCAGTTGAAGTTCTGGTCTAAACAAATCGTTGTCTGAAAAGAACAAATTCAGGTTAGTGTTCCTCATGTCGATTGCTTTCTCGGAATTGCTTCAATTCAAGACTTGCTTGACTTTAAAGTTTAAACTTCTTGCCATCGTTTCTTTCTATCTCAATTTCCTAAACTGTGATTTCTGGATTGGGCTTTATTTGTTTATGTTTTTCATTGTGGGATTTCAGAAAAACTGCAATTTTGGGACATAGTAATCTAAGTTTGAATTTTTATGGCTTTTTACAGCAAGTGAGTTGCTGAGAGTATCGGGCTTGTGGAGATTTAAAACATTCCAACTTCTGGAAACATGAGGATTGCATATTTGGCTGTTCTCGTATGTACTGTGTATGGGTTGCTGGGTTTGGGATTTGGGTTTTCTGAATCGTATTTCTCAGACTTCGAGTCTGATGATACTAGAAGTGAATCTCGGAAAACCTATAATTATGACCGTATTGACGAAGTGAAAAGAGATTGTAAGTCTGTTCTATCTTCTGCTTCTGAACTAAAACCTGATGATAATAGAGTTTATAGTATCAAAAAAGAGCTGGGTTTTGTGAATGGGGATTGGAAGGAGGTAAATGGTAAATCCCCAATTTTGCCTTTTGATGCTAGAGAAGTTGAAAACCTTACTCCAGCTAACTTGGTCTCTTTCTGGGTTAGGGATATTGATCCTGATCATCGATCTAAGAAGTCGATTAATGTCAATGGAGTCATGATGATGGGCATAACTCTAGATCGTACATTTGAATACTATGGGAATGATGGGGATCTTCTGTTTCGAATATGGCCTGGCCATTCTGCACTTGCAATTTCCTTCCAAGGAATTTACACTGAATCTAAGAAAAATGGGGGAGAAAGAGTAATGTGCTTGTTGGGGAGTACAATGTTGCCGGCTCGGGAGACTGATTCTGCTGATCCATGGCAATGGGTTAAGGATTTTAATCGAAATAATTACAGCCAACCTCCGCTGCTGCAGGACGATAGAATTCTTCTTGTACTTCACTATCCAATGAAGTATACATTGACAAGTAGAGCAATCCAAGGAGAAATGAGAAGCTTAAACCCAAGATCAAACCCTAAGTACTTTGATCCAGTTACTATATCATCCCAGTTGGAGTCAGCAAATTATGAGTTTGCCTCAGAAAAACTTGTGGTAAAAGCATGTGATCCGTATCCTTATAATGACACAACGTTTAATGGCGGCATAAGTGTTTATAAGGGTTCTGGGTTTTGTAGAATCCTTGATGTGATCACTCAACGCCAACCTTTTACCATTCTGCCAAATTGGAGATGCAATGTCACAGATGACTTCTGTAGCAAATTGGGTCCATTTACAGCAGATAAAGAGATCAACTCAACTGATGGCAGTTTTAAAGGTGTCAAACTATTTATGCAGGGTATTAAGTGCGAGCAGGCTACTCTTGGGGGAAATGCCAGTTCTGCAAGAGTCTCAGCTCTGTTTAGAGTTATTTCTCCTCTGGAGAATCAGTATTCTGCAGCAAAGAGATCTGGGATTAACAAAATGACTCTTGCAGCTGAGGGAATATGGAAATCTACCAGTGGGCAGCTTTGCATGGTTGGTTGTACTGGATTTGTTGAGGCTGACGAGAGTAACTGCAATTCTCGGATCTGTTTGTACATACCTCTCTCGTTTTCCATAAAACAACGGAATATCATTTTTGGAACTTTTTTTAGCATTAATAAGCCCAGTCCGTTGTACTTTCCTCTGTCGTTTGAAACTCTAGTGCCGACTACAGAGCTCTGGAACCTTTTCAGAGATTCCCTTCCATTTTACAGTTACACAAAATTTACTTCAGCTGGGGAGATCTTAGAGAAAAATGAGGCATTCAGTTTTCGTACTATGATAAAGAAATCATTTCTGCAATTCCCCAAACTGGAAGATACAATAGCTTTACAAGTTAGTCTTTCTTCTCTTGCAGAAGATCTGGTTCTTCAAGTCTATGCAGTTCCTGATCCAAATTCTAATTTCCGGTCCCAAAGAACTGATATTCAGATGGAGATTCTCTCAATTGGTCCCTTGTTTGGGCGATATTGGCCAGCCAAAAACAGTTCCAAGATAGAAGAGGAGACTCCTTACCACACCAAGGCCGAATACACAGAGAAGCAACTTCTTCTGAATGTTTCAGCACAGCTCATGATCCGTGGAAAAGAATACAGTAACTTTTCCGTGCTTTTCTTGGAAGGGCTCTATGATCAACATGTGGGTAAGATGTATCTAGTTGGCTGCAGGGATGTCCGAGCCTCATGGAAAATCTTATATGAGAGCGCGGATCTTGAATCTGGTTTAGATTGTTTAATTGAGGTGGTTGTATCTTATCCTCCCACTACGGCTAGGTGGCTAGTAAATCCAACAGCCATTATTTCTATAACCAGCCAAAGGAATGAAGATGATCCCCTCTACTTTAAAACAGTTAAGCTTCAGACTTTTCCAATTATGTACCGTAAGCAACGGGAAGCCATCCTTTCTCGAAGGGGGATTGAGGGATTACTCCGTATTGTGACTCTTTCTCTGGCTATTGGTTGCATTTCAAGCCAACTGGTTTACATAAAGTATAACATGGATTTTGTTCCTTTTATTTCTCTGGTCATGCTAGGTGTTCAAGCCATTGGGTATAGCGTTCCCCTTGTCACAGGTGCTGAAGCCCTTTTCAAGAAAATACCTTCTGAATTTTATGATATTGAGAACAACCAGTGGTTCCATATAATTGATTACACAGTGAAACTTCTCGTAATGATCTCTTTTTTACTGACCTTAAGGCTCTTCCAGAAAGTGTGGAAAGCTCGTGTGAGATTACAGACACGAACTCCTCTTGAACCACATCGTATGCCAAGTGATAAGAAGGTGATTTTGATTACTTTCATGTTACATTTACTGGGTTATATGATTATTCTAATAATTCATAGCATAAGTCCCAGCCGGAAAGCTATTCGCATTAGAAGTCATCAAATTGCTACATCAAATTCCCATCTGCTAAGTCAATGGGAAACTGAGCTAGAGGAGTACATGGGTCTCGTGCAAGACTTTTTCTTACTACCCCAAGTCATTGGCAATATTATTTGGCAGATAGATTGCAAACCACTCAGAAACATGTACTTCACCGGAATCACTCTGGTTAGATTATTTCCTCATTTTTATGATTATTTCAGAGCTCCTACTCTCAATCCTTACTTTGCCGAGGACTATGAGCTAGTGAATCCAAGTTTGGATTTTTATTCGAAGTTTTGGGATATTGCAATACCTGTTACAGCAATCCTTCTTGCACTCATAGTCTACATTCAACAGAGATGGAACTACGAGAGGCTCAGCCAAACTCTTAGCTTTGGGCAATACAGGCTTTTTCCTTTCGGTTCTAGAATGTACGAGAGGTTGCCTTCCAGTTCAAAGGCAATTGAAGCTGAGCTTGTTTCTTGTGTCAATGGTAATGATACAAAAGAGAGAGAGCTAGATGTAGAGTGATTTGGGTTCTGTCAAAGTAAAGGAGAGCTGTTGTATCATACATATAGTACTATTAGTTTTGAGGGTTCTTGTTGCTTGGGAGATGCTGGCTTCTGCCAAAAAAAATTACCATACAAAAAAGGTTTTCTATTTTATTTTACATGTTAGAAGTCTATTTTATGACGCTGTTCTGCAAAAGTTGCTTTTTTTGAGAGCTTAACCAAATCATCGAAAATGCAGACTTTGGCTCAAAATCACATTTGAAAATGTTAATGTTTTGTATTGTGTTGCTCTGCATATTCTTACTAGATAAATAATCTGTGTGCTAGATTGCATAGCATTTAGATTAATTCTCTGTTTTGATGGACATTGAAATAATAACCCTCTGGTTTGGTACTTATAGACAACGCATCAAACCACACCAACTGACATATTGATCTAAAAAAAATCATCATATTGTATAATATAGAATTGCAATATTGAAGCAATAATTTGATGTGACATTTCAACTTACCCAAGAAAACGAGTGTTGCCAGGACCAGTGTACAACATATTGGTTTTATCATATAATTGCAAAGAAGAGAAATAACAAGTTTGGTAACAAAACATATCAGATTGCTTAGGTACTATCTTGAACAGACTTTGAAAAGAATGGTATAACAAACATAAATAAGAAAGAGCAAGGAGTTGATTTGCACCATTTTATTTATTTAGAAACACACAACTATTTTACGTACTGTATACACAGTGGCATTGCCAACTGCTTATTCAACACAGCAAGAGATAAACACACTTGGATTAATCAAGAGTTGAAGATCCTGAAAGCTGTGAAATACCACAATAGGCTTTGATAGGACAGAGAAATTTGTCAGAAGCATCTGATCTGTAGGAACTCAGTAAATCAAAATGATTGAAGGGTTTATATTGTAAAGGATGCTCTTCATCCACTAACTCTGCTGGCACATGTATAACCCCATTTCTGAATGCGAAAAATCCGAGTGCACATCTGGCTTTGTACTCTTTAATTATCACTCTATGCTCACAAGACCTCAACCTATCATTACTCCATGCCTAACAAACAAGCCAATATCACAAACATCATTAAGAGTAGGTTACACTCTCATTTGGTTAAACAATTAGCAACATTGAGAAATTAGATATAAAGGAGAATTTTTTTTTACCATGAGAGCATCTCCAGCCAAGAACACAAAAGAAGAAGGCGAGGGTGGCACATCAATCCACTGACCATCTTTAGATTTGATTTGCAAACCCTTAACATCATCTTGATGAAGTATGGAAGTGAAAGTCAAGTCCGTATGAGAATGAAATCCCAACTCAGTCTCGTCTTTTTGCCTTGCTCTGTATTTGAAACAGCGCAGAAGGTAAGTGGTTTCTGCTATATGAGACTCATGAGTCTTCTCTGCCACACCATAACTATCAAACACCATTCTAGTCAACAATTCATTCAGCTTTGCCACCAGCTTTGAGAACTCATAAGTGCTTTCACTAAACAAAAAATCACAAAATTAAAAAGGCAGTCTAAAAATAAACAAAAATATTTATAAAAAATAGAGGGAAAAAATGGCACCAAAAGCGATTGTTTCCTTGAGGCCACATAGTATTAGTGAAGAGTTGGGCTCCTTCTAAAGTGTTTGGGCTGTCAATAGCTGATGATTCATATAGAGGAAGGGGTTTGTATTGGCCTAAATAGCTGTGATAAGGCTTATCACTTGTCTTCTTTTTTTTGATTTCTAAAGGAAGCTCAGATAAGTCTTCAAGTGAAGCAAAAACAGAGTTGTGAAGTTGAAGAGGAACTTTATCATAAATGACTTCAAAACAGCCGTATTCTTCTAAGGCTTGCCGAGCTTGTTTGCATGATTGGTTCCATAAATTGGTTCCAGGCTTTAGGTTTGGTTTGGTTAAATCAATTGTTGGAATCCTGAGCTCTGTTTTGGATCCCATGATCTTAATCTTAATTTTCAATTTTCTCTAAAACAAATTCAAAGTTGACGAATAATGATAATATGGTCTGCATTTTATGTACTTAAAGATGACATTGAACAATTCAAAAGAATTTAAAGTAATAATAATGAAATTATGTGAACAACTTTGTGTTGAATGTAATTAATTAATTTAATTAAGGATAAGATTAATCATTTAGTAGATATCAAGACCATTTTTTTAAGGTTAAATAAATGTCGCAGATGGTCCCTTCCTCATCTAATTTTATTAATGGCACTCTTATATCAAATATTATTTCTCAATTCTCTGAATTTAAACTTTTTTTCCGTAGCTTTCTCTTTAAAAATAATGTCTCTTTTTATTTACGATTTTTAGTCTAAATTTTCTCATGCTTTTTAAATAATTTTGATGTATCCATAAGTAACATATCATCACATAATTGCTCGTTTGTTAATAATGATTCCAAATTTATTTTAACATCTTGTGTCTGTAAAAATTTATTATTTAAAGCTAAATTGATTCATACAAACTTAATAATACATATAAAGAATATATTATGATACAAACTTAAAGAAGATGTAGTTCTCATTTTATTGAAGCTATAAAATGATTATATTTTGATCGAGAAAAATAATTATATATAAAATTTTGAGTTTTGAAATAAATAATTGTTAGTTAGAAAAAATTGAAGAATTTGTCAAAATAAATAAATAAATAATAATATTATTATTATTTAAGAAAGAAAAGAAAAGAGAAAAAAAAAAAAAACTGGTACTTTTTATGTCATTTCTAGTTATGAAACCAGTGGAACAAATTAATTCAATTGATTCAACATTGATAAGCAAGTGCTGTAGTCTTTTTTATCCTACAAACAGAACGAAATCACATAAATTACAATACCCACAAACTATGGTACAAGTACAAGAGAAAGCAACTAAGAAGAGATCATATTAACAAACAAACAAAGACATGGATATTTAAACTTCAGTTGCATATTGCCAACTGAATTATTATAAAATACAAGAAAAAAAAAAAACTCACACTCACACTTACACAGAGAAGATACACACAAATTTTGAATATTTCAAAACAATGACATTTTAGAGCATGTAAGACGAAGTATTAAATAGAAATTCCACAATAGGTTTTGATAGGTCGTAGAAAATTTGCATTAGTTTTTTGTTGAAAGGAGTTGAGCACCTCAAAAAGTTTGAATGATTTGTAACGCAAAGGATGATCTTCATCCACAAGAACTTGAGGCACTTCTGTCACGCCATTGCTGAACGACGATAAACCCAACGAGTATCTTCTTATGTTTTCTTCTTTCATTATCACTCTATGTTCACAGGATTGTATTCTGTCATTACTCCATGCCTACAAACAAATTGACCCAAAAATATTAAACAAATTAAAAAAGTTAACAAAGCCGTTTTTTTTTTTTTTTTTTTAGTTATATGCTGTCACGATCTCATATTTATTAAAATTTAGATATGATCCTCTTAACTTGATTTTTTTACATATTGTGACAAGAATGTCCTTAATTTTATTAATTAATTGTAATGAATTTTGATCTGACAAGTATCGACTACTCAGAATTAAATAGTTGTCCAATTGACCAGATTTTGACCTGCCAGCGACCTTATTTGTCGAAGTTGAGTTAGATACATGTTCAACTAAACTGTCCAAAATTAGATGATTGTCCAACTACTAGATTTTGACCAACTAGAGATCCTACTCATCGGAGTTAAGTTGGACACATATTTAACTATGCTGCTCAAAATTGAACGTCTTGAGATAAAAATTGAATAATAAAGAAGTCAAAAATCTCTTACAATATGTACTAAAAATAAAATTATAAAAGTTATAAATAGAAGATCATCTTAGATTATAAATATTAAATAAAGTCCATTTCAATTTTTTTTTCCCTTTTTCGTTCACTTTGTTTTATATATATATATATATATATGTATAGCTTTATAAAAATAGTACATTATTTTTTATTATACAAGTGGACACAAGGAAAAAATAAAAGTTTTTAAGGTAACTAATAAAGTCATGTTTGGTTTTTTAATTTGCTTTTTTTTTTTTTTTTTTTTTAAATGAGATATATTTGATAATTATTTTAGATTCTAATTTTTACGGGATCATACTACATACAAAATATGAGATAATTTATATATATTTTAATAACATTTAAGAAAATATAATTTTATGATTTTTATAAGGATAAATATTGAAAAAAAAAATGATTAAAACATAAATTTATAAATAATAACAAAAACATTTCTTAGTTCTCTAAAAAATTAAAAAAAAAAAAAAAAAATCAGACATTTGAAAACGTTACAAAACAAGTAAACAACTAATAGGTTTGATTTTTTTTTTCCCTTCAAATTGTTATCAAAGACTTTAATTTTAAAAAAGAATTAAAAATTATTAAATCATAAATTAGAATTATTTCTTACACAGCATTGAATGATTTTTGCACATAAATGGATCCAAACAATTTAATCAAATTTGTTTGTGTTAATTAATGAAGTTACTATTTGTTGATGAAAAAGAAGAGATATACATACCATGAGGCCATCTCCAGCTAAAAACAGAAAAGATGAAGGAGATGGAATTACATCAATCCACTGACCATCTTTTGCTCTAATCTGCAAACCACCAACTTGAAGTTGATGAAGTACAGTTGTCACTGTAAGATCTGTATGAGAGTGAAATCCCAAGTCTATCTCATCCTTATGCCAAGTTTTGTACCCGAAGCACCTGAAAAGGTAACTTGTTTCTGCTACCTGAAACTCACAGAGCTTCTCTGAAACCCCGTAACTGTCAAACACCATTCTCATCAACATTTCATTTAGTTCTTCCATCAGTTTTGCAAAGAAATACATGCTTTCACTGATACACAAAACAATAGACATCAAAAGGTCAATGCATATGATGTAAATTTTATATAAGGTATAAGCAATATAAGATATCTACTCTTAAAAATTAACCTCAAAAGATAGTAGTACTCATCTTTACTTATAAGTTTCATATTAATATTATGTCTAAATAATATGTAACAATACTTTTAACACTTTATATTTTTAATCTTCTTCTTTTTTCTATATTATTAAATTTTGTATTTTATCTCGATTTTTTCTACTTTAATCTATTTTATCCCGATCTTTACTTCTACTCTTATCTAGTTTTATTTCAATCTTTTTACATTATTATATTTTTATTTCAATATTCTACTTTTTATTTATTTTATATTTCAAACTTCTACTTTCATCTATTTTATTATTCTATTTTCATCATCTTTATCTTAAGTAATATGAAACATCAACTCCTGAAAGATTAACCTCTACAGATAGTGATACTCATATTTGCTTATAAATTTTACATTAATATTATGTTTAAACAATATAGAACATTATCTCTAACACATGAAAGAGCGAGAATTCAAACCTGCCATTTTATATGTTATTATATGTGTCTATTGAAGCTCATAATAGCCAAAAATAATATATAAGTTTTGTACATAGCCTATATATCTCTATGTTATTTATACTTTGTACATAAATTAAAAATGTATATGTTATGTACAATTTAAATATTATATTAAAGTAAATTTCATTACGAACAATACATATATATTATTTATGAGCTGAACTCATATGTATATTTAAGTATATAATTGTTATTTTAAAAAATTGATTATTAAAAAATAAAAAAGGGAAATCATATAATGTGTACTTCATACCAAAAACCATCATGTCCTTGAGGCCACATGACATTAGTGAAATGTTGGGCTCCCTCTAAAGTGGTTGAATTTTCAATTGCCAAAGCTTCATAGAGAGGAAGAGAGTCATACTGCCCATAATAGCCGTGGAATGGCCTATTACTAGTCTTCTGCTTTTTAGTTTCAACTGGAAGATCAAATAGATCTGCAACTGAAGTGTACATTGTGCTGTGGATTTTTGAAGGCATTTTGTCATAAATAACTTCAACACAGCTGTATTCTTCTAAGGACTGTCGGACCTGTTTACATATTTGGACCCATGAATCGGTTCCAGGTTTCAAGGTTAGATTGGTCAATTCGATTTTGGGAATCTTAAGCTCCGTTTGATCAGATCCCATGTTAATCTTGACAGTAGTGTTTTCAACTTATTATCTGATCTGTTACTTGAATGCACTGGTGTGTTTTTGCATTTTACCATGCATATATAGATAAAAAGAATGCGCTGAACTAAACGAAAAATAAATAAATTGTATCTCTTATGTCTAACGGACATATTTTACGATTAAAAAAATTTCAGTTCACTCTTTACATTAAATATTATTGAAATTGAACTACAACCACATAAATCCTAAACTCCATCAAATTAAACCCATCTAATATTATTAAATTATTATTTTTATTATTATAAATTTTAAAAATACATTTTTTTTAACTTTCCATATATTTTATTAGTTTTACCTATTTTAATTACACTAGTACATTATTCAATACAATCAGGAAACTTTTAGATGATTACATTTGGGTTATGTCATATTATGTGGCAGGGCGGAGCCAATAATATTTTATAAGGGAATGAAAGTCTAATTTTTTATTTATTTATAATAACTAGATAATTTTATTTAAATATTAAAGAAAAAAAAATACATTATAACATAAAATTAGTAAAATATAGCACATTATAACCTATAACAAAAATTATATAACATAATTTAAAAATGCAATAAATTAATAAATATTAAAATTATATGTTTATAAATTAAGTTAATTAAATAAATTTTAATTTAAGTAAATAAAAATCTCAATCAAATAATACGTCAAAATTTATCAGTGCTAAACTAAAATTAAAAAAAAAAGTATTTAGATATAAATAATAAAATATGATTTAAGATTTTAATTAAACTTGCTGATATATTATAAAATATATCAAATATCAGATTGAATAAAATAATAACTAAAAATGGAAGACTGAAAAAATATTAAAATTTTTATATAAAAAAAATTAAATTAAATTTAAAGGTTAAAATAATATAATATTTGATAAGATTAAAATTTGAGGTGGAAAAGCATATGAAGTAAAAACTTTGATGATAAGAATGACTAAACATTAAAAGATTTAGTAGATAGCTTTTTGCACCAAGATTATTTTTCTTTATTTTAAGTTTTTATAATGTTTTACGGTGATAAGTTATTACAACTAGTTAGGCGAATGTTAAATATTTGAATTATTTTTATATTAAACTATTGACTTATGAGTAGTACCGAGTAAGGATCAAAGTTTCTAATTTTTTTAATAATTCGAATCCGTTTTGAAGTAAATTTAAAGATATTTAATTCTAATTCAACTTACTCAATTCGTTGAATTCAAGAAGATTAGATAAGATCAGATTATAATTTTTTTTTAAATTATTGTCATAATAAAATAGAATATTTATTAACATTTAAATTTTAAATAGATATATATTTAAAAAAAATTATTTATATATATTTACAACTAAAAGAATCAAAATAATAAAAAATATATTCTTGAATATTATTAAATTATTATAGAGAATTTAAAATTTATATTTATTTTTAAACTAAAATAGTAATTTAATATAATCGTGATATGTATAATATTTACATATAATACATTAAAAATAGAATATATATTTATTTATAATTTTAATAGTAATTCAGTTCAGATTGAATTACAGCGGATTATAAAAATCTGTCAATTTGAATCTAATCTTAAATCTTAACAGATTGTATACTTTTCAATCCAAATTCAATCCGACTATAAAATTCGTCAATCAAATTTGATCCGAATCCAATCGATAGGGTCAAATTTCTTAATTTAAGTTGATCGAATTATTTACTTACACGTACTTATAGGATATGATTAAGAGAAACAATTTATTATACAAGTTTTTACACTACCAGTTATCAAGAGTTGAAATATTAGAGAATAAATTCTCTCTTTTATTAATTATAAATTTTAATTATTATAATTAAATAATGTAATAATTTGTGTAAAAAATTAATACTATTAAATCTACTTATTTAAGAAGTATTTTTGTAAAATGTTTATGATTATTATTCTATACGAGCCACTAATATTTACCGAATAACTAAATAAAAAAAATTATTTATTTTAAACATTTTACTCATTCATGTTACTTGTATGTTTGCTAAATATTGTCGATTTGCACAATGACGTCCACAAGTATGCCTAGTAGAATTAACCGCAATATACTATTTCAAGTAATATATATATAATTAAATTTTCCTTAAAACTTTTAGATGAGATTACACGCCTTATTGTGCGGACTTGTTTATTACCCATCTCTATAACATGACTTATATATATATTTTTAAATAACTATATCATTTACATCCATAAGGTTTGAATTCTAATTTTTTTATTTATATATTTAAGTAAGTTTTATGTCATTAACCATAAATTTATTGCAGATCAATCCATTATTTTAAACAAGCTAGGAAGCTCAATCCTGATATATGCTGGACAACCTTTACAACTTGTTTTACCGGTTTGTTTGACTTGTCATCAAATTTTATGATTTTTTTGTTCTTTAAATATAAAAATTCAGTTCGCATCCCTATATTTTTTTTTCTTCCAAATATTGGATAATTCATTAAATTGATAAAAAATTACAAATTAGTATAATATAAGTTTAACAAAATATAGAACTTTTAACTTAAAAAGATAAACACTCATACAATAATATATAACAATATATAATGAAAAAAATTAAAACTTGACAAAAGAACAAGAAATTTCAACAAAATAATACAATTGAAAAAATATAAACTCCAAGAGTACACCAAAACCAAGTCAAATCTTCAAGCTATCAAAAAAGATGCCAAGCACATTTCAACTTAATGAAAACATTCCAAGCATCTTAAAAAACATTCCAAGCACCTTGTAAGATCTGAAGATACATGGTGCACAAAGCACAATAATACGAGACATGATTTAAATAGAGCAACTCACACTCACAAAAACACTTAACACCCAAATGGCGCTAGAGGATAAAGAAGGAAAAAAAAAAAAAAGGAAGAAAAGGGAAAAATAAAAATAAAGAAAAACAATGAATAAGAAGGAGAAAAGAAATTAAATTATAGATTAATAGAAGAGGGAATATGTATAGTAAAAATTTTATTAAGGAAAAAGAAAAAGAAAAAGAAAAAACGAGTATAGTTTTTTAAATAACAATTATATTAGTTCGCATCCTATGATGTTCTATATTTTAAGGAATATCATGTGAACTTTAATTCTAAAAAAATATAATTTTTTGAATAATAAACTGAAATTATATTACATATTTAAGTAAATTATATACTATTAAATCATAAATATTTAACTTATTTACCCAAGTTAATAAATGTATAACAAGCTAGATAATTCAATTCAATCTATTTTCAACCTGATCTTATATAAGTCACGCTTCAACTATTAAAAACAAAAAAAAACCCTGATCTTATGTAACCTCAAGGTGACCCTTCCTAAACCTAAAAAAAAAAAAAAAAAAGGTGGTGTCGCGTTGAAAATTGCCAAGTTGCATTTCATTTTTTTGGTCACACAAATTGCGGTTCATTTTAGCTAAATTAATAACGCAATTAAGTTACAAGCACGAAATTATGAGTTTGAGGGATGAAAAAGTCATAATTATGCATAAAAATTCGTTTGACGACAGCCTCAATTGCTAGCCATTGTTAGTACATTCAAAACAAGGCGTTGATTATGGTGAATAGAGATTAACGAATGTTATACGTTTTTTCATCTCCACGAGGTGCTTTCTTTTGTTAAAAAAATTGCATTTCAGTTTGGAGAAGTGCTTTATAATTAGGGGTGTCAATTCGTGCGAGCTGACCCAAACTAGCACAGCCTAAATTGATTCAACCTTAACTCAATTCAATTTTAACTCGAGCTAGCAAATGTAAGCCCGAACCCAAACCAAACACAAACGAGCTGGCTCAAACTAACTCAAATTAGCCCAAATTGTTAATTATATATATATTTTTGGTTAATATGACTTTTTTTATTAAAAAAATATGTTTAATAATTAAAGATCAAACAACATTACATAAAATAATATATATATATATATATATATATATATATATATATATATATAAAGTCATTTACTAAATTAATTAGGCAATGAGTAAATACATTAAATCACACTCATGCAAAAGTTAGAATAAGGAGTTCTCAAGTCTAAATAAAGTCAATTACTAAATGCATTAAATCACAATATTATGCTCATGATGAAAACTCACATTTATAATAAGGAGTCAAGTCTAAATAAAATTTCTTCTAGCTATTAAATAAAATAAATAAAGATAAGTAGATTTAATAAATATACTTACTAAAAATTGAACATTTAAAATAAATTAAAATGTTACACTAGAATATAACTTTTTTTTATATATACAAGAATAAAATTTTGATTATTACATAATGTATAAGCCTCAAGACAATAAACAAGTGGAAAAAAGAATAGTATAACACAAGTATCAATTTAAAAATAGAAACTTCATAATACTAATTTAAATTAAATATAAATATTATTTTTTTATTTAAAGAGTTAAGTAGATTTAAACGCTAAATGCATTAACATCCAAGAATGTAGCATAATATTGTGACAAAATGAATAAATTATAACTATTTATTCATTATTAGCTTATTTTTCAAAAAAAAAATGAAAGAAAAATAACTAATATAAAAGTACAGAAAGAAATGAAAGATTATTTTAATTTTAATATAGTCTTTTTTTATTTAAAATTTTATTTTATTTCGAGCAAATGAACTGGCCCTAATCTAGCTCAAATTTTTTCGAGTTATTCGAGCTGGGCTGAAATAAGCTTAAATTTAATTCAATTCGTATTTTTTTTATTCGAATTTGATTCAATAAATCGAACTATAGTACAAATTATTACCCATATTTATAACTCAAATTTGGTTTTTAACTCAAGTGTAATTATATAATTATACCAGTAATAATTGTATTGTGGGGTCTACTAAGTATATAATAGAGACAATTTTTTTTTATCAAAGAACCAATTAACACATGACACATAAGTGGATAAATGCATCATCTTATTGTACAATTTTTTTTGTGTGTAGTCCTTTTATTGTATTTGGAATTTGACTAAAGAACAAACAACCAAGTTTAGCACAATAATAATAATAAAATTGGACTATTCTATTACCAAAGCTGAAAGTTTCAAATAATTGTAGCACACATTTTTTCGAGGTATCAAAAAAAAAATTCAAGTCAAATCTTCAGCTATCAAAAAAATGCCAAGCACATTTCAACTTAATGAAAACATTCCAAGCATCTTAAAAACCATTCCAAGCACCTTATAAGATCTGAAGATAATAGTGCACAAAGCACAATAATACGAGACATGATTTAAATGGAGCAACTCACACTCAGAAAAACACTTAACACCCAAATGGCGTTAGAGGATAAAGAAGAAGAAAAAAAAAAGGAAGAAAAGGGAAAAAAATAAAATAAAGAAAAACAATGAATAAGAAGGAGAAAAGAAATTAAATTATAGATTAATAGAAGAGGGAATACGTATAGTAAAAATTTGTTAAGGAAAAAGAAAAAGAAAAAACAAATATAGTTTTTTAAATAACAATTATATTAGTTCGCATCCTATAATGTTCTATATTTTAAGGAATATTATGTGAACTTTAATTCTAAATAAATATAATTTTTTGAATAATAAACTGAAATTATATTACATATTTAAGTGAATTATATACTATTAAATCATAAATATTTAACTTATTTACCCAAGTTAATAAATGTGTAACAAGTTAGATAAGTCAATTTGATCTATTTTCAACCTGATATTATATAAGTCACACTTCAACTATTAAAAAAAAACCCTGATCTTATGTAACCTCAAGGTGACCCTTCCTAAACCAAAAAAGGGTGGTGTTGCGTTGAAAATTGCCAAGTTGCATTTCATTTTTTTTGGGTCACACAAATTGTGGTTCATTTTAGTCTAATTAATAACACAATTAAATTATATGCACGAAATTATGGATTTGAGAGTTGAAAAAGTCGTAATTATGCATAAAAACTTATTTGACGACAGCTTTAAGTACTAATCACTATTAGTACATTCAAAACAAAACATAGATTAACGAACGTTACCCGTTTTTCTGTCTCCATGAGGTGCTTTCTTCTGTTAAAAAAAATTTTGCGGTTTAGATTGGATAAGTGCTTTAATTCAAGTTTGGTGTTTAACTCAATTCATGTGTTATTATATAATTATACCAGTAATAATTGTATTGTGGGGTCTATTAAGTATATAATAGAGACAAATTTTTTTTATCAAAGAACCAATTAACACATGACACATAAGTGATAAATGCATCATCTTATTGTACAATTTTTTTTTGTGTAGTCCTTTTATTGTATTTGGAATTTGACTAAAGAACAAACAACCAAGTTTTGCTCAATAATAATAATAATAAATTTGGACTATTCTATTACCAAAACTGAAAGTTTCAAATAATTGTACCATACATTTTTTTTTTTTATCGAAAACATTACATCAATTAGAAAAAAAGAAATAATAACTGTCCTTAACCAACCTTAGGACCAGCAATTTTGTAGCTCAATTATTACTGTCCTTCAACAAATTCAATATAGTAGGGTGGTACATTGGCAAAATAATGTTGCTAAGGATGAGTTAGGTGCACGATTTTTTGAAGGAGTGGTATGTGATTTGATCTTTAGAGGCCTCATGCTTCTTCAAGTACTGTAACGCAAGTTTTGTCGTTCTAGCTTGCAATTGGTACCCGGCTAGAAAAATGATAAAATTATAGAGGTCTCTTTAGCTTTTGAAGATGATTTTTGATAGTTTTTGACAATTAAATTATCTTTTTTAAATTTAAGTGAGTCTTTTTTTTTTTCAAAAAAAAATTTATTATAATATCCGTTTAGGCTCCATATATTATAAATTTTGTATTGTATGTACAAGTAAATTCCAGTTAAACACATCCATAACAAGAAGCTAAACAACACACGCACTTTTAACATTCATTGCACCGTCTAGAAAAAATTAAGTAAACTATGAACCATGTTAATATTGACATTATCACAATATTTCCTTTTGTTACAAAATAAACACTTAAAAGATTTAGATTGAAACCAACAAATTTGTAGTTCAATGACATATAATATAATCTATTTGAACATGTAAAAAGTCTAGTGTTCAAATTTTACTTGTGTACGTCAATAATATAGTTATTTAAAAAAATAATTGAAATAAAACTTGGGAATTTGTTAGATGAAATCTGTTAAAAGAGTTAACTCGAAAGCTTTGGTAGTTAAATAGAAAATTAAGAAATAGATTGTTCATAGCTTCATACTACATCTCTATGTTCATATGCCTTGAAGAAATAAAAACACAAAATCTCACTCAATTGTAAACTCAAGGTCCTTCTTTCTAGTCATGATTAATAACCGAAGATAAGAAAAAATCTTGCACTATTAATAAATCAGTGGACTAGTGATAAAATCAGAGAAGAGCATAACAACACAGGACTTTGATGCAAATACAAAATGAATAAGAGGATATGCAATTTCTGAGACGTTGACATAAATCTAAAATACACATTTTTTGGTTGAAAACATTTACATCATTTGGAAAAACAAATAATAATTGTCCTTAACCAACTTTAGGACCAGCAATTTGTAACTCAATTATTATTATCCTCGAACAAATTCAATATGTGATGATATGCCCTCATCAGATCCCTATCAGCAAAGTCCACAGCCCACCACGAAAAATTGTTCATTAGCTTTGAACCAAACTAACATGTTAATAATAAACAATTAAAATGGAGAAAAGAGAATAATAGTAAGGTGACAAGTATTTTATATTTTATATTTAGATTTTTTTTTTTTTTTTTTAATTTAACGATATTTCTTGTGATTTGAACACTTAAAGCATGTAAGGAGTGATGAACTACTATTGCTAAGTTTATTAACATGTAGGTGACTAAGTAATTTACTTGGAGGTTAATATTATGTTATCTATAAATATGTCATAATTACAGTCGCATTATTTAGACTTTGATTATTACTTAATAAATGCTGAGTTACTTACAAATAGTCCTTAAACTTCTTTTAATTGTATACTGTGATATATATTTACCGCCTTATTTTTTTTCTTTTTATGATTTAGCTCATTTACTTTTAAATTTTTTTAAGTCCTCAATTTTGAAATCAACTTGAAATTAGCTAGGAATTAATAAAACTAACCAAAGTTAAACCATTATTATAAATAAAAAAAAAAATCTTTTTTATTTTTAACCCCCAAACCTAAAAAAATTAAATTAATTTAAAGAAATACTCAAACTTTCTTCCATTTCAAACAATTGTTTTGTAAGAAATGTTGTGAGTTTATTTAAGTTTTGTAGTCTCTAGCATTGAAAAGTTTGGATATTAAAAAAAAATTTAATTTATCAAAAAAGAATTAAATTGGGTTAAATCAATTCAGAGTCAAACATATATATGTGGTTATATTTAAGCCTCGTTATTTAATTAAATACGTCTGTTTCACTATCACTTAATTTTAACACTCTGGATTATGAATGAATTTGAACTCAACGAACGGATCGAAGAAAACAAACATAAAGAGAAAGAAAGTTGTACGTTCGTGAAGATTTATTAAAAGACAAAAACTTGTGAATTGTTATTTGAAATAAAATAAAACCAAATAGAATATAAATTATAATTTCAAAATTACAATAACTACAAATAGACCAATTTGATTAAATAATACATATTATTTAGACTAATTTGACACCTCACCCTTATAAATAATATAAGTAATTGATTAGAGAAGATCTGGGAAGAAAAGTTAAAATAAATGATTATCAAATATTCTTCTGCTTTCGTATCAAAACCATTGTAATCTTCTGATGATTTCCATATTTATATTCAACTTGAAAACAAACAAGGCTCTTAATTTTTTTAGTAACATTAATTGAAAATCCAGAGTCGCAGTGGTCCAATTTTGTAAATTATATATGGTTCTCAATCAGATCAGATTTTTCAGCCTAGTTTTATATTTGCCATATCATTTGGACCACTAATGCATATTTATGTAAGACGAACTATCAGTAAAATTAGGACCACGTGAAACGAAGTTATAATAAATTGATCGACTGTGATTGGTGACGGACTTAAGAGATTAGCGAACTCATGATACATGAACAAGAGTTCAAATCCACAAGTATATATTGTTTAATATTTTCGGATATTTCATTACTAATTTAAATATTAAAAAAAAAAAAAAAAAAAAAGTTATATTCTCCCCCTTCATGATAACATAAGTAATGTGTGATCAGCTAGTGATATAATTAATAACAACTAAAGCAACAAAGAAGCAAACAAATTCTATCAAAAACCAAACAAGTATAAACTAAAATTTAATTGAAGAGTGGTTCAACAACTTCATTTTTTTTAATAAACTATTACATATTATTTATAATATATAGAAGAATTTCAAACTTACATGATTTGGAGTATATCATTACTAGTTGGGTGTAAAATTAACCCACCTCCGAGTGCAGTGACAGATATAAGATTTGAATATAAGAGTACTACTTGCCTATGGTCGAATAAGAATGCTATATGTATCTTATTTAATTTTGAATATGTTTAAATATTTGAATTATAATGAGGTTTAAGTGATAAAATCTTAAAATTTAAAATTTAAGAGGACATATATAGTTCCATTTTATGAACAAATTTATCAATAATTCTATAAATATTACATCTTAAATTTTCTTTATAAAAAAAATAGAGTGTGACAACTAAAAGTTTAATGATATATTTTTAACAAGGGAAAGGTTTGTGATTTTTTTTTTTTTGGATTTAATAGCACCATATAACCTTCAATGTCATCTTAGTTTTATTTTTAACCATCCATCTTCCATCCCCACCAAATCCCTTTTTCTTCTTCTTCTTCTTCTTCTTTTTTTTTTTTCCAGTTTTTTTCCGATTATTTTTCTCCATTTTTCTAAAAAATAAAAATTTCAAATTTTATTATTGTTTTACGTTCTTTTATATAGCACGAAAAAGTATTTTTTTTTTTTTTTTTTGTTCAAATCTTATTGAACACATGCCTAATGACAAGAGGGGCCCATCGGCACCCTTTTATTTTTTAGAAATTAATGAATAATATATTATAAATCTTAAATATGTAGATTTTTAGATAGTAAAATAAGGATTTGGTCTGCCCAAATTAGTAAAGATTGTATCTTTTGTGTTAATTATTGTTACACAAATTAGCTTATATTCTCATAATTTTGGCAATACAAGTAGTTGAGTTTACTTAGATATTCAAATTGACAAACTATTTTTTAAAATTAAAATTTAGGAACTAAATAACAAAAATAAAGTATACAACTATTCATTTTAATAGATATTTCTTCAACAAAATAATCCAAGTTTAACCATCCTTTATGAGAATAAATGTAACAATGTCATATAGTTAAGTTGACTTCAATTTTTTATCTTCGATTTTCGCTTGGCCAATTGGCCCTTCTTTATTTTTATTTTTATTTCGTTCCTGAACATGTGGTTTTTAAATGAAATATTTTTGAATATATATTAAATATTCGACATTTTAATTGTGTAATTTTTTTTTTAACAAGTGTTATTTTAAATATATATTATTTACATTAAATTAAGTGTAGCGAGAGTTATTTTTGAAACTGGTTTGGATAAGTGTTCATTTAGAAAAGATGTGACTTTTTTTACTCTAAGATTTGACGAAGAGAGTTTAACAGAGTATGGCTATCTTACTGAAGGATAGTACCCGGAAGGATTTTTTTTTTTTCCTTCCCAAGGTTGGTCAAAAATAGCATCCAAAATAAATTTATTTGTTAAATTCACTATATTTTTCCCACCATTATTCATATGATCTAACTTAAAAACGAAAATTGCATCTCATAATAAAATTTTATATATTAAATGAGATTATGTTATAAAATTAAACTTATGACTTATTTGGATGTGCTCTCACTTATAAATGGTTTCAAGAAAAATCGTTTAAAATGGAGTGTTTTAATTAAAAATAATTTTTAGATATGTATTTAGGTATTTGAGGTAAAAATATTAGAAGTGATTTTAAATGACACTTTAGTAACAATTTTAAAATATAAGCATCAAATAAAAACTATTTTATTTAAAAGTACTTATTTATCGTAAAAGGACATATAGTGATTCTCAAACTTTTTAAACCTCATTTCACATTCACATATAAGAATTGTCAAATATTTTTGAAAGTGCTTTAGTCCATTTAAAAGCACTTTCAACTAAAAGGATGAGTGGTTCCAAATAACTCTTAATCTTTTAATATAAGTCCTTTTTTTTTTTTTTTTTTTTTGAGTAAAGTAAGTTTCATTGAATCAATATAAAAGAACATTAATAATATATAAATTAAAACATCAAAAATGCATCGAATTATTGAAATTATTTTGAGAGTCGTAACAATAAATTTATAGTACAAGAATTTGAGCATTATTCTTTAAATTTTTATGATCTCTACTTAACTGATAATATGATAAATCTTTCATAAAAAGTGATCTTTGAAACCTTGAGTTGTTTGCTAATTAATTGTCATCATAATAAGGTATAATCTTTGAATTATAAAAATCCAAATTGAATTTTAGAAAGTATATAAATTGGCACTAAGACTAAAACCAATTGCTAATCAAAATAACTCTAATCTCTAAAACGAACTTGTTAGCAATTAAGCAAGACATTGTTAAAATGGGTTCTGTTCAAAACACTCTAAAACTTCCCTTAATTGACTTTTCCTCCCCAAACCTTAAGCCAGGAACATCCGAGTGGGAATCAGTGAGTGCCCAAGTCAAGCAAGCACTCGAAGAGTTTGGTTGCTTCGAGGCAATTTTCAAAAAAGTGCCTTTAGACATTCGAAAGGCTATATTTGAAAAGTTACAAGAGCTATTTGACCTTCCTTTACAAACCAAACTAAGAAATGTTTCAAAAAAACCATTTCATGGTTATGTTGGGCAATACCCTATGGTTCCTTTGTATGAAAGCATGGGGATTGATGATTCAAACATCTATGAAAAAGTTGAAACCTTTGCTAATGTCTTGTGGCCTCATGGAAACCCAAATTTTTGGTCATTTTCACTTCTTCTCTTTTAATGATTTCCCCCTTTTTTCTTTTGAAAAACATAAATATTGATGGATTTATTGATATTTAATTTCTTATTTTATTTTGTCATATACGCAGTGAAACAATAACATCGTATTCAGAAGATTTGTCGGAATTAGACCAAATAGTGAGGAGGATGATTTTGGAGAGCTTGGGAATCGAGAAATACTTGGAGGAACACATGGAATCTACCAATTATCTTCTTAGAGTGATGAAATACAAAGGTCCTCAAACCAAAGAGACCAAACTAGGACTCAACTCTCACACTGATAAGAACATTGTGACCATTTTATGTCAAAACCAAGTTGAGGGGTTAGAGGTCCAGACCAAAGATGGTCAATGGATTGATGGCACTCCATCACCACATAATTTCATCGTCATGATTGGTGATTCTCTATATGTAAGATAATTCTTTCTCCTTTTTATTCCCTAATGCGATGTTTAGTTGTCATCATAAAAACTTAATGAAAATAAAAATTATAATAAGAATTAAATTCAATGTAAATAATATTATTATTACAATATTTATTTGAGTAGTGTAATAATAATAAAGAAAAATAATATTAAAATAAAAAAATTAAATAAATAATAATATTAAAATAAAAATTATAAATAAAAAAATTAAAAAAATATATTTTTATTTCTAAATGAGATAAAATGAGCAAAAAAAAAAAATCATATATAATTATACAAATTGTAAAAAAAATAGAGCATTATAGAATATTTATGAGAAATATAATCATTTTATATTCTATGATGGACTAATAGTTAAATAAAGCATAATAATACCATGCACTAGCAAAAAAAAAAAAGCATAATAATACCATGAGTGATTATTAGTATAATTTTTATTACTACCAACTAAACATACCCTAATAACAATATTATGCATAGAGATTTCATTTCATTTAAGATTTAGTGAGCTGGAAAAGCTCAACTGGATCACCTAGCTTAGTTCATGAGCAGAAATTAATGAGTTAGCTCACCTAATTCATGTCTCTGGTAGCTAGGAGATTAATTTAACAAAATACATTTATCAAAAAAATTATTACTATAATAATGACAAAAATTTAAAATTTAATTTTTTTTTCTTATTTTATAAAAACATAATCAAAATATAATTTATATACAAACATTTTTTCCCTTAAATAATTTTTTTTTTTTTTTATTTTTAAAAATTATAAATGTGTGTGTTTGTGAGTTGCTCGGCCTAAACTAATTTAAATAATCTAAGTTTAGCTTAGCCCAACTCATGTAAAGTTTAGATGAAAATAAATTGAACTATAACTCATTTTATATGGATTGAATCTAAGCGAGTTTGATCAGTTAAGCTCATTTGACACTTTTAATTATGTTTAAAGAATAATTAGTTACTCTTGGACTGAAATGTATGACTGTGTGTATTATAAGCCGATCATGTTGTTTTATTTGCTTGAATTTATATATAAAAATAACAAATTTCAAAAAATAATATTTGATTTAAATATGGATCTTATAAATTTACAGTATCACATCGATTATAGTCTTATAAGTTATTTGTCACTAATTCTCATAAAAATTTGAGCTGTTAGAAGAAAGGACAACTACACTTTTATACATTTGTCACTCCTCTACAAATATTGGCTCTATGTACTATGTAGGTCAAACACTTATAATTTAATAATTGTGATTGTTAGGTCTTGAACACATGACATCTAGCTCTGATATTATGTTAGAAGTTGTTAGTCACCACTTACCAACTTTTCTAAAAACTTAAGCAATTAAAAGAATTATCAACTATATTTTTATATATTGATCATATATTATGTATTATAGCCGGAAATTAATTATATATATATATATATGTGTGTGTGTTAAATTCATTAGGATTTAAGTATGTAAAATTTAACGGTATAGTGAAATTAATGACTAGGCATGGGCAAATGGACGGCTACATTCAGCAAATCATAGAGTAATGATGAGTGGAAATGAAGCAAGGTATTCAGCAGGACTATTCTCTATCCCAAAAGCAGGTTACATAGTAAAAGCTCCACAAGAGTTAGTGGATGAAGACCACCCTTTATTGTTTAAGCCCTTTGACCATGTTCAATTCCTCCAATTTTACTACTCAGAGCAAGGTCAGAGAGTTCCCTCTGCTTTGAAGACTTATTGCGGCATCTGAATCTATATAGGCTCTGCTATTACGAATCTTTATATAAATGTATATGTTGGTGTGAAACTATATATTGGAATAAAACAAGTTTGTTATAAGGCCTGGTTTGGTAAAACATCTAACTTCATTTTTGTCAATCGTAAATGAAGGAGCAATAAGCTTCCTAAGATCTTGGAGTTAAGTTGAGAGGAATTTGACTGTAATGCATGTTCATATCAATTCACTTATATTTTCTATTTAAACGAAACAGAATTTACAAAAGTTATAAGAAAACAACGTTATAACATTTCTTAAAATTTATAACTATAAAAATATATTACTCTTCAACTTATACATTTTTATTATTAAAAAAAATTTAACCAAAATATTTTACAATGAACGCTTTCTAATTAAACATCATTTAAATTAAATTCAGTCTAATTCCACCCATTTAATGTTGACTTCAGTCTAATTCACTCTCATTTAATATTATTAATGTGTTATTTTTTATGACAATATTATCACAATTCATATTATTATTATCATAACAATAATTTAATTATAATTTTATCAAATAATTATAACATTAGGGTATAATTATTAGAATGAAAAAATAGATATTTTATATATTTCTGGCATGAATAATAAATGCACTTTTTAAAAATATTATTATTTTATTTTTATTTATTATAAATTTTAAGAGAAAAATATTGCAAAGAATCTCAAATTTTATTAATTTTATTATTTAATTATTTAAATTATAAGTTTTTATTATTTTATTTTAATATTATTTTATATTAAAATATTAATTTTAAAAATAATATTTAAATTAAAAATTATTAAAATAATATACTTTTATTTAATTTTTTTAATTAAAAAATTAAATAATATTAGTAATAATCTAAAAAATTAAATGATTAAGTTACCTTTATTCGTGCTCCCTAAATTTTAATGGTGCAGAACTAAAGATTTTTTCTTAAATGCTTTTATAATTATTGTCGGCCACTTAAAGATCTTGTCCTCTACTTAATATTATTTATAAATGATGCAGCAAATTGGATGTGTGCTTTTGTTCTGCGGAACACTATATAGATTGGCTGCGCACCACAGGTTTTGGCAAGTACAGTGAGTAAAATGTATCATTTTGACTTATGCCATCTCTGAATCCTTCATTAGCATACATTTGATTTCTCTCCACTCATTCTTATTTTGTTATTCTATGCTTTTCAAAACTAACCCCTTTTTTGTTAGATTTATAAGACAAACTTCGTTCATCTTGCCAGCAACTTCATTTTTACTAATAAACTTTAACATAATGTCGTAATTAGAGGCTCGGTTAAAATTATTACAAGTACAAATTGTTTAATTTTAAGCGTTTAAAATATATAGTTCACACTAAAAGAAATGTTGTCAGAAAAAATATTTTTCTAAAAAACTCAAACAATTTCATCTAAATTATGTTTCTAACAAACTTCAATTTTAATTTGTAATTTAAAATGAGTGACAAATGTCTCATCTACCATATAAGGCAGGCCTAGCTGTAAGCCCGTCCTTATTATGCAGCTAGCCAACCAACTCTTCCTTAGGTCTTTCAAACTATATTTGTGTCAAGGATGACCCTAAGGCAAGTCAACCACTTATTAATAAGAGCCTCGTATCACCACAGCGGCTAGAAAAGTGTCACGGTTTGACTCAGAACGACATGATTTGTATGAGGGTCAATTCGATAATTGACAAAATAGTCATTTTTGGATTATTTTGGGCTTATGTCTCCTCGCGCAAACTGATGTTCGTTCCTGAAACTAGTGAAATGGCTCTAAGAGCTCTATAGGGGGAGGCATGGTGTCAGGCTCTCCACCACCCCCGGCACCCGTGGGCACGGTGTGTTAAGTAAGCTTCCTGTGGGCTAGAGAATGCCCACGGGGCGGGCATTGATTGTGCTAGTGGGCATGTCAGTGTCTCCTTAGGACTGGGAGTCTTAGGGACAGTATCGATGATGCGGAAGGGTCGATACTGCGCACGGTTCCCACATGGGAGGCTACATGTGACGGAAGGTATGCCCCGCGGTATATTCGATGTTGGCATGGGAAAGTAGCTTCGTGGGAATGCGGCACGCCTTGTGGGAGGCGTTGCCCTAGTGATGGTGCATCAAAGGAGTAGTGGCATGCAAGTGAGGCAGCATTGCTGTAAGTAAGGCACATTACAAAGGCGACAATACTCATGATGGTGATGTCGAGGAGGAAGGTGCATTGGTCATGGGTTCGGCCAAGCACCAAGGATTCGTAGGCTTGATGGCACGGTAGTGGGCGACAACGTGCTAAGATGAAGGCATCATTGTGGGGCTTCGGATCAGAGAGTTGCTCACTCAGGCAACATGTGAGTTTGGGTGAATGGAACTCACTCGCATGGAAGGCACACTTGCTTGGATGACTTGTGGATAAGTTGTCATAGGTGCTTGCTTGAGTTATGTATGTTTGGGAGCATCATACATATGTGCACATGAGGTGCAAGAGGAAGGAGACCTTTGGGCATGAAGATGGCCCTTAGTGTCGAGATTGCCTATTCGAGGGTGTGCATGAAGAGACCCGACAAGAGGTATGGAAAGCCGACTAGTCTTGGTACTTTGTTGTCCTACTTGCTACTAACATGTGTGACATGCACAGTTGGGTGAGCAGTTGTGCGGCATTATGCCTTGATGATGTGGAACCTTACGATGGGGCGAGCGTCTTGGTAAAGATAACCTTGATGCTGGGAAACAATCGGTAAGTCGCATGCGTGCGAGACTCGTTGAGAGTAGTTCTCGTTGGTACTTTCTTAAGAGGAGCACCGAAGTCTTTGGACAAAGGGTCATGTTTTGGACTCGATAGGTGATAGGCTGGCCTTGACTTGGGAAGTCTTGGCGCCGAACGGTCAAAATTCCGCTACGCAAACTCGCGGACCGTTACAAAAAACATACCACCTCTGACACCTCATAATTTATCTCTATAATAAAACAATAAGATTATATTTAATGCATCAAATAATTATATTATATTAAATTTAGTTATATTATAATTAATTTATATAATATTTAATAAAAAATTGTATAATATAGTATGATTAAATTAATTATATATATTTATTAAAATAATATTTATTATAAAATTTATTTAAATTAATATTTAATTTATTTTATATTTTTATTATATTTTTTAAAATAAAAAATATCATTTTTAATTTAAGATAAAAAAAAAAAGTTAAGATATATTATTTTATAATTGAAAATTCAGATAGATTAAGTTAATTGTACTGTTTAAACCCGCACTCTTTAATCATACAAAATTTATACATAATTATATTATTTTTATATGGTACAATACAGTCTAATTTTATAGTCAAACAAATGACTATATATAAATTATATAGTCAAAATATTTAATAAAATGTAATAAACATGCCGTAAAAGCCTTCACTTAGGCTAATTTTGTTTGTTTCAAATGGACTAGATGCCTCTTTAAAAAGAATTAAATAAACTTGCCAAAAAAATAAAAACTTCCAAAATAATGTTAAAATAGGTTAAAAACATAAAATGATGAATTTTATAAAATATAATGACACACACTTTAAAAATGTAATTATATAGTATAACATTATTTTATATATGAGGTTTTATTTTTAATATTTTTTAAGGAAAAAATATATGTTTATTTTTCTTATAACATAAATGAATGTATATTTTTTAATATTGTAAAAAAATAAATATATATTTTTTATCAAAAAAAATTAATTAAATAATTAAGCATGCATCAAATAATATTTTAAAAAAAAAATTAAAGGTAAAAATCTCACACTATACTGAAATTTATAAAAACCATGACTAGACTCTCCAGTTATCACTCATTCAATTAAATTTTTGTTATCTCAGATTTATTATGAATTTTGGCGAACTTTGACAGTGACCAATTAGTAGCACGTCCAAGAAATAATTGTAGAGAGACAAAATAGACTTAATTGATACAAAAATTACCTATAACTATCAGTTATTAATGTAATGAAAAATAAATACGTGGGTTGAATAATTATGAAAGTTTCTACAATATTCCATATATATATATATATGCTTTTGGTTCATGAATGGTACTTCATTTGTTTATTTCTCACTGTCACATTCATTAAACAAAATCTTATCTCATTTATTTCGACAATCTCTAGGCAACCACCACTCCTTCAAATTACTGTTTCAAATTATATTTATAACTAAATAACACCATCACTTGCATCTTTTACAAATTGCCATAATTTAAAAAAAAAAAAAAAAATCTTTACATTTTTCACTTACTTTCCAATTTCATATATATTATATTATATGTTCAATCATTTTATAATATTCATACATCTTTCGTATACATACATTATATATTCATTTCCTAAAATTCATATATTTTTCAATCAATTTTCATATATCTAGCATATATGCTATATGTTTTCATATTTTTCCACTTAATTTTTAATATATTTTGAAATAAATAAACAACAGAAAATATTAAATAGAAGTAAAACTTCAATATTATATAGCCTTGTTTGATATTATAATAATTAGAGTTGATTATTAATATATTTCTAAAGAAATAAAGAATAATAAAAATTATTTAGAACTAACAATTTCAAATTTTTTCAAAATTGATTAGACGTAGATGAAGACTTTAGAAGTTTCTACAACTTTGTTTCCCATAAGTATCTACATTTTTTTAAAAAGATAATTCTAGAACAAGTTTATAAAACTTGTGAACTTATTGGACTTTAACATTTAAAGAACTCTTAACTTGAATAAATAATATGTTTGTGCCAAATAAAATTTATTTATGTAGAATTTTATGAAATTAAGGGAGAGGTAATAAAAAAAGAAATTCAATTTACTCTTATTTGATCGTTTACATCACACAAGCCATTCAAATTAGGAGAAAATAGCCTAACAGAGGAAAGTGCCTTGTTGAAATATATAGCTTTGGTTCCTAAATACTCATTCCAAGTAACTGGCTTATATAAAGGAGGGTGTGTTGGATCTACTAATCTGGAAATTGGAGAAATTTGAACACCATCAGGTGGGCCATGAAAATAGGCAACAGATAACCGACATTGGGTCCGATTCACCACAGCTCGGTGTAACACACTTGTATACATTCCATTTGACAAAATGTGAAGGAGATCACCAACATTTATAATAAGTGCACCATCAACTGGTGGAACTGTGACCCACCCAATGTCTTCCTTATGGACCTGCAATCCACTTGTGCTATTTTGGTAGAGTATTGTAAGGAGTGTTGAATCGGTGTGAGCAGCTAGACCCATGGCCCGATCCGGATCCGGACATATTGGATAGTGGTTTAATTGTAACGCTGCACTTTCACTTATAAAGTGTTCACCTTTTTGTTTCTGGGTTTGGCCAGCCCACTTGATGTCTGCTTTAGTTACACCTAATGCGTCTAACATTACCCACAATAATCTTCCTGCTAGATTCTTCATCTCCTTTTGGTACTCATCAATTATATCACTGATGATTAAAACATTAAAGTTAAATCATAACACAATATTTATGGAAAAGGTCTTATAATTCGATCTCCAAATAAAATTTGATTCTCCCATATCTTTTAAGTGGGTCCAAAACTTATCATTGTTGTTTTTACCACCTTGAAATTAATAAAATCAAAAGAAAAAAAAATATATATATATATATATACAGAGAGAGAGAGGAACGGACTAAATTTTTTTTTTAAAAGAGTTAATATGGATTAAAAAAAAATTATTTATAATATCAAAATTCATAACTAACATTAAAAAATATATAAATTTAAAAAGAAAACAAAAAAATATATATAAACTTAAAAAAAAACAAACAAAAAATTTATTTAAGTTGTTATGATAATACTTCATAAAATTCATCAATTATCAAATAAGGTTCAACAAATCTAATGAAATAATAGTCAACTATTATGAAGAAAGATGAGTGCTAAATATATACAAATTTATACTTACATGGCACTCAAATTAATAATTATATGATATTTATCGATCAAAAATTTAAAAGTTATAATTTTTTAGAGTATATAACATACAATTATTGATTTGATTGTAAGTTTAAGTACAAATATTTTAAATATTTAATATTTTTTAAAAAAAAATATAGATAACTTTAATAATTTTTTTAAAAAAAATACTAGACTTTGACTTTATGCAATAAAAACAAACAACAGATCAATGAACATAATTACATAGCAAAAAATGAGTAGAATTGTGGACAATATAATACCAAAAAATGGTATATTAGTCTAAGTTTATTTATAGAATTTTGGTGATAAATAATATATTATGTTTTACAAAAATATTAGTAATATTTATTAAAAATAAAAACATCAAAAAGGCTATATCAAGCATGAGTCCGTTACTAAATATAATTTTTTACTTATTTACAAAGGTGACATTACCAACAATATTTTTTTTATATAATTAATTTTTTTGATTATATATTTATATATATATATATATATATAAAACTTTCAAAAAGCTATTCGGGTTTAAGCCCGACATAGCCCTTCACATATATATATATATATCCCTTCACATAAATCCGTTACTATATATATATATATATTTTATCGATATAATAAAAGATCGTACTCTATACATAAAAGTTAATTTCTTTTAAACTAACTCTTTATTTTATTTACCATTTAAAGTAAATCATTGTAAAAGCAAATAGGAAAAATTATTTTAACTATTTTTCTATGATGAGTAGCTTATATGTATATAGATACAACTTTTTGTCTTACACCTTTACATAGCTATATCACTACCCTTTATCAATTTTGTTATTTATTTGTATCTAAATAAAAACGAATAAATAAATAAATAAACTAAAGAGATATAAACACACGTGCATGAGCATGTGAGTAGTACCAGTATTTGCAGTAATTTTGGGGCCATAGCTGGCGAAAATGTTCAAGCGGAGAGCCGACAATAGTGAACCCTTCAGACCACATAAGCTTTGAAAAAAATGAAGATATCCGAGCCAAGCCATAACCAGAAACACCATCTGGTGAACGAGCAGCTTTGAGCTTCAGTTGAGCCGGAAGAGAGAAAAGGCCGGAACCTACACTTTCTACATCATGAAGAAGTTTTATTGGTACCCCATGGTTTATGACTTGGAAAACTCCCCAAGTTTTACATGCATGGCCAATGAGGTTGAGTGCATTTGGATCCTTGAGATCAACAATTGGCACCGTCGGCTCGTCCGAGCAAAACGCCTCTCCGGACGGGTAGTCGTTCGGTGGAGTCCATGCATAGGACTCAGGCAACTCCTTCAGTGAGCTAAAGTCAAGTTGTTTGTGGGTTATATTGACTGGATGAGATCTAAAGGCTTCGGATAGTCTTGAAGCCATAGTGAAAGAAAATACCAAGAGAATATATAGGCCAAGAAAGAAGAAGATAACAAAATGAGAAGGAAAAGAGAAGAAGGTCGTTGTTTATAACTTAATTGAGCAATAAACAAAGTAAGTGGCTGTGCTTGATAGGTATTAGCTATAAGCCAATAGAGTATGTAGTATTTGCCGTAGGATTTAGAGTGGTGGTGGTTACTTAGTACTAGCTAGAATGAAAACATAGGATGACAAAAAGGAGGATAAGATTATGAGATATGAAATGTGATGGTGCATTGTGAGAGCATATACAGGGATGATAGCTAGACAAGATTGTGACATGCAAGTCGCCTCAAATCTTTCAATTCCTTTAGAGAGATAGATATAGATATACAGAGAGTGGGTGACAAATTTGGTTGAGCTTGAGAGATGGATATTTAGATTTTTTTTTTTTTTTTAAACAAATTAATGAATTAAGAGGTAGGTGCTGTTCGGACAAGAAAAAAAATGATGGACCATTCTGTCCTTTATACAAACAATATGATGAGATGAGTGGAAAAAAAAAAAAAGCAAATAAATAAATTAAAGGCATCTAATCTATTAAGCCACTCAAAAGCAGTCTAATTATCAATAGATGACAAATAATTATTAGTAAAAACGGTTGAAAAGTTATGTATATTTTTATCGCATAAAAAGTTAATTTTTTTTGTTTATATATGTGTTTAACCATTATTAAGTCATATTTTTTCGCATAATAAATATGTGATGTAAATAAAAATAATAACAATTGAATTCAATACAAATAATTTATTATTATTATTTAAATAAAATAATAATAAAAAAAAAACAAAAATATATACCAAAAAATTCTCACTACATACTTTTTTTCGGTATAAACCAAACATGTATCACATATTTTATATAATGTCTTTTTATTAGGAGTCATTAATATTTGTCCTTAGCTCTTACACTATTTATATTTTTATAAAAATTGAAGGAACATGATCAATCCACTTGCAGGAAAGAAGAGGACCCCTCCATACATGTGCTTTTTATCTTTTCCCCAAGTATTAACAAAACCCGTCAGCTTTGCTCCCCCCAATTCTTGGTGCTAATCTATATTCGCTACACGACAGTGGACACTACTATGATAGCCCTCGCTAACTATTATGACCAAATTGCCCCTTTCTTTTAGGGACCCAACAAAGAGAGGAGACAAAACACAGCTTAGACAAGTACACTTTATTTTTTAGGAACTCCCATGATCAGGACACTCATAAAGCTACATGACTAAATCTACCTCTCAGGCTAAATTTAACATAGAGAAAAATATCATGTAAATTTTTATGTTTTTATAAAAAATGATATTTAATTAATTATTTTATAAAATAGGTTTATTAATATTTTTATTTATAAAAAAATACTTTTTATATTTGTAATTAATATTTTATTATTAAAATATTTCAAACTAAAATATTGAAAAGGATAAATTTATCACTTGGTCATATTAAAAAAGATAAAAAATTAAAATTAAAAGTTACAATACTCAATAACCTAACATCTCTAATACCCACTAAACTATTCGTTCCCTAAACCTAAACAAAAAACCCAAAATTTCATTAACCTACCATTCGTAAATTGCCTCCATCTATTTTTAATAGTAAAATAGATAACTGACGAAAAAGAGAAGAAACAAAGACTTGTTTAGTATTTATAAGGAGGATTGAATCCTTAAAAAATGACAAAGTCTCAAAGAGGATATTGAAGGAAAAAAATAATATATTGCAACAATGTAATTAAACAGGAAATAAATTACTTGTTTAACTATCTGAATATGGGAGAAAATTAATATTATTCAGTGGATAATTTTTCGGTGAATTCCAACAAAATAAACAGTTAATTACATTTAAACAATCACCATCATCAATTTCTCTTAAAAAAATACAAAACAATAAATTTTTACATTTATCCGTCCCTAACCAATAACTTAAAATAATTTGTAGGAAAACATTACATATATTGAGAAACCAAAAAACTGTCTCTCAAGGTTTTTTAAAGTCGACGAAGTTGATATTTTAGCCTCAATTCTATAAAAGCAATATAGGGTCATTTTCATGTTTTATTCTATTGTTGCAAAAAAGAAAAATTAAGCAAAGATGGAGAGAAAGAAAATGGCAAAGATGGAGAGAAAGAAAATGGCAAAGTTGGAGTTTTCGTGTGAACAGGAGATAAATATAAAAATAGATATCAACAAATTTTTATAAAGAAAGAGGAGTACTAATGAGAACAATGGTCAAGATTATAATGTTAAAAAAAAATTCAATTTGTTTTTGGGGCTTCCAAATGAGTAGATATTTTAATTTAGATAAAATGACAATTTTACTCTTTTTTGCTTAATTACGTGTAAATTTTGATAATAAAATAATGTTAAAAAAATACTAAATGTCATTCCTTAGCACTTTTTTGACAAATAAAAGGACTAAATAATATATTTTATATGCTAAGGAACTAAATGACAAATTTTATAAAAATAAAATGACTAATATGATTCTTCCTCCTTTAAAATAAGATGGAAATATTCAATACCTCCCAGAACTTGTAATTCCAAAGGATGAAAATTTCAGCATTCGCGGACATTTAGTTAATTAAAAATTTTCAAAATTTTTTTTAATTTAATTTTTGAGAAATTTAAAAAATTGTGAAAATTTATTTTTAGAATTAAAATTTTTAATTGAAATTCTATGATCAATTATTTTAGTTCTTAATGCATCATTTATCTTTACTTTCTATTTATATAATATATTAAAAACGAATATGTGAAGCATATGTTAAAAATATCACCAGCTAAAGCATAATTCATATGATGTAAAACATATTCTAAAAAAATTAGTACATTACATAATATAATTTTAAATAAATAATGCACCTAAACTTATAAATAATTTTTTAAAATTTCAAAATTAGAAAGTTTTTCTATAATTACTAAAAATATAAAATTTTCTTAAATTTTTTAAAAATAGAATATTAACAAAAAATTCTAAAAATAAATTGTTTTCTAAAATTTCTAAAAATACAAAATTTTCAAAAGTTTTTAAAAATAAAATGCTAACAAAAATTTTAAACGTAGAACGTTTTCAAAAATTTCTAAAATTTGTAAAAATAGAAAGTTTTTGTAAAATTTATAAAAATATAATTTTTTTCCAAATTTCTAAAAATAAAAAAATTTTCCAAAATTTATAAAAATAGAAAGTTTTTCTAAAATTACTAAAAGTAGAAAGTTTTTCTAAAATTTCTAAAAATAGAAAATTTTTCAAAAATTTCTAAAAAGAGAAAGTTTTTCTAAAATTTCTAAAAATAGAAAGTTTTTTTTAAATTTCTAAAAATAGAAAATTTAACAAAAAATTCTAAAAATAATTTTTTTCTAAAATTTTTTAAAATAGAAGTTTTCAAAAATTTCTAAAAATATAAAGTTTTCAAAAAAATTTAAAAATAGAAACTTTAAAAAAATCCTAAAAATAAAAAAAAAATTGAAAATTTCTAAAAATTGAAAATTTTCTAAAATTTCTAAATATAGAAAGTTTTTCAAAATTCTTTAGAATAGAAATTTTTTCTAAAATTATTATAAATAGGAATTTTTCAAAAATTTCTAAAAATAGAAAGTTTTCTAAAACTAGAAGGTTTTCCTAAAATTTCTAAAATTAAAAAGTATTTCTAAAATTACTAAAAATAGAAAGTTTTCCAAATTTTCTAAACATAGAAACTTTTTCTTAAAGTTTCTAAAAATAGAAATTTTTTCAAAAATTATTAAAAACAGAAATGTTTCCAAAATAGAAGATTTTTCAAAATTTCTAAAAATAAAAGGTTTTCTTAATTTCTAAAAATAGAAAGTTTTATAAAATTTCTAAAAATAAATGTTTTTCTAAAATTGCTAAAAATAGAAATTTTTTCTAAAATTATTAAAAATAGAAAGTTTTTCTAAAATTACTAAAAGTAGAAAGTTTTTCTAAAATTTCTAAAAATAGAAAGTTTTTTCTAAAATTAATAAAAATAGAAAGTTTTTCTAAAAGTTCTAAAAATGAAAAATTTAACAAAAAATTCTAAAAATAATTGTTTTCTAAAATTTTAAAAATTGAAGTTTTCAAAAAATTTTAAAAATATAAACCTAAAAAAAATCCTAAAAATTAAAAAAAATTAAAATTTCTAAAAATAGAAAGTTTTCCAAAATTTCTAAATAGACAAAGTTTTCCAAATTTCCTTAAAATGGAAAGTTTTTTAAAATTTCTATTTTTAGAAATTTTTCCAAAATTTATAAAAATAGAAAAATTTTCAAATTTTCTAAATATAGAAAGTTTTCCAAAATTCCTTAAAATGAAAAGTTTTTTAAAATTTCTAATAATAGAATTTTTTTCTAAAATTATTATAAATAGAAAATTTTCTAAAATTTCTAAAAATAAAAAGTTTCTTAAAATTTTTAAAAATATAAGGTTTTCCAAATTTTCTAAATATAGAAAGTTTTCTTAAAGTTTCTAAAACTATTTTTTTTTTCTAACATTATTAAAAATACAAATGTTTCCAAAATTTCTAAATATAGAAGGTTTTCCAAAATTTATAAAATATAAGATTTTCCTAAAATTTCTAAAAATAGAAACTTTTCCAAAAATTTCAAAAAAGAAAGGAAGTTTTCCTAAAACTGCTAAAATTAGAAAGTTTTTCTAAAATTTCTAAAAGTAAATTTTTTTTCTAAAATTTCTAAAAGTAAATTTTTTTTCTAAAATTTCTAAAAGTAAATTTTTTTTCTAAAATTACTAAAAGTAGAAAGTTTTTCTAAAATTTTTAAAAATAGAAAGTTTTTATAAAATTTCTAAAAATAGAAAGTTTTTCTAGAATTTTGAAAAATAGAAAGTTTTTCTAGAGTTTTGAAAAATAGAAAGTTTTCCTAAAATTGCTAAAAATAGAATTGCTAAAAATAGAAAGTTTTCCTAAAATTGCTAAAAATAGAAAGTTCTTCTAAAATTTCTAAAACTAGAAAGTTTTCCAAAAATTTCTAAAAATAGAAAGTTTTCCTAAAATTTCTAAAAGTAGAAAGTTTTTCTAAAATTTCTAAAAATAGAAAATTTAACAAAAATTTCTAAAAATAATTTTTTTTTCTAAAATTTTTTAAAATAGAAGTTTTCAAAAAAATTTAAAAATATAAAGGTTTCAAAAAAAAATATTAAAAATAGAAACTTAAAAACAATCCTAAAACTAAAATAAAATTTAAATTTCTAAATATATAAAGTTTTCTAAATTTCCTTAAAATGGAAAGTTTTTCAAAACTTTCCATTTTTAGAAATTTTTAAATATAATAAATTTTCCAAATTTTCTAAATAAAGAAAGTTTTCCAAAATTCCTTAAAATGGAAAGTTTTTTAAAATTTCTAAAAATAGAAATTTTTTCTAAAATTATTACAAATAGAAATTTCTCCAAAATTTCAAAATATCGAAACTTTTCTAAAATTTCTAAAAATATAAGGTTTTCCTAAAATTTCTATAATTATTAAAAATGGAAAGTTTTTCAAATTTTCTAAATATAAAAAGTTTTCTTAAAGTTTCTAAAAATAGAAATTTTTTGAAAAATTATTAAAAATAAAAATGTTTCCAAAATTTCTAAATATAGAAAGTTTTTCAAAATTTCTAAAAATAAAAGGTTTTTCAAAATTTCTAAAAATATAAGATTTTCAAAAATTTCTAAATATAGAAGGTTTTCATAATTTCTAAAAATAGAAAGTTTTCATAATTTTTAAAAATAGGAAGTTTTCCTAAAATTTCTTAAAAATAAATTTTTTTGTAAATTTGCTAAAAATATAATTTTTTTTTTTATAAAATTACTAAAAGTAGAAAGCTTTTCTTAAAATAGAAAATTTATCAAAAAATTCTAAAAATAATTTTTTTCTAATTTCAAAAATTTCTAAAAATATAAAGTTTTCAAAAACTTTTAAAAATAGAAACTTAAAAAAATCCTAAAAATAAAAATAAAATTAAAATTTCTAAAAATATAAAGTTTTCCAAATTCCTTAAAATGGAAAGTTTTTTAAAGTTTCAAAAAATAGAATTTTTTTCTAAAATTATTATAAATAGAAATTTTTCCAAAATGTCTAAAAATAAAAAATTTCCTAAAATTTCTAAAAATAGAAGGTTTTCTTGAAATTTCTACAAATAAAAGGTTTTCTAAATATTCTAAATATAGAAAGTTTTCTTAAAGTTTCTAAAAATAATTTTTTTTTCTAAAATTATTAAAGATAGAAATGTTTTAAAAATTTCTAAAAATAGAAGTTTTTTCAAAATTTTAAAAAATGTAAGGTTTTCCTAAAATTCTAAAAATAGAAAGTTTTCTTAAAATTTCTAAAAATAAAAAGTTTTTCTAAAATTTTATTAAAAATACAAAGTTTTTCTAAAATTGCTAAAAATAGAAAGTTTTTCTAATATTTTTTATCCTTTTATTTATATTATATAATTTTTGTTATAGATTTTAATGTGTTAAATCAAAACTTTAAGTTTATGTTCTAATATGTCATAAAAAAATTTAGATTTTGATTAAAAAGATTTAACTATAATTCTTATCAATTATATTTCATAATCATGTATTTTAGCTTCTTAATATTTCAATAAAATTATATACTTTTTATCAATAAAAACAAAAAAAACAAAACTTAGCCCCTTTTGAAATTTTTTTTGGCCGCACGTTGTCTCATTTTTTAAGAAGAAAATTTTTAGATATAATATTTATAAAATTATAAATAAATTTATACATTAATATAAATATATTTACACTCAAATAAAATAAAAAGTAAAAATAAACGATAAATGAGAAACAAGTAGTACTAAATTTTACTATTTTTATAGTATCCCACCTGATCTCTAACCCCAAATTCGCCACTTATATGTATGTAATTTCAAATTAATCTTAGCCATAAAAAACTAATTTGAAATAAAATTAAAATTTAATAATCCAAAAATACATTGCGAGCAATACATGTAACATACAGACTAGTGAAGCTCAGGTGATGTTCCGTCCTTGTCTATAGTAACCATTCGTTAATTTTCAACCTTGAAAGTAACATTTCAATTAGAGGCATGTTAATTTTTTTTTAATGAAATTACAAGATGGAAATTAAATTTATTTTTGTTTATAAAAGTATTGATATTTTGTACTATTCTAAATAAACTACAATTACAGCTATTTTCTTTACTTATGTTATAAATTACATGTAATTATGTAAATACAAAATATAAATATTACAGGAGGATAATTCTAACTTACATAATATGCATGTAATGTACCCCACCCCGTCTCATTTCTCAAGAAAGAAAATTTAATTAGGTATAATATTCATCCACCAAATCCCCACGTGTTTATTTCATAAAAGAGTAGTGTTATATATTAAAATTTAATATCTATTAAATAATATATTAGTTATTAATTTAATAAAAAATTAATAATATAAAAATAAAAAAATAATTATAAAATTTTGAATAAATTAAATTATATAATATAAATTAGTATACATTAATAAAAAAAAATTATTCGTCCAAAAGATACTTAAAAGAAAGAGACGTGTCACAAATAATTTATCTAAATAACCAAATATCTTTCGCCCATCGCTCAGGTAAAGTTAATAATTGTAAAAATTGTCATTTTCATCTAAAAATAAATATTAATTAACTAATTATGTGACTTAATAATTAAAAGTCTAAAATTTAAACTCAAATAGGTACTGATAGTTGTGTTTATTTTTTAAAAAATTTATAAATTTTATTAGGTTTTTATTTATTTATTTATTTACTTTTATCGAAAATAAAATATCTTGTATAGAAAACAGTCCATGAAATAAATTAGGTTTTCACGAAGTGAAATGGACCAATATCTGACTACTCATGAAAAACATATTCTTATTATGATATTGAATGAGCAAAAGGGTGAACTCCATGACTTTCCAATTTACACTTTAATGTCTTAATTTTTTTTTCAAGATTAGGTCCCTAATTTTTAGATTTAAGAAATTTAGTTTAAATTTAAAAGTTAGTTTAAAATTGTATTATAACAGTCACAATTAATATAATTTTACTTATGATTTAGTCTCTTAATTGTTCAATTTTAACATATTTGGTCTCTTTTGAACTAAGGATTTTATTTACTAATCTGTAACGAGAATTAGGAATAAAAATTTAAAAATATAGCTTAATAAATTTTTTTAAGTGTATAATTAGTACAAATTAGGGGTATGGGTGTTGTTTACCCTAAGAAAAAGGCTTACAGTACTCATTAAGGCAAGCGAAGCCTTTGGCATTGAACCAATTGTTGGAGCCTTCAAAGCATTGGCATTTGGCAGGTGTACCCTTTTCCATTTCTATTGATCACGCAAGTTCCATCCCCTCACCAAGTAAGTGCACAAGCTGTAAAATTCATTTTACATAATTCATTTATATAGCATTTTTTTTTTATAACAAAAAACAGCTTTTCAAGAGAAAAACGTGATAACGCTCGCTTTTTTTCATTTACCTGAAACAACATCGATATTGAAGATATCAATAGTAACTAGCACTTAAAATTGTCACAAAAGGAACACAATTACAGCATTTATCTAGCAAAGTACATATTTTTTTTAAAGATGTATGACACAACAGTAAGTGTAAATGATATCCCAATTAGGTGCGTGTACATATTTTCTTATCACCCTCATCTATGACAGTTAAGGAAGTACTTACAAATGTTTTTTAGGGATTGATAACATTGAACTGACAAAGGTGTTGGTTATAAAGCCCAACGAACTCAAATTCCGGGTACATCTATGTTTATGTTAAATTAACGAGGGGAGAGATTTTGAACCTTGTTTTTAAAAATTTTCTCATACTAAAAAATAATCCCTTCTTTATTAAAACAATAGTTATATATATATAAGTGTTTACATATTACGCCGGTGGCCTTGTAGCCCAATGGCAAAACATCCCTCCCAATAAAAGGGAGGTCACAAGTTCAACACTTGTTGGTGGACAAAAAGTCCATTTAGCAAAAAAAGTGTTTACAAATTACAGCTGTCTATCGAGGCAAAGTCTAACATTCTGTAATATGTCAATCAGATTTGACATTTATACAGACTGTTGGATTTCTTACAAATGACGTATGACTTATGATACACATGAGGAGTCAAAGAGTAATAGTGATTCACCTCATACATATGATGTCTTTTGATGTAGACGATGTTATTTTACCCCGTTCATACAATGTCATTCGATCTGCCAATGTAAATCTACATCGTGTGTACGATGTTATTTGATGTGGAGCTCTTTTCAGCTCGTACCTTGAAGTGATGTAATAATTTGCCCCCTCATCAGTGTTAATATAAACATACATTCTAACAAACCTGCTTTTCTTTTTTAACAAGAAAAAAATACGTCTTCGAAAAAAATAGATGATTTACTAATTTATTCTCCGAATCATAGACATATTAGAGATATATATATCATTGAGCTAACAAATGTGTCGGTCATAAAGTCCAAGGGCCTCGAATTCCCCAAACGTGTACATGATATAAACACGATATAATTATTACCCCTAAATTCAATACATATAAAATAAGTTAGAGTGACTAATTTGCCTAAGTACAAAATTTGAACCTACATACTTTGAAAGACATTTTTACCACTAATAGGTGATATGCATCTACAATTGTATTCATTCTTTCATCTACTATTTAATTGATATGGAACTCAATTTGATTCCAAAAATTTTTTTTGCCGAATTAATTATATTTAAACATCAATATTTTACTTACGATCTGAAAAGTTTATAACTGGGGACAAAATAAGCAGTGGCGGCGCAGGGCCGTTGCAGTTAAAATCTAGTGTGCCTGCAAATAAATTCAAATATACATAATGGAATCGTACATATATTTTCTTCTCAATAATTTTTAAATTTAACATGTCTCTAAGCAATTTTTAAATACAGCGAAAATAGCTAGTTTACTTATCAGTCACATGACAAAATCAAAATAAAAAATAATAATTTAATTATATGATATAATCTTTATCCATGTATAATTTTATTTTTAACTAAAGGAAAAAAAAAATTATTTTTCTTATAATTTAAATAAATATATGCTTTTTAACATTGTAAAAAAATAAAAAAATATATTTTTTTTTTTACTAAAATGACTAAAATAAAATTAATTAACTAGCTGAGTCATTTATGTTACGAAATGAATAAAAATTCAAAAAATCCTCAAAAAGGAATAAAGCAATTAAGAATTAAGTAAATTAGCACACAAGACAAGTTCAAAATGTTTCATGCTAATTATGTTGCCTTAGTTAATTGATTTATAGAAACTGTTAATTTTGTTCATAAGTAGTAAATATGTAGACAAAATGCGTACACTTTTTCTCCCATTTTGTCTATTTTTAAATACTTTTATTTATGTATATGTCACGTGTTAATGACAAATACATTAATACATTGGACTCCTAAACGAGCTATACTTCAATGGCATGAAGCCTATGTGAATATTTCCAATTGAATTTATCAGTCAAACAGGCATAAAAATGAGAAGTTCCAAGATAACCATGGAACTAGAGCAGGTTGTAGATTATTAAGATTCCATCATGAATTTTCATGACAATCCTTAAAGGATTTAACTGTTTAAGTAAACTATCAAAAAATGGTGTACAAAAATGAAGAACTTACTGCTGATTCTGGTTAGCTAGATTTTCTACCTTTCTTTCCAGTATTTGATGCTCTGATCCTGTAGTAGCCCTCCTTGATGCACCAACTTTGCACCACGCCCAGTGGTACTCGTTCTTATAGAGCCACGAGCCCAAGCCCCATCTTGTGGTGACTTCCTAGTGCCAACTTGGCCAGTCCTTACAGGTCTTCTACTTGAATCTCGACTTGGAGGCTTCAATATGTCAGGATCATCCATTGTTGGTCCGGAAGAAATAGGATACTCATCTAACGGTTGAAAAACAAACGAAAATTGGGAATTTATGCCCTCATCTGTGCATCTAGCTGCTTTACAACTTCTGTTTCCTCCATTTTGTACGAATCAAGGGATCCTCCATCGTATTTAGGTGCCCAAAGCCCAAAAAAAATATAATAAAAATAGGTTAAAAACTTAGACACGCAATAATTTAACATTGTAAAGCTTTTTTCAAATCAATCAATATTGGCAAAACTCCAACACAGACTTGAAATTGGGAGAATAAGTTATAAAAGAACGTAAAGCTAATGATCTCTACCATTTACAATAGAACATAATTTGCAATAGTGTACGAAAAACACACTTAAGGCTATATTTGTGTTTATGGGAGAAAATGCCAATAAAAACTTTATTGGAAGAAACTATTGCTAACACTTTAAAGGCCACTTATCTGCTTAAAACATGAATAAATTAAAGTTACAAATAATTCAAGTCAAATAGTCAATTTAGTCATCTGGGATACTATTAATGAGAAAGCCAAAAAGATATGTATTAAAGTTCCATTCCTCCAGAATATAGAGTGCTTAAAGTAGTATTCATTATATTTCATCGACCAGAGGTTCAGAAGTCGAACTTTATTGGTTCCAACTTTCAACAGAATTTTAAACCTGAAACAGTTCCCGTAGACTTTTTTTTTTGACAATCGCAATTTTAATAAATTTAGAGCAAAAAAATGTCAATTTTAATTCTAATCCGAATTTCAATGTGTCACATATTATACCATCTTTCCTTTCAAAGCAAAGGAACTTAAGAGGAATTCATTTTTTATGAACTTAAAATCACCTGATCAAGCATATTAGATCAACAGTGAGTCAGTGACTATCAACCAACAAAGTCATCCAAGAATGGAAAACTCACGACTCAATGCAAAGAAAGACAACATTTTCCATAACAATGAAATAAACTATCAAAATTTACAAATCAATTACTAACATGAACTATAAAATCTAACGGAAACGTCTAGAAGAGGTATAGAGAGAGTTACTTGTTGATCTGAGCAATGGAACCATCGAAGAAGATAATGGAAGTATCATAGAATCCTTACTCCTTGCATAGCATATTCTCTCGCCAGCTTCAGGTGGTCCTGAAGACCCACGAGCAAAGACCAAACCATTCTCTATATATTCAATCAGAGTTCCCAAATGCCCAAAACTATAACCCTAATAATCTGTATTATTAGGGTTCATTTGAAAGATTAAGAGAATAAAGACTAAGATGGAGTGATCTCACAGTATTGAGTGTCAGACAAGCTTTCTCTTCAAGTTGAGTTTGAAAGAGCAGGGAAGTAGAGTCCCGACGGCGACGTTAAAATGAGCCTCAAAAAATAAAAGACGTTTACATTAAAACGTTCTTGAGGGGAGTTAACGTTAAGGGAATGATAAGTTGTCCATATAAGTTTAAATCTTGTTGTTGGACTTTGAATATTGTAGGCCGTTAGGAACTTAGGGCCCACGTATTTGGCTGATCACGTTATATGCTAAAGTTAGCCCAGGAAAGCAAATACATGGGTCCCGTGGAAGTTGATACCCCATTTGGCCCAATTCTAAAGGCCGATTTATGAAATTTAATTTATTAATTCGATTACAAATATTTCCATCTTGTAAAAAACTATTAAAGTAATAAATGTGAAAAATTATATATTTTTTAAGTTTACAATATTTAAATATTAGCAACACACAAAAGTTGTGTTTGTAAAAAATTAGCAGAAGCATGCCTAAGTTATTTACAATATATTCACTTCTAAACTCTGTTATAATCAAATTATATAGGCTATAACAAAAGATGCAAATTTAAATTATGTTCTAAAATAGTTGTAATCTTATTAAATTTTTGAAAAATTAACCATAAATCAATACAATTATAAGAATTAGGGTTGTTAAACAATAATTTAAACCTACATTTTCATTTTACAAAAACTAGTATTGTGAATCATTTTTATAATGTTTGAATTCGAGTAGTAATTACGAGAGTGTGAGAGTTAATGTAGTTATTTAAAAAAAAATTAAAATGTATAATGTAGCTCATGAAAAATGTAATTGCATTCATAAATTCATTACCTAAAATGATTTCAAAGAACCAAATATATGCAACCCGACCATACATTTAAAATGAATGTTATTATCAGGCAACCTCTATTTGAAATCATAAATTGTTCAAATGAAAGGCACTAACTAATAATTAATGGTCTCTACTTTTACTTTAAATTTAAAGCAAACACAATTATTTTTTTTATAAGTCAACGGAATGTAGCAACAAAAGAGAACACGGCTGTAATTGTTGTAATTTTTAGAAAATTAATAACTCACTTACTTGAGTGTACCCACGATTTTAAAGATAATATGTATATTATCATTTATTTTTTTTTTATAAATAAAATTATAAATATATTTTATTTTTTAGGAGAGTAAATAAGTAAACTCATGAATTGTTGAACCCAATTAATTTAAAAAGAACTGAGTTAGACTTAACTGACATAAATTTAAATTAATTAAATTCAACTATAACGTATTTAAGGTGAATTAAACCTAACTGATTTGAAACATCTTAATTCATTTGATACCTCTAAGGGGAATTTATTGAACTTCTTCACTTGTACGTATCATTCCCGAGTAACCAAGATCCTTGTTCTTCCTTTTTTTCTTTTGGCAAATGTCTGAAATCCTCTAATGAGAAGGAAATAAAATAAAGGCACAATTGGAATTGGAATTGGAATTGGAATTGGAATTGGAACGACCTATTTAAGAAAAAAAAAATAGTTTCTTGCTGTGCTTTGATCATCATATAGAATTTTCATAAGGTCTTTAGACATACTCTTTTTATGCCTATTCAAGAATTAGTAGTGGTGGAATTTGAAACTAAACCAGGCAATTTTTCGAACTACATTAATTATGGTGTTCTTGTTTTGCTTTTTTGTTGATTCATAGCTTTCATTTTGCTTCCTTGTTTCGTCATATTCTTCCATGCTTCCTTTTAATATTAAAAATAATGGATTGAGCACGTGTAGCTAATGACATATTCTTTGCTTGAAAAGTTGTAATTATTGTGCGGTATGTGTTTCAATACGTAAATAGTATAATTATTTTAAAAATGTATTAAAAACATAATTAATTTAGTCGAATAAATGAACATTTTGGTCACTTTATTTCAATAAATTAAATATATTATTTAAAATTAATACATATTTGTTACATTAGTTTTTAATAAGTATTACAGTTTAATCACATGAATGAGGTGACTAAATTGTACTAAAATAAAATTAAAGAATATCATTTGTTAAAATTAAGGCAATAAACTTTTACCAATTTCAAATAAATTACCAAAGTATTTTTTCCTATTTAGTTTCGATGTCAATTAATTCTTAAGGGAAGAAACTCCAAATTAGTACATAATATTTCTTTGAACATTGTCTCTACATTGACAGGCTTGAGAGCAGTCCAGATAGACTGAATGCTCGTGAATACAGTGCCTTTTTGGACGGAAGTTGCATTGATCGAAACTTTGAATTTTCCTCTACGTTTGGACTGAGCTTTTGATGTACTAGCTAGCAATCGGCTGATATTTAACAAAAATAGGGGCTTAATTTGATATTTCATCTCTGGCTCCACCTATCCTATTTTTATTGAACAAAAAAAAAAAGGATTGCCAATGCATTGAGCTGCCTTCATACATTTGCCGATTTGATATTTATAATAATTAATGTGGTTCAGTATCAATCATCTTTTCACGGTGAGAATTTGAATTTAACCCATTTATATTAATTGCAAAAAAGAGATTACAATGTTGTATTTTAAAATATTAAGACTTCATTGTTATTTAAATAAATAATTTTCAAATATATCACTATACACGTTGTTTGTGATTTATTCGATTTTTGTGCATGGTCTTATTATAAGATTAAACAAGTTTGGTCTCGTAATTTAGATTTTTTTAATTTGTTTATTTATTACCTAGATCTTTAAATACAAACACTTGATTTTTAAGGATTCTCTGAACACTTAGATTATGATTATAAAATTAAGAAGAATCGTCTTATTCTGACAAAAAACACTAAAAACAAACATAGTTGTTGGTCGTAAGATCTAAGATGGAGGTTTCTTCGATCATTATCAATAAACAACAAATAAAGCGCCCATTAAAAAGAAATAAACAAAACAAAAGTTTAAAATTAAAAAACAAAATGATAAAATTATAAAATAATAACAAAAAAGAAAATTAAAGGGTAAAACTAATGAAGAAAAGTTCAGGTACTGGCAGAGCAAATAAAAAATATATATATATATATGAAAAGTCGTCCTAGTTACCTAACTTAGGTATTTTACTTGCAATAATTTTTTAGATTAGATTACTTAAAACGTAGTATTTTCATTCTAAAAAAAAAACAGAGAGATTTTTAGTGCCATTCAGTGGCGGATGTATGTGAAGGGAAAGAAGGGCACGTGTTCTAACTCAATTTTCGATTAGTAAAATTTTAGATGTAATATTTATAAAATTATAGATAAATTACATGTAAAATTATAACTGTGTCCTATTTAAATTTAAAATTTTAGATTTTTATATACAATAATTCATTACAATCTCAATAATTTATACACATTTTCATTAAAATGATATACATATAATATTTTTTTAATTAAAATTAGGTATTAATTAAAAAATATTAAATATTAATTTTTTAAGTATAAATAGTGCCCCTGGATATATATTATAAATCCGTCACTGGTGCCCTTAAAAAGATTTTTATAAAAAAAACGTGTTTTATGATCCTCTTGATTTTATGATTTTTTTTTGTCCTTCTGTATTTTTAAAAAAGGGTTTTCTTACAAAAGAACTAAATAACCCTTTTTAATTAAAAATAAATAAATAATACTTTTCTTAAAAATAAGAGGACTATGAAAGACTCTTAAAAAAAAACCGTTAAAACATTGTTTCCATAAACAAGAGATTGAAAAGTTCACTTTTCTAAACTAAAGTACTGTAGCCATTTAGACTGAGTTAAAGAATTACAACGACTAAATTAAATGAAATTAGAGGACTTTCACTATCCTTTTACCATTAATATAAAATAAATACTACCACCAAATACTATAAGTTAGAGTACATTGTGATCAATTCCCATTATAAAATAAATGGAAGTGGATCTGATCTACTCAAAAAATAAATAGATATGATTTTAAGTAGTTTTAAAGTTTAAACAGGGATTAGAAGCAACTTAATTATTGAATTAGTGAGAGAGCAAGTAGGGTCATCACGTGCTATCTGCTAAATTGATACAACCATTGCGGCATAGCCTATAGGGTTAACTTAAATTGTACGTTTTAGTGACCTTATACTAGGGGTGAGCAGCGGATCGAAACTGCCTGTTTTTCACCAATTTGAATCCGATCCGATCCGAAGCAGATTTGAAGATTTCTAAACCGAATCCGATCCGATAATGTAGTCAATCCGAACCAATCCGAATCCGAGCAGATCAGATTTTTCAGATTGGATAGGTCGGATTGAGATTATAATTTATTTTTTATTATTATCATATATAAAACACAATATATACTAACATTTAAATTTTAAATTGATATATTTTTAAGTAAAATTTATTTATTTATAGTCACAACTTATATAATCAAAATAATAAAAAGTATATTGTTGAATATTATTAAATTATTATAGAGAATTTAACATTTTTATTTTTTTTAAAACTAAAATAATAATTTAATGTAATTGTGGTATGTATAATATTTAAATATAATACATTAAAAATAAATATGCATTTATTTATAATTTTAATAGTAATTCAGTCCGGATCGGATTGCAGCGGATTATAAAATCTGTCAATCCGAATCCGAACGGATTGTATACTTTTCAATCCGAATCCGATCCGACTATAAAATATGTCAATCCAATCAGATTCGAATCCGACGGATCGGATCGAATTTATTAATTTAAGCGGATTGATCGGATTAGTTGCTCACCCCTACCTTATACTAGGAGGAGGGGTTCCTTCGGGTTGATATATTTTTAGTATCTATATTATTATTTTAATATTTATTATAGTCTTAAATTTTTTTTATAGTATTTTAAAAATATTTATATTATTTAAATGTACCATTTAATCAAAATTATTTTTATGCATAAAAATTGAAGGACAATTTAGACTTTTTAATTTTTTATTTTTCATTTCTATTTTTCATATTTTTTTTCTTAAACCTTAAACCCAAAAACATAAACAATAAAATATAAATCTTAAATCAAACATTAAATTAACATTAACGACATGTTTTGTGCACCGTACCAAATAGCTTAAATGTAGTTGTGTTTGACTAAACTGCTTTGATTTGTATTAAAATTAGTCTGCATACTATTTAGAGTTAATTATATAATATAGTTGGATTAAATTAATTTAAATATTTTAATAAAAATTTATTTTTAAATATTTTTTTGTTATAAATTTTATTTAATTTAATATATAATTCATTTTTATATTTTTATTACATTTTAAAAATAAAATAAATATTAATTTTAATTTGAGATGAAATAAAAAGTTAATACATATAACTTTATAACTGAAAATTTAAATAGACTAAATTAGGTGTCCATTACGATTTAGTCCTATATTCTTTGATCGTACAAAATTTATAAATAACTATATTATTTTTATATTATACGATACGATCTGATTTCACAATCAAACGCTTGATTATATAAAAATATACAGTTAATGTCTTTAGTACTGTGTAACAAGCAAGTCATAAATCTCTCAAAACATAAACCTTAAACCTTAAACCCTAAATCATAAATATTAAACCCTAAAATATAAACTCTAAACCATAATAAAATACTAAATACTAAATTCAAGAAGAGAAAAAAAAAAAGAGAGAGGATAAAAATAGTAAAAATAATAATAAAATATTTAAATTACTAAAATACCCTTCAATTTTTGTACATATATTTATTTTTTGACTAAATAAGTACATTTTGAATAATTAGGGTGCTTTTAAAGTATCACTAGAAAATTTAGACAATAATAAGTACCAAATCAATAATAAGAGTACTGATAAGGTACCTACTCCAGTTACTTCGCACCCTTTCAAGTCAGGTGCAAATAAGACTTGTGGACAATTAATTAATTTTAAGCTTAATTACATCATTTGTCTTCAAATTTTAATTATATTTATATTTATGTAATCAAGTTTTTAAATTCTTTAATTTAGTTCCTAAATTTTAAAAATTTATCCATAAATTTTATCTTAGGTAATAAAATACATGTTTTTATTTAAAATTTTAAAATCTATGTGATAATTTTAAAAAATTTAGGGACTAAATTATAGGATTTAAAAATTAGGAACTTATTTTTGAAATTATAAAAATTTGAAAATTAAATTATAAAATTTAAAAATTTGTGAATTTAGATGTGAATTTAATTAAAATTTGGATGAGTTTTATAATTTAATCTTAATTTTATTTATGCAAAAGAAAATTATTTATTTGTTATGAACGAAAATTTATGATGGTAGCATAAATCTTTGCCACTTATGATATCACCCTCGATTTAATCATTTGCCGAACCACCTATGAACAAATCGATCACCGTTGTCCAAATAACCAACGGACAAATTTAGCCTCACCCATCTATAAATGCATAAGGGCATGTAAGGGTGTGCGTGGGTATAATTCATTTTATTTATTTAAAAATAATTTATTATGGAAAAATAACCCTCACTAATAAAGTTTAGTATCTCCTTCTATTCGTATGACGAATTAGTTAGGTTCGGGTCAAATTTTGTAGACATTGCATATATTTTAAAACCAAATTATACTGAATGGGTACATATATTTGAATGCGTACAATTCTGACTTGTTTTAAGTTTAAATTAATAATTTTATAAAATAAATCATAGAACAATTTCATAAAATCTTCAAATTTATATATATTTTATAAAATTTAAATTTAATTATCCATTTGAGTTGGATTTGGTCAGAACTTACAGGAAAAATGTTGCCCTTAGGCCTTAAATTATTCGGACAAAATTTGATTGTTTTATTTTGAGGTTAGTCAAACTTTGAGATAAATTGAATTATATCAAATCATTCAAACTTTGAATATATTGGACTAAATTTACATGCCTACCTCTTATAAAGTGTATGGTTGGAGTTGCTGCCCGTAATTATCATTTGGTAGAAGAAATTATTATGTCTAATTCCTGGTGAATGCATGGATGATGATTGATCAACATAGAAATTGACGAGGAGGAGGCAGAGAGTACTTTATTGGTCTCAACTCTTACTTGAAAAAATAATTATTAATTAAAAGAAACATTAATCAGAGTTTTTTTTTTTTTTGTTCACAATACTAATCATAGTTTTAGAGGAGATTAATACCGGAGAGAGAATATGAGATTACTACCATGAAACCAATTTTTTTACAGGAAGAAAATGATAATATAAATTATTTACTTAGTTCTAAGATTAAAAAGAGAGATTAGATCTTGTAAACATGTATCTGAAAATAAAATTCTTGGACTTTATGAAAGGGTCTATAAGTTAATAGCTACATTTTTTTTTTTTTGCTTAAATTATTAATAGCTACATTTAGCATTATATATTCAAGCAAAGTTAAAAAGTTGTGTTACAATAAATCAAGGTACAGATTGAGAACTGATCTCAAAAAAAAAAAAAAAAGAAGAAGTAAAGATTGAGAAAATTAGAAAATAAGTCTCAATGCTTTGTAACAAAATTAAGGGCTTGATAATGATTTTGATAACTAATTTTTTATTAGGTATGTTTGGTAACGATTTTTTATTTTAATTTTTACATTTTAAAGAAATTATTGTGATTCATAATACTTTAAAAATATGATTTTTAAATCATATTTCATATATATATTTTAAAGTTCTTTATAAAAAATAAAAAGTCTTACCAAACAACTTAGAGGTAGTTTTCTATTTTTTCTTGAAAATTACTACGTATAAATTTTTATCAAACATATTGATGATTATTTTTATGAAATAATCAGAAATCACAAAATTAATTATTTAATCGTAAAATAAAAAATATATATATATATATTTGTACTCTTATTTTAAAAGTAATACATTTTTTTATCCCATATTTAATTAAAAGCACCTACTTGGTTTAATTTTAAACAGTGAAAACAACTTGACAATAATTTATTTATATTTTTAGATATTATTCACATTTTTTGTAGGTGTTGTGTTTAAAATGTGATAAAAAAAGTGCCAAGAAAAGTGCCAATAAAATACAGAACAATTCCTTAAAATATTAAATATACAAAAATAGTTAATAAAAAAATATTTTATTGTTAAAATAAAATAATAGTACAATAATTTTTTATTTTTGTCAATTATTTTTGTAAATTTGATATTTTATGAGATTTTTTTTTTGTATTTTTGACACTTTTTTGTATCTTATTTTTTGAAATACGATACAAAATATCTATAAAGATAAATCAACCTTGTTAAATTATATTTACTATTTTAAATTTGACTAATTAGGTATCTTTAAATAAATAAGAGATTAAAAAAATATCACTTTAAAAATAAGAATACAAATGAATATTTTTTTTGTTAAATAGGGGAAAAAATAATAATAATAACTAAGTCTAGACTTGCCATGGTACTTCTCATAAAATTCCCTAAACTTTGTACTTTACTTTGTGAACAATACATTACATGAAGATAATGGTTCTTTACGACTATTAGAGGTGTGCAAAGGTTGAGTTGTTTTTGTTTTGAGACAAACTCGAGACAAGCTAATTTAATTAGTTTTTAAAATTAGGATTTAAATGGAATCATTCAAAAGTGTAAATTTGATCTCAACTAATCTTAAAGTTTTAAGTTAGATTTAAATTGGATGAACAGGAGGCTAGCATAAAATTTTAGTCATTTTATTTTTACGAATTGAATGTATTAATTACTTTTTTATAAATTGATGTATTATAGAACACTTTAATCATTTTTCCCAAATTTTGGTTTTTTTTTTTTTTTTCAGACTTTTTTTAAGAAAAATTTAAGTTGAATAAAATTAAATCTTATTAAAAGGGGATTGTTAGATATTTTGGAAAAAAAAAAAAAGGTATTACATTGAAGAAAACTTAAAAATAAAGTAATTAAAATAACCAAAAGTGACCTATAATGACTAAGGTGTTGTAAAATGTAATAATAAGATGACTATAATGCACTAATTTAAAGCAATATTATCTGTAAATTTAATTTTTGAAAATAAAGTTACATCAAATTCATTTTTCACCAGTTCTTCAAGTTATAGTTATATATATATATATATATATAACTATAACTTGAAGAATATATATATATATGTCTTAAGTTATACTTTAAAATCTTTTACTATTAACTAAATTTGATTTTATAAGTATATATTTCAATAATTTGTATCATCTACATAACATCATAATTGATATTATTTCAACATTTTAATTATAAAATTTGAAATAGTTTATATTGTAAAATTAGGTATAAAATATTAGGTCATGATTTTCCATTTTTGAAGAAAGCAACCAAAGAGCAATGTAAAGAAGGCAAGCATAGGAGGAAACATAATTTTATAATTGTTGGTAGTGTTGTCACTAGGGCTGGCCATAAGATCTCCATCTTGATGGTAAATGTTTGAAAGTACTAGGATATGAATTTTCACTAGAGTTTGAAGGGTTTGTGAACGTCGTATATTTCTCATTAAAGAAAAATATATGTTTAATATAGCTTGGATGTTGAAAATCAACAAATTTTATAGTTTGAAAAGTAAAATAATTTGCAGTTATTTTAATTAATATTAAATTTAGGTATGAATGGGTAATTAATATTGTTTATTTTGCTAGTAGCTGAAAAATCAAATTTAAAAATATTTTTATTGATTTTAATTCAAAATATTATTTTGTTAAAGGAGTTTAATTTATGTCATTGCAATTGCTACCAATTATAAGCAAATGTGTGGTAAAAAATGTGCAAGTGACAAATATAGAGGAAAATGGTATTTTTAGATAGTGTTATTATTGTTTTGGTATTTTTTTTATCCTTATTTTTAGGTAGGATAAATTAGATACTCTAAATTAAATTATTGGTATACTTTTTTTGTTAATTTTAAGAATAATCGGTACTAATTAATCAGTACCTTAGAGCTATATAAATACAGTGAAATTATTGTTAAAATTGACCAAAAATTATATAAATAATTTAAATTATAGTATCTGATATCACAACTAAGAATTAAAATTAAAAAGAGCACCAAAACTAGTATAATGGCAGTCCAAAAATACCAAACTCAAAATAGAGAATTAAAATTTAAAATTATATATGTATCATGTTCTTAGCAAAAAATTATATATGTATGATACTTTAATTGATAACACATGCTATATTTTTCTTCTACTCTTTTTTTCAAACAATAAGATACTCATTTTATTAATAGCACTTAAAAAAACATTGAGCGGACATTAGTACAAGAGAAAATAAGCCCCAACAAATAAAGTACACATAATGATAAACACAACCAATAACACATAATTAGCTAAAAACTAGCAATATTAGCCAAAATTTATGTTGAATTAATGTTTAACAATTATACTTAACCAGAATATCTGCACCCTATAAGTATCAAACTCATCTTGCTTAAAAATCAAGTCGTTATGATAAATTCAAATCCTACCTATACAAATAGTAGTCAGACACTCAACACCATCCTCTCTAGAACGTGCCTACAAAAGTAATGCTCGAAAACAATATCGAAAAGAATCATTAGCATATTGATGGAAAGTAAAAGAAGAGCAAATAGTAGTTAGGATAGAGCTAACTCTATCACAATCAACCAACAAATGTGCCACAGTTTCAACTCCTTGCCCGCACAAAAGACATGAGACATCATCCACCCCACATCTTTTCTCAAAAAGCAATTGTTTAATAGCCAAGCACAATACAAATATCTCCCAGTGAAACGGCATACCTTTGGAGGCACTTAGAGCGTCCAAATTGATTTTCAAAATGAGCTTATCCATTAGGCAATTAGATATTTCTCCCAAGTACAAGCAACAGAGTAAGCTGCGCTCAAAATAAAAAATAAAAAATAAAAAAAAATTACCATGTGAATTCACTATATTCAAAGTTTGAAACTAAACGAATGAAAATATTGAATTCTTATATGATTGATATAGAAGAGGAAACAAAGTCACTTTACACGCAGAATATGAACAAACTATAATCTTGATCCGGGTGTAAGAGTTTCATACCATTTCACTAACATAATGATTTAGGTTTACAAGATTAATTATTTTTGTTGTTGCTAACCTTACGAGATTAATTGTTTATTTAGTTAATATTTGACTACTAATTTGAATTTCTCCCTTATGCTCATCCAGTAAACGATAGGTGTGAGTGATTATTTTATAATCCATTATTAATTTCTCATCATAATATACTAATTATAAAAATAGGTAAATAAACCCCAGGGATTTATCGATCTAAAACAAACAAAAAAACAAATTTTTATTTTATTTTATAATAAAACAAAAAACGAAAAAATTTGATAATAAAAAAAAAAAAAAAACGAATTTATTAAGCATGCATGCTGTGTCGTATAGCGAAGTATTACGTAGATACAATATATATTGCATATGTGAGTCAAGAAATGCTATAATAATTCTATTCACGTCATTGCTTCCATTAATTAACGTTTATTATATCTTACGCAAAAGAAAAAATAATGCTTATTATAAAGTATAAACCCCTTCTCAATAATAATTATTTTATTGCTTAGGTATTAAACTGAACGCGTACGTAATGATAAGATCAAGTGTATGTGAGACATGCTAGTTTAACTAATATTTAATTACGGTAAACGTAGACTTTGTATCAGCTTCTCACGAACGAGGTTAATTGACAAACTTTTTTTTTTTTTCCTTTTAGTCTTATTGTTCTTGTAATGACTTTTGGGCATAAGGTAAAACTATTTGTTTTCATCCCTTAAGCTAGCTATAAAAATTTAAAAAAATTTGGTTTTTGTCCCTTGTAGAGAAGAAAGTCTTGTAAACAATTATTTTATATGTCATGTGATGAAACAGATAAATCTCGATCATTAGTTTTAAAAAAAATGAGAATTAATATTAAATACGTAGACAATATCAACGATTTAGATTTATAAAAAATATATATGTTATATATAAAAATAAATCTTTGCTGAGAAAATGGCTACCACTACTAATTATCTACAGAGCTACTAAGTAGGCAAGCAATTGATATAAAGCTGTATTAGCTAGGTACGCTTTAAAAATCACCTACCTTTCAAGAAGATAAGGAGGATTTTTAAGCAATTAAAATATAATAACTATTTAGGCAAAATTTGATCCATTTGTAAGAGTTTGAAAAGAATTTAAGAACATATCAAGCCTTAGCATTAGCAAAAGAAAAGTAAAAAAAAAACATATCAAGCCTTAGAAAAGGTGATGAGATGTCAAATTTTGTTTTGTTTCTTATGGGCAATCGATCGAGAACTACACCAAATAAGAAAGAAAGAAAAAAATTTTGATACCAAAATTCCACTACTCAAATTTTCTATTAATAAATGAGGTGTTATTTATTGTTATTAGGTGTAAATGAGGTAATACTTCTTATAAATCACATTATTTGTTTTTTTAATAAAGTATTTATGTTTTTAAGAAAATAAATACAATAATATTACATTTTATTAATATAAAGTACCAAATTATTATTTGTACCAATAATAATAAATAATTTCTAACTAAAAATAGTTACATTAACAAATTTGACTTTGAAGAAAGCCAAAAACTCACGAAGTTTGAAAACATTTAAATACCACTTTCAACTAGAAACTACCATTTTTTTACTTGGAGAAGAGTCTATATATTTTAAATTTGTTATTAATTTTAAATGACAGTGGTTAGTTTTTGTTGGTAAGTGTAGTTGGATAAATATAATAATATTTAATAAAAAATTATTATGTTAATTGTAATTATAATACATTTATTATATAATATTGTACTTATCAGTGTTGACAGCTGTGGAAGAATGCAAATGAAGCAAAACTTACCGATAAAACAAGGACAAACTATCAATTTTTAGTCCAAATTAAAGTAAATGGCACTTGTACTCTGGTTTACCACACTAGATACGTGTCGTTTTATGGCTACTTTAGTTTTCCTAAATCGTAGGATTTATTGAGTCCAAATTTTCACAAAAATAATGTATTAATTTATATATCATAAATATATAATGTATATGTCGATAAAAATTATTAAAATATAAAATAAAATTATTTAAAAGATGTAAAATTTTACATATTTATTAACTATTTATTAATAATAAATATAAAAAAAAATAAGTATTTTATTTTCAAACAAATTAAACCTGAACCCTCGCAGTAAGAAACTCTTTCTTTATACTATCCCCAAAATACAATTAACAGCTCAACTCAAAGCTGGCGTAATTAATTACTAAACTAAGGGCAAATCTAGACTACTCAGCCTCGTAATCTTAGGCGCGATCTTACCGTAAAATCAAACTCAAGAGCCAAAAACAAGCACTGAATGAACTCGCTGATCTTCTACTTTTTAGTCAACAAGTCAACCTATATATTTTCGTATTTTTAAATATGAAAATAAAAATATTATAATATTCTTGCTCTTTACATTGTCCTTTTTCTTTCCTTTATCTTTTTTTTTTTTTTTTAAAAACCTTCACTGTCCATTGCTTCCTCTCAGACTCACAGATTCAAATTCCACAACATCCCGCTCCCAGCTCCTAATTATCTCTCTGTGTCCGAACTTTCATATTTCTCAATGAAGGTCTTCGGAGCTCAGATGAGACTCTCAGGTCAACCATTTAGTTCATAATACTTCTTTTTAGAACAATGTGGTTTATTTTGCTTTTGGACGTGTTTGAAAGTTTGGATTTTGGTTGATATGGATGAAACATTGATTAGGATTCAATGGTTTTTGGTAATGTATTAAATTCTTGAACATTGGGGTTATAAATGTGATTTTAAGCATTTTGGTTCATCATATGGGGAAAGAAACAAAAATAAAAGCTCCGCTATAACCTTAAAATTTTCTTCTAGTGAGTTCGGTTTCTTTATTTTCGAATTTTCAAACGATTTATTTCCATTTCTTGGAAGCCATACCGTATGTCTCCGATTTTGGTTTTGGTCGATCTTTGTCAAAATTTGTGAAAAGGTTAAAAATGGGCTTATGAATAAGATATATGATTTTGTTTACTCTTCTACCGAGCTTGATGCCCCGTTTTGTTTGTGAGGGCCGAAAAAGAAGGCTAAGCGTATAAAGCATATATCTTTTGATGTATTGGCTCTTAATTGTCTTTAAAATTGTGAAAAGTTTTAAGTATTCAAAATGCAAATTCTTTGCTTAGCAGCAAACTGATGGGGTTAAATTTTCTCTTTAGATGTCGTGCAATTCCTGGTATTTTATTACAGTCAATCGGTACATGCTTCTGGATGTATCACCGAATCAACATTGTCGTGAAGTTTTTTTCGTGTACTAGGTTCTTGATGCTTGTTTGATCTAATGCTATTAACACATTGGCATTGCTTTCTATCTTCAGTTGTTTTCTTTGATATCTGTTGGAACTCTTTCAGTTTCATGTATGAAATCTATAAAGTAATTTTACGGGCACAATAATTTTTTGGGCTAATTGAATTTTTAATGAGCTCAAAAATTCACTTACATAAGTTCCCAAAATTTTCAGAAGGTCCCTAGAACGTTTCTTGGTATAATTTGGCGTGTGTAGAATTTTGCAAGAATTAACTTGTATTGACATTTTTTGCCTGCCTACTAAAAATTCAGACTTGAATAAATATTTATAGTATACAATTCTACGCATTTGAATGTAACTTATTTTAGCATTAAGATTAAGACCATTCATGCACTCAAGATGTATGCTTTGTCTTGTTCCTTTTATAGCTAAATATATACACTATGGATCATGATGACTGAGAAAATCCAAATCTGTTTATGCTTTGGTGTGCTTGCTGCATTCTTGTTAAGTTAGATCTTTGAGGCCATGTTTCTAAGATAACCTATAATCTTCCCTAGATGCTGGTATACTGCAAGTCAGACATTATGTTTCTACAAAATTTGTTTTGGCACGAATTTGTTGTTCATTTTGTTATGGAATTTTTCCTTCGATTCTTTGTAGCAATATGTTCATTTGGAACTTGTTATTTGATTTCTTGCAGGTGTCATAAACTAGTTTTAACTAAATTCTCTGTGCTAAGCTTCTTGAAGCCCTGTAAGCATGAGACAAAATCAGATAACTGCTAATGTTGCAGAGCCTCCAGCTCGAATAACACGTGCTCGAGCTGCAGCCCTAAATGCCCCTGGACCGATGCCCCAATTAAAAGCACCAATGGAACAGAATAAGAAGCAGGTTTCACTCACAAATCCAAAACCAAAGAGAGTTTCTACTGATGAGAATGGCACCAATGCCAACAAAGCATGTGTCCAGCGGAAAAGGAGGGCAGTGTTTCAGGATGTGACCAACGTTTGCTGTCAAAACACATATACGAGTTGTCATAATGGATCTAAAATTCAGGTTACTTTAATGGTCATAGATACCCTGTCAAGCATTAATATCAAATCGTTTGATTGTATGTACAAGTGAATACTAATTGCGTTGGTTATGATTTCTGCTTCATGATATCTATGTTCATAGTCTCATGAATTACTACCAATTTAAGAAAGCTTTAGTTCTTTGTTCAAGAGTATGAGTTTACTTCAATTTTTATAATTGTCAGACTAAAAATGGCATGTTGGCCAAGAAAGATCAGACAAAAAAGACTGAAGTGAATCCTTCAGTTCAATCAGAATTAACTTGTGTTCAAGCTGATTTGAAAAAGAAGTGCACAGAAGAAGTTAAGACAGAAGTCAAATCAGGAGGGGTTTTATCTTCGGTTATAAGGGAAGAAAATTCACCTCTTTGCTTAACTACTTTGAAGAGCTCGGCCGAGTATGATTTTCAGTTTGAGAGTCAGTGTTCTCCGATGACCACAGAAGTTAAAAGTCCTTCAAAGAAAGGTGGGCTATTTATTACATTTTTCTGAACTTCAATCATGAAATTCTGATCTTGTGTTGCCTGCAAGCTTGTGACAATTCAATATAGTAAATAACTATATATCAATCGGAGTATGCTTCGAATTGTATAGTTTACTGCATGTTAAGCTGATTATCACATTAACTATCAAATGTTAAGCAGATAATGGGAAGCTTTCTTGGGATGTCATCACATCAAGATGTCCAGACATTATTGATATTGATGCAGATCAGACAGATCCTCAAATGTGTTCCCCCTTTGCTCCTGATATCTATAACAATTTACACGTTGCAGAGGTTTGAGTCATGAATTTCTTTAAGAATTCATTAGAATAAAAATTAGTCTTCAATGTTTCACGAATTTTCTTCTTATGCAGCTTGCTCGACGGCCACTTCCTAATTTTATGGAAACAATGCAGCGAGATGTCACACCAAGCATGCGAGGAATTCTGGTGGATTGGCTCGTGGAGGTTAGGATGCACCAAATCTACTTTTTAGTAGTTTAAAATGTTTATATTTTTCTAGAATGCAATAGAAGGGTTTAGGATATGAAGCTATGGATGTTCATATCTGTATATGACAACATCGAGCATGTGAAATAGCATGCATCACATGTAATTCCATTTTCAGGCCACAACCATTCTATCGTGTTAAAGTTTCCTAGTTGTTTATTTTCCCTTTAGCATAACTAAATGCGGCATCTTTCTTAGTTTCTCATGGAGCCTAAATTCTAGAAGACATAACGGGTAACCAAGGTAATTTTGTTTTCAGGTATCAGAGGAATACAAGCTGGTGCCAGATACGCTTTATCTCACAGTATATCTCATTGATTGGTTTCTATCTCAAAATTACATAGAAAGACAAAGACTGCAGCTTCTAGGCATCACTTGCTTGCTAATTTCCTCGTAAGCTTCCATTCGGCAAAGTTGATTTTGTGTGTACTTTTAAAATTTGAACTTTAACATTACTATATGGTTAACTTACAATGGAGCTAAGGCTGATATTAACTGTTAAGGTAATTGCATAATGCTGAACAGCTAAAAATCTCAATGAATTTTTATTTTGATTCTTTTTTGTGCAATATCTTTACCAATTTTGGAATAGGATGAATGGGTATAATGTTTATCAGATTGTACTCTAACAATGGGGTTTATACCTGAAATCAGTTCCAAGCTTGAAGTTGCTTTTCTTTGGTGGCCTGTAGGAAATATGAAGAAATTTGTGCACCACACGTGGAAGAGTTTTGCTTCATCACAGACAACACTTACACAAAAGAGGAGGTATGTAGTGGTTACTTCACTTGTAGCCCTCAACGCTCAAATAGAAAGAATGTAAAGAAGCTCTTAGTTAAAGCGAGCAATATAATGTTTATTCCTCTGCATGGCAGCAAAAACTGACAGATAAACTTATATCATATTAGAGACATATGATGCTAGAATGATATTCTAGATTAAACCCAAAAATTTTAAATTTACAGAATCTTATGCATTTATTTAGCTTGTGATCTATCTAGAGATGTATGATAAGGATGAAAAAAGTACCAAACTGAATACCTGTGCTAGGTCTAAGTTCTATTTTGTTTGATATGTTGTGAACGTTCTACATATATATACTCAACATATTAAAATCTCTATTGGTTGCCTTCCTAAACAAAGTTCAATGGCAGGTACTGAAAATGGAGAATCAAGTACTGAACTGTTGTAGATTTCAGCTTTTTGCTCCTACTGCAAAATCGTTTCTCAGGTACCTTATGTATCTGATTTTCTAGCTTGTACTCTAGGCATATACATTGGTCCTTAATGATGCTATTGGTACCCTATCTCACACACATTTTCATGACTTTCAGGAGGTTTCTTCGAGCAGCTCAAGCTTCTTATAAGGTAATATAGATTAGTGCCTTTGGTTTATGAGATATTACCCTTTTTATTAGACCTGTTATTAAAGCCTGACATGCAGTTAAAAATTTGCAGAGCCCTAGTCTTGAATTGGAATATTTGGCCAATTATCTTGCTGAACTGACACTTGTAGATTATAGTTTCTTGAACTTCCTGCCTTCAGTGATAGCCGCGTCAGCTGTCTTCCTTTCGAGATGGACCTTAGATCAGTCAAGCCACCCATGGGTTTGTTTTCACATCCTTTTTTCTTTTTTCCTTGTTCTTTAAGTTCGAATAGAAGGTGGCAGTAAGGCTTTATCTACATTTCTAGCAGAATCCAACGCTAGAATATTATACATCTTGCAAGGCTCCGGATCTGAAAAGTACAGTTTTTGCATTACAAGATTTACAGTTAAACACCAATGGCTGTCTTCTGAGTGCTATACGAATGAAGTATAGACAAGAAAAGGTATCAAATTTTAAGAGTACATTATAATAAACATATACTCTGCCTTTGATTCTGCATATAATTTCAGTTGCATTCTTTAGTTAGGTGTAAAAGATCATTAATTGAGCTTTACATGCAAAAATGTGTATATGTAAGTACATGATTGTTGTTTTAACAGTTCAAGTCTGTGGCGGCATTTTCTTCCCCAAAACTGCTTGATACACTATTTTGAAGATAAGATTGCTTATGTTTCTACTGCTAACTATAACTGAGATGGGCAAAATTTCGGAATTTCCTCTGGATTTTATTACTTGGTCCATGAGGGTTGTAGTTAATGAAGAGTCATTTGTTTAGTCTTAATCCTAATAGCCATTTCATTCATTTCTACCAATTGGTTCAAACTTTATAATTCATATCTTAAGCTTTGGTCCCATGTTCTTGGACCCGTCTTTGTAAAATTGTTCCTAGGACATGTGTTCAGAGGTTCAAATTCAAATTTGTAAATTGTTGACTATTGTCAGAAATATCATTTAAACTAGCACGTTGGAGTTTGTCTGCTAGGTTCAGATGTAAACTTTGATAGCTTTTAAAGAGCCTCAATTCAATGTACTACTATATTTGTTTTTAAATTCTCTTTTATCTGTGTGTTGTTACTCTTTTATCATTTATTTTGGATGCTGTGATTTTTGAAGTTTATTGTTGGTTGGTAAATAACCCCAGGTCTTTTTTTTTTTTTTGAAGTAAATGATACTTGTTGTTGTTCGAAGGTGTATATTAAAACAGAGATGAGTGAATCTTATTATCAAACTATTAAGTGAACCACGAGCATATCTTGTGTTCCAGCCATTGCCATTGAGGAGAGGAGTCACAGAAATTCATCAGATAAGAAAAATAACCATAAAACAGAACCTGATGGTTTCCTGTACGAATAATTCATTAGGTTCACTACCCAATTAGGAAACTTGAAATTTAAATTAGACGAATCTTTGACTGCTTTTTCAGAAGACTCAAGTAGTTAATCCCCATTGTTTATTTCTATTTCCATCTATACATTATTTTATATGAAGTGATTTGCCCAATAATCAGCATATGAGCTCTGCTTCCCACGTTGAAGGAAAGTATAAGTTCGAATCTTTTACCTATTAAATTATCTGGGAAAAAAAAATTTCTAATTTTGTCTCTCCTTTAGCTATTTAATTTTGAGAAAACAATTTCTCTTACTTATAATAACAAAAATAATATTATTTATATTTAAATTATATATTTTTATAATTAAAAAATAATTTTTACATTATTTTTTTAATGCAACGTCCGTTTAATATTATATGTTTAATATTATCACATGTTAATTTTATTATTATAAATTTTAAGAATGTATATATAATTATTATTATTAATTTTTTAAATATAAAGAAAAGGGGAAAGAACTTTAGATATTCGGTTCATTACTGCTTACCGGAAAATAAAGAAAAGTTCCACCTTGGCTTGTTTTCTGAACTTGTTTTTCTACTCTCTAATTTGACCTCAAAAAAAAAAAAATATGTTTTTCTACTGACATTTAAAACAGAAAGATAAGTTGCTGTAAGGTTTTATTAAGACAGAAAATTTTCATTTTTCCAAAAATATCTAACAATTGTAGATGACTCCCTCCAACTTTAACATGCTAACTGGTTGACGGTTATTAACTCGATTTGACCAGTGACCGTTAACCATAGTTGACCTTCTGGATGAAGGCAGCTTCATTTGATTGAATTTAGTTGAAATTGACCTCATCCTCCGAATGAAGATAAAGATAAAGATAAAGACTACGTTATATCGAGAAAATGATGTTTTCTCTAACTTTTATGCAGGAAAAGCTCTAAAATATTCCTTCACTACAGATTAAAAAAAAAAAAACAATAAAAAACCATCTAGAAATGTCAGCTCTTGTAGCATGTACATAAGGTCTTTTTTGTAATTTCGTCCATCACTATTTTCTGTGTGCCTGTCTCCTCCCTTGTGGTGTGCAACATTACTAAAATCAATCAACCCATTTGGCGGTTTTAAAGGATTATCGGCTTAGAATAATTTTAAATTTTGAAGAATTTTTCGAACTTTAAAAATTACCTATATATATTATTTTATTTTTATTTATTTATTTTTATAATAAATTTTAATATCTACATTTTTAAATCTTAAATCTAAGACCTACACCTTGTATTAAGATGCTACGTGACATTAGCTACATTATTTAACTTTTCTTGATTTAAAAATTCAAAGTATTTTCATATAATCTTACTAATCAACGATCAGTAATTCTTTTTTCTTGTTGTTATACTTGTATTCATAATATAGATAAAGATAATTAAATTATTATATGTATTTTGTACTCTATTTAAATTTGAAAGTTTAGAACTCTCAAACTTAAACATTAATTATTACGATTTCATATACAAAACACAAATTATAAAATTTAAAGTTTGTATAATCAAATTTATTTTTAATGAAGAAAAATTTATAGCCATAGTATAAAGTTCAAAACTACCCTCCAATCCAAATTTTTTTGTTCGGATTTGATTGATTTAATTCAATTTTTATTTTTCAAGAACCGATTAAATTAAATTGGTTTGAGTTTTACTTCAAAACGGAATCAACCCAGCACACTCCTACTCCTTCCCATTTGCTAATGTTGTTTAACAGCATATGCCGTTGCAGGTTTCTGTCGATGTTGAACCATTAACAAACGTGCAGCAAGAGAGAGAGAGAGAGAGGGGGGGAAAAAAAAAAAGACCTTATCTTAGCCATGGCGTTATTTTATTCCAAATCTAAATTATTGTATTACTAATGCTAGCAACTTTAATTTATATATTTTTCTAGCCTGCCCACACCAATTCGATGTTTATCTTCTCTCTATGCACCTAACAAGCCAAATCAATCTCCCAAGACATGCCTAAGGCCTACATTCCTCAATATCAGGTAACTTGTTTTCTTTGGTCTACTTAACTTAATGCTCTTCCTCTGCTTTAAATTGAGTATGAAATTAAATGAATGCTTTAGATATAAATAAAGCAAAGCAAAAATAGAGTATAATTAGTATTTAAGTCCATGTATATAATATTTATAAAAGTGTTTAATTCAATCTTAACAGTAAATCAAAGTCTTACAACAACTCTAGTACAAATAAAATGAAAACTGGTTTAATTGCTCATACTAATTAATTAATTAATCAATCAAGAAGCAGCGACAATTATAAATTGAAAACGATATGCATTATCAAAGTAGTAATTAATTAAGCAAAATGTATGTAGTTTTTTTTTGGGGGAGTTGAATAGGTTCATATTGATGGATCACTATAGTCTTGAGTAGTACAACTGAAGAGTAGGTCGTTAGCTCATTAATTTTTCTTATCAGGTCCCTTGAGAATGAATCCTTTAGGCTGCAGCTCAAACCCCTTTGCCTCTGATCTTTTCATGATTCTCAGTCTTTTGCATGATTCAGCAAACATCCTGCAAATCAATATTCATACCAAATACTCAGCAAATTCTTGACTACTTAACAAAAAAATTCTTTACTAATATAAACAAACTTTGTCTTTAGAAAGATAAAATAAAATACTTAATTAGATAGCTAATTGCCTGCCGACAAATTAGCATCATGATCATTATATTTTGCGGGATGCATAACTTTTAAAGTAATCACTCTATATTTTTTAAGTTAAACTTTAATTGGAATCCCACATTTAATCGTCTATTCGATATTTTTCCTTTATTTTCTTATCATATTTATTTCAAATTGTGTAAGAAAAATTAAAAACAGTTAAAAAAATAATATATACAAATTGGAGAAGAACATGAAAAACTCTCGAATATATATCTATGCAAAGGATGAAACTTTTCCTCCGGTGTATAAACAATGTAATTAACATATTTTTTGCAAAAAAAAATATACATTTATGTAAAAAAAACATGTATTTTATGTAATAAAAAAATATGTTATTTTACGTAAAACATAAAACAACATTTTTTTTCATAAAAGAATTAAAAATAAAACTCTATATATGAACGTGGCTTATGCTATGTGCATATATATCTACTTAACTCTTTCAAGGAAGGGTAGTCATTTGGGACACAACATGATACAGATACAAAATTTAATCATAATTGATAATTTTTTTTTATGTTTTTAAAAATTTTGTTATTTATTACTATTTAAAATAGACAATTTGAAAAAATTAAAATAAATTCCTTCATATGTTAATTAATATGCTATTGCGACATAATTAAAGTCAAAATATAACATAATAACACAATACGAACATGACTAATTAACAAAATTTGTCACCTTACTCTCAAGTATGAAGAGATTTTTTTTCATAATATATTTGAAGAAAAATTTAATTTAGTTACAACTTTTTTGGTAAAAGTACACATGTAGTTGGTTTTGGTATTTCTTTTTTTTCTAATGAATTTTAACATTTACATTTTTAATTCTCAAATCCAAGTTTTGGTATTCTAATATAACGTTCTGAGTTTAAGAAGAATTTTTTTTTTGATAAAAGTATTATTTTCATTTAAAAAGTTCTTTTTTATTTGAAAAAGAAAAGAAAGAAAAAGCTCAAAACAGAAGGCATCAAAATTGCACTCTAGAAATAATTGTGGACAAGGGAACTATTTTCATTCAAATAAACCGGTCAGTATTGGACCAGACCAGACAAAGAAATCGATTGCATTTTGAGCACAAATTTGAAGTCCTCCCCAACATTATCATGAGAAATTAGTACATTGTCGGTAGTCTGTGGTCCAAACATTATTAGGTGGTGCTAGCTGGTAGTATATCTGAATATAATTGATTTCACAAAGTTACGTAAAAAAAATACTCATATTCATAATTAATTTCAAGAATTAACATACCCTTTTTAATAAACATCTTTATTAATTTATTATTATTATTTTTGTGTGTGTAAACATATCTTGAATAAACGAATTAACTTAATTTTAAGCCAAGTCAAGGTCGTGGTGGTGAGTTAATTAATAGAACTAAAGTACAAAGTATTAGACTATTAATTTTTACATATTTTAATTTATACAAAAGAAATTTTGAATAAAATAAAATGATGGGGTTGGGGTAATTAAAGACTTACTCCCAAGGGACGTCTCCCATTAGCATCCAGTCTCCATCTCTGTCCTCATAAATTGGAACAAATTCGCAGTTATCTCCATCCTTCAAAGCTTCCCCTGTTTTTTTTTTTAATTAACATTAATTCAAAATTTGTTAATCAATTACTTAATATATCGTGTTCTCTTTCTTTAATTAATTAATTATAAATACACAAATGCCTAATAAGTGTACAAAACTAATTGTTTACCTAATGAAACAATGATCGTACAATTTGTACTCTAACACAAGCAAACGCATCTCTTTATATTATTGTAAAGAATTTAGCTTAGCCCCAAATGCGTTTGTCGCCGGCTTCTCTAATTTTCTTAATTAAACTTTATATTATAACTCTAGATATTAATTTAGGCATGAATCGACCTGAAAATTAGTAGTAAAATTACTTTCTAAAAGCTCATAAGAATAAAAGTAATATCACTCAAGAGAGGACTGATATTGTTGCATATAGAAGATTTAAAAAATAAATAAAAAAATTCAGAATAAATTTCCAAATATTAATTAAAAGAAATATATCATTTTAAAACCTAATCGAACTTTATGTGACTAGTCCAAGCATTTTTTTTTTAACAGTTTTTTTCTTTTGTTGCTAGTAAAACATTTTTGTGTACAATTTATAAATAATTAAACACACTAGAATTGGATGTCATTCTTAACTTAAAAAAAAAAAACCCCTCAAAACTTATAATAATAAAAATAGCGTTCATTGTATTCAAATCATATATTATTTTTCTTTGATTTAGATGTATTATTTTTAATAACTTTCCAAAAAAAAAAAAAAAAAAAGCTCATAAGATGAAGCAAGCTAAGTAGAAATAATTAAAAATAGAAATGGAAATGGAATATATATACACTTACCAATGCCAAAATAACCAAAGAGCTTGTCCAAAGATAAAGCAAGATCCACATAACTCTTATGCATGTTCAAATCCAATTTACGAAGAAAAGGTGCACCATCCATGCTAACCTTAACGTAAATTTTGGACATCTTACTCTCCTTATCACTGAAGCTATTCTTCCTTCTATATGAACAAACCGGTGGCCACCCCACTACTTGACTCTTATTTGTTTCACATTTCATATCATCACAACGGCCACCTCCGTCCATCTCCGAGAACACCCTTTTCTTCTCATTCTTGTGCACTCCAGGCTGCCCTAACCTCAGTTCTGTAATCTCAAAACCTTCTTTTTCCATAATCATGATCAAAGAGGTAGCTAGGTAGGTAGTTGAGTTTATGTTTAATTTGAATATTTAGGTTGTAGCTATTGGGGTGTATATGAAGAAAATTGTTGAGCAAGATTAATATAAAGGGGATGGTAGGGTAATTAAGCTTAGCTGCTTAGAGTCGTAGGTCATTTACTAATTAATAGAAAATTCATAAGGAAAAGGAAGACAATGGGAAGCAAAGACAGGTCAAAAATACGTTTATGGTCGGTTAGATGATAGGCAAAAATGTGGGTCAGTAGTGGGGACTAATTGCCTCCCAATATTCATTAATAAAGGCTTGGATACGGGACACATCCTATGGCTACTATTGCCTTTCTCTTCTCTTGGGAATTAATCTTCACCGTCTGATCGTATATCTTTGATTCTAAACAGTCCCATGTGATTTGCTTCATTGTGGGCGTTTCTGTCTTCACCAAATATAAATTATGTAAACGAGTGGCTCTCTAGATCATTAAAATGGGAATATGTCTTGCAACATCTGTATTCATATTTTTATATAACTAATGTATGATGTATCACATGCACATCATGTCAATGTATGTATGTGATCATATATATGCATATTCTATTGAGCGGAAGGCATAAAGGTTTTGTTGCTTATATAAGTTGAGCATATAAGTTATGTAGTATTTTAATGAATCATATAAGTTTTGTTATTTTTATAAAATTAACATTAAAGTCATATTTTGATTGTTCACTGAAAATTGGGTTATATTCTATCATTTATTGGTCATGTGACTCATGTTATCATCTCTTTGAGATTATTTTTAGAATAAAATTTTTATTGACATTATTAAGTAGTGATAATAAATGATTAAATATAACTTTACAAATTTAGTTATAACCAGCACGTAACAAAATTTGACCAAATTTTTTGGTAAATAGTTAATACAAGACTTTAGTATTAATTTTATGAAAGTAATAGAATATATGTGATCTATTAAAAAATTATGTAATTTATATGTTCAACTTATTTAAACTATATGAACTATGGTACCAATAGAAATTTCAGAATAGTAGTCCTTTTTGAGAGGAGATATGACGAACAAAGAATATATTAAATTCTAATATTTTTAAGAAAATAACTAGCTATTCTAAAAAAAAAAAAATACGAATTTCCTGCTAGTAGGAAATATGTATTTCTTAAAAAAGCGTAAATAAAAAAAAATTGAAAGTTTTATTTTATTTTGGAGTCTATTAATTCCAACCCAACATGCATGCTATATAATTGATGGATGGTTTTAAGTTATTTCGTCTGGGGTATATATATATATATATATATATATATGAATGATTGGATCAAGTCACAATTTTTTAAGCATTGAAATTTAAGGCGATAGATTTATCTTATTTTTTCTCTTGTATTTCTTCTAAATATCAAACTGTTGAGATATAATGATGTGTATATATATATATATATATGTGGTGAGATATTTGTGATCATTCATCATCCATTTAATTATTATGATATTTTTATTAGAAAAGGAACGTAAAATAAAAGGTAATGTTGGGAGAGAGTGGAACCCAATTAAGAAGGGAAGAGTTCTGTTGGGACTTGGCACAGAGGACTGAGTTCACAAATTCTGGATCCAGCGACTTCAGAAGCGTGTTAAAGGGTCCGTCAAACACCACCCTTTTTTTTTCCGAGAAAAAAATTAAGTTGCAATTCATTTTTAGATAAAACACAACCTTTTACCAGACACACTAAAAGCAAGCTTCATATTTTTTTTTTCTTTTGATAATAAAGCAAGCTTAATTTTTTAATGAAAGAATTTTACTACAAAAAAGAAAAAAATAAAGAAATAATTTTATTAAAGCTGGAAAAAAATATGATAAACTTTTTATATGGGCAACAAGATTTAATCTACGCGTTAATCATGACAAGTGACAACGTATATTACGTATCAAATGCTACTACTAAGCTGCTGCTGCTGCTGCTTCTTCTTCTTCTTTTCTTTTTTCTTTTTTTTTAAGTTTTTCTTCTACAATATTAATCAAACAGACATATTAGTTTGTTAATTTATGAAAATATCAGTTAAAAAATATTACACCAACATATTTAATTCAATATAATAATTTATCTTTTAAATAGACATAAAAAATTAAATAAAATAAGATGATGATATATATATATAAATGTATAAAATTTAAAAATAAATTATATGTATATTAGTAATATATAGGTCAGTTCAGTTAGGTTAAATATTAGTTTATAAATTTTAAAATCTTAAACGAACAAACACAAATCGATTTTTTGCATTTTCAAAACTAAAATCAACATATTTTGACCAATAAAACATAAAAATCAATTCAATTCAGCCCAATTTTATTTGAATAAGTTAGTTTATCGATTATTATTTACAACCCTACCTAAAAATGAATAAAACTCACTTCAATAAAAGTACATTTTTATGCATAAATAATTTAATAATTTAATTTATTATATTTTTAACTTCATCATATTAAAATATATATATTTATTATCTTCTTACACTAAAAAAAAAACTTTTATATATATATATATATATTTAAAAGAGATTAAAAATAAGATTTTAATCTAGAGACATGTATTAGTTATGGGCACATTGAGGCATAAAAAACTTATGCCACGTAATTAAATAATAAAAGTAGTAGAGACATGTATTAGTAATGGGCATATTGAGAGGATCAAATTTAAGGAATATGGTCAAAGCTTTAATCAATACTAATACTACAAATAATTGTCCATGAAACGAATAATGACGTGACCTTAACAGACATATAGTTTACAAGAATTATGTGATTGAAACAAATTTTAAATTATTTTATCATGATTTAATTATCATATTCTCTTCAAAATTATTGTATTCACGCTTTAACCTATAATTTGCATACTAAATATAATTATTTTATTTTATATAACTTTTTTATTGAGCTAGAAGGTTTTCTTGATAGCAATTAGATTTGGAGATGAAATATTATAATTATGAGGCCAAAGATAAAATAGAAGCAACCAAAATAAAAGTTTATTGTAACAATATCAATTGAAAAAAATAATGATTTGAAATGTTGGCCCGTTCGATTTACTTGTTTTAGAAATAGTATATTTAACCCAAGTTTTCATTTTTAACCACTTGATATATCAACTAATTAAAAAATATATAACTCAAATTAAGCGTATAAGCTAATCATAAATTTACAATATCATAATCTAATTAAAGAATATATAACCCAAATTAAGCGTATAAGCAAATCATAAATTTACAATATCATAATCACTAAATTGGGACTCAAACTTTTAAAGGTGGAGACTGAATTATATGATTTGGAAATAATTTATGTATCGATGTTACAAATCAGTTAAAGTTTGTCAACTTTAAGTTAATATTAGACCAAATATACAAATAAATTGTGAGCAAATTAGTACATTATAAATTGCGCGCATGTGCATGACTGAATCCCCTCAACGTATATCAGCATCTGAAGTTGATATTATCTGCTTAATCAGCAGAAAGGCAAAGAGACATGAAATTAAGGCAATAAAAGATTATGCCAATAGAATGCTCAACCTCGATCATACATAAAAAGACAGTATCTTATATGGTTAGGTTTCCCTAGTTCGCTCAATTCAAATATTTTATGAAGATCGATCTTCTTCATTTAAATTTAATATATCTAATCATATTTATTATCCAATATTAACTAAGAAAATCCTACTTCCACCGGACCAACTGCAACTTGCTATTAAGTATACGTGAGCATAAATTTTCAACTAATTAATGGTCATATTTAATTCAATTTTTTATCATCTATGTATTTGCTTAGTTTTACTTTTAATTTGTTCAATTAAACTAGAGATATCATATAAAATTAAATATTTTTTTTAAATAAATAAAAAAGGAATATTTCCCCATAAAGAACTGGAATTTTTTTTTAATTGAATACAAACTAAGCGAAATGCTAATAGTACATAAATTTGCATCATTTTTTTGTACTTACACCACTTATATTATGATACGTGACAGAATTATCTTAAAAAATAGAAAAATATTGATTTTAGATAATTTTGCAACGCAACATGATATAAGTGATGTGAATACAAAAATGATTATAAATTTATATGACCATAATATTCCTCCATAAACTAATTAACAAATAGAAAATCACAAATGGAAGTTTAATAGGCTCAAAAGTTCTTGGCACAATTTCGAGGGAACTTATAGATGCTTATAATGTTTGTTTGTTTGTTTTATTTAAGATCGATTAATATAAGTGTGATTTGAATCTGTATTTAAAAAGAGAAAATAATAATTTTATTTGTCAAACCATAAGTTGAATCACTACTTAGAATTACTGCAAAATGATGATCAAATTCGTACTATATATGGAATTTCTTAAATTAAAATTATATACACACACATGACATGTTATAGAAAATTACGTGTGTAGTTCTAGGGAAAAAAAAAAAAAACTATCTCAAGAAAATAAGCCAACAATGTATAAATTTAGAAAATAATTGATCCTTTGAATTTTCAAAACTAGAAATCCGTATCCAATTTAAAACGAGCACTAAAATAAAGCAAGTCAATTACTTGGATGTGGACCCATTATGTTATGTTAGAGATGACTAGAAGAAATTAAGGGCACCAAAGGGCCATCACTCATTAAGCCTTGTCTGGCTACCTCGATCCGCCTGCTATATAAGCAAAAAAAAAAAATATCCCTATAGCAGAAATTTTGTGAAGTAAGAATATCTTAAGCCATAGATAGATTTAAATTTTTTAACCCTTTATTTTTAAAAATTTAACACTTTTTTTTATCTCACATTAATTATTTATCTTTATCTTTTTTCTTTCTGTAACTACAATTTATATAAATCTATAGTATAGAAAGAAGAAAGAAAAAAGAAAAAAATCTCTATATGAGCACAACTGTTCCTAAGCAACCTAGGTTCCTGCACGTTGATCCATTGGTTATATAAGATATGGATAATTAATCTTTGAAGATGCCTATAAATTTTTTTTTTCTAGTGAATTTTAATATACACATTTTTAAGTTTTAAATTCAAGATCTACATTTTATACTAATGTATTATATATTATTAGGCTACAAAGCCATTGACAAAATGCATATAAGTTTAGTGCCTAGTAAAATGTTATTTTTTTTGTAATAACTCACCAAAATATTTTATAACCTGAAATTTTAAGCATCTATTTGTAGATTATATAATGAATTTGTATAGTGGATATATACAAAGTGTAATGTGAATAAACCCATAAGTTACTTCTCTCAAAGTAGGAGTACGAGCAAGATTGAATCTCACAAATTTTCTAAAAAAAATATATAAAGAAACATATAATAAAAAAATTATGTTGTGTGCATGAGAAGATTAAATTAATTTGCCATACTATTATTGTCTATGATAGTGCTAAGTAAATATTATTTTGGTCATCTATAATAAACTGAAAAAGATAAAATAATATTGTTGCAGTTGACCTACTCCAAATGTATGTTTGAAAAGATAGAAAATGTTCCGTTCCCACCGAGCAAAAATGTGGCTTTAATTTGGGGTTTAACTAGGCAAATCCCAGTTTAAAAGCACACGTGATTGGAGTTGTCTTCGCCTTATTACTATGCCGCTCTCAATTCTTCATCATTTAATCCAAACCATTTCATTTTAAGTAGAGAAAAGTGTCATGGAGATCCTTCAGATTATGTTATGTGTGTCATTTGGTCCCTTAGATTATAAGTGGTGTCATTTGGTCCCTTAGTTTTAGAAAAAGAGGCCAATTAAGGACAAAACACATGATTTTAATGATTTTTTAATTAAAATATTATTTTTAAAATTAATATTTTAATATCATAAACATTAAAATAATACAAATTTTCATTAATTGACCTCTTAAAAATAATATTTTAATTAAAAAATCATTAAAATTATGTGTTTTGTCCTTAATTGGCCCATTTTTCTAAAACTAAGGGACCAAATGACACCACTTATAATCTAAGGGACCAAATAACACACATGATATAATCTAAGGGACTCCTATAGCCCCGCTCCCTTTTAAGTATGAAGTGTGGTGTTGACATTCTTCTTCAAGTCACACCTCAACATTAATGTTATAATGTCAATCACAACCGTTGAATCACAGCCGTCTCACTTCTTTTACTTTACCATATGATAATAGTTAAGGGTGAAGATTGAATCGGGTTACATTTTAGAGCAAGTACCAAGTGTTTATATCTCTAACAGGCTGGAATAATTTTAAAATACATTATTTATACTAAATGCTAACATTTTTGGCTGTGAATATCAAAATATTTGAGGTGATAATTTGTGTCAATCATATCTAGAGTTGTTAATAATAAGCAGTGAATAGTCCAGTGAGTAATGTCACTGAATTGCATGTACTAGGTTATGAGTTCGAGGGGTGAAACAATCATAATTGTATATAAAAATTCCTCTAACGAAAGTTTAATGTGCTAGTCACTGTTGGTACTCTAAAAAATGCGTTAATCTAGATGAATGGAGCATAACAAAAATTACTCCGTTTTGCCCGAGAGAACTGTAATTTATATTTATTTTTAGGATATAGTTGTAATTTAAAATAGAAAGAAAAATAATTCTTTCTGCCAAATTATTAAATAAATCATGCATACTTATTTTATTCTTACTCTATTTTTTAACAGTAATAAATAATTTATATAATACTAAAGATTTGATTACTTCTAATAGTATGGTTGAAATCTCAAATCTCTAAAAATAACCCAACCCGTATTATTATTTGGTTAACACACTATGGTTATACACGACAATCTAAATTCTAGAGCGCGAAATTTCGAAGAAATTAATAAATCAGTGAAATCAATCACCATCGTAACTTCGTAAGTCGTAATATTTTAAAACTAACAGGTAATAGTATAATATCATACTTTATCGAACGGGCCTAAATTGCCTGTGATTCACTGCCGCAGGCCCACAGCTCATTTGTGATCTGAACTTTCAGATTCACTCACTCACTCTCTCTCCCTTAAACGAGTTTGCTTGAGCAATGAAACACGAAAGCTGACGCTATATTTTCTGGAGAAAATTCAGTATTGTCGAAAAAGTAGAACAAAGATTTTCAGGGTGGACTTGGATCACATCAGCTGATACTCTCACTTGCTTGTCAGTTATTTTGATCAAACAAGTATGGATATGGTTTTCCCTTGAATTTGTGTCTTATGTTTTACTGTATTCTTGTGTAAGGGTTTGATTGTAGTCTTCCTGGCTTTACTAATCTCGGATAATTACTAATGGGTTTTATGTTTGTTGACTAGTTATCGTCTCTGGTTTATTAGACTGGTAAGTTATGATAAAAAATTTGGGATTTCGCGCTTACTGTTAATTCTTTTGTGGTTCTTTTACACGCGTTAAGTTCTTGATTAATTTGCTTTGATTCTTAGCTTGATTAGCCTTTAATTTTGCGAAATTTTACTTATTTGGTGTTTTTCACTTAATGGGTGTCTGTTCTTTCTGTGGCTGTTGTGTATTGACTGTTGTCTTACAGAATGTGATTGAATTTTTAGGCCTTCATCATAAACTTAACCTTTTGAAGAAGTGGTTGTATTCCATTGCTTTTGATTGAGAGTTAAGTTGAAAATATAATGTGCTCGAATTGTGATGGGTTACTTGTGGCTTTCACTTTTGAAAACGAAAAATTTTGGTCATATATTGGTGAGACAAGTATTCGGTTTTGATTAATTTGATGGTGATTACAAATGTACAGTTAATAAGAATTCTGCTTTTATCTTTGAAAACTCTCGAAGTGCATTGCATTGAGTATTCTTACCCCCAGTCTTTTTGATAGTTGTGGTGACTTCAATAGGCAATAGAGGAAGTATCTTATTGTTGGATGTAAACCGGTGACAGATTACAAATAACTGTCTCTTCTGTGTTATATTATTCATCTTCATACTGGTGCTATAATTGCTTCTTTGCATTACACACTATGCATTCCAGTTTTCACTCGTTATGAAAAGATAAAAATGTGTGGTAAATGCATACAAAGTGCTCAGTTTGATGGGAACTAAATTAGGGAATTGTTCTGGTTCTTATTGTGTCACAGTTGATATAAGCAACAGAGAGACTCACTGAGAACATATTTGCAAGATAAATGTTGCATTTGTTGAAGAGAAATTTGGGATAAATTGCAGAAAGTTGGAACTTGCATTATTGCTTATCCATGCTCTCTCTCTTCATTTGGTTGGTGGACTTAGATGGATGTTCCCTCTGTGGAACCACATATTGACACCCAAACAGATCGGTTCCCTTTGCTGCAAGTGGAGATGGAAAGCCACACTGATCGGATGCACATAATTGATATAGCTGGAAACAATGATGATTCACCTAGCTCATCTCATGAAGATCAATCTCCTAGAGCAGGCTTACATCAGCATGAAGGAAGACCATCAAGTAGCACTGATTCCCCAACTTATCATGCTTCTTCCTCAAACAGATTAAATTCAAGGAATTCCTCATTTATGAGAGCAAGTGATGGATATGGTCTTCGCAGAAGGAGCCCCTTGAACTCAGGGCTTTGGATTTCTGTTGAGCTAGTCATCACTGTGGGTCAGATTATAGCATCTATTGTTGTTCTATCTCTGTCCAGAAATGAACATCCGCAAGCTCCCTTGTTTGGATGGGTAGTTGGTTATGCATCTGGCTGTGTTGCAACACTTCCAATTCTTTATTGGCGTTATCGTAACCGCAACCAGAGTCATGAACAAGATTCCTCTCATTCTCATCAAGCCTCTTCTCAAATTAGTCCTCCTGAACTGGCGTCTTATGCAGCTGTCTCAGATAGTCAATCATCAGATCAGGAAAATAATCACGCGTCAGAAACAGGCACAAGGAACAATGGAACTATAGGATCCTTAAGTACACGGTAATGATGTATTTTGATTATTTCATATATATAAGCACATTGCAGAAATATCCACAACTGAACATTCAAGCCACTTTTTTTCTGCCAGTTTTAACGGTTTGATGGACCATTTCAAGATGGCTTTAGATTGCTTCTTTGCAGTGTGGTTTGTTGTGGGTAATGTTTGGATGTTTGGAGGTCACACTTCTTCCTCCGATGCTCCAAAACTGTATAGGTACATTTTAATGGCATGCACTTTTTCTCATTTACACGGTATATTCGTCTCCTAACTATTCACTTCTTGTAGGTTATGCATAGTGTTCCTTACCTTTAGCTGCATTGGATATGCCATGCCATTCATACTCTGTGTAACAATCTGTTGCTGCTTGCCCTGCATAATTTCTGTCCTGGGATTTCGGGAAGATCTTTCGCAGAACAGAGGAGCTACAGTAGAATCCATAAATTCTCTGCCAAGCTACAAGTTCAAGTTTCAAAAAAGTGGTAATGTTGATGATCAAGAGATTGACCACGGAATAGGTGAAGGTGGAATCTTGGCTGAAGGGACAGAAAAGGAACGTGCAATATCAGGGGAAGATGCGGTGAGTAAGCTTATTGCCTGCTGGTTTGTTCTTTTTCAATGAACAAAAGGGCTATAACAACTTCCAATTTGTCTGAATGCAGTATGAACTGAACTATAAATTTTTATTTGCTATTTAAGTATGAACTATAACGGAGACAATATAAAAGAAAAAGCGTTGAGCTTCTAGTAAATTTGTTAAAAGCGCAAAATTTATTATGGTTTGAGAGTGAGCTTGTATCCCAAGGTCCCAAATGTTACGCTTTCTATATTTGCACAATGGGCATCCAAGTCATGTTTATAATGTGCATTGCAAGGTGGAGTAATCTAGTTGAATAATTATTAATATGCAGGTTTGCTGTATTTGTTTGGCAAAATATGAGGACAATGATGAACTGAGGGAGCTACCATGTTTTCATGTCTTCCATGTTGAGTGTGTGGACAAATGGTTAAAAATCAATTCAACGTGTCCTCTCTGTAAAATTGATGTCAGTGACGGCAGTGGCACTTTACCGGTGTCCAGAGACTCCAACCAGCAATAGAGTGAGAAGGCAGGATTGGGGAAATTGATCATTTCGTCATTTGCGATGAGTCCAAATTTTTCCAGTTTGAGTATGAACCCAGAACTGCACCCTTAGGGGCATATAGAGCAGATGTGAATGCGAATTCTGCAGTAAGCTATCTTACAGTCCAAACATATATATGAACATCAGCTGAGAAGGCTACCAAGGATTGAGACCCTGCTATGAATACGTCTATCAACACATCATGAAACTTTATGTGTATATATAATGACTCGAAAGTGACTGTTTCAGACAGACCCAGTTTTTCGCTTGTAAAAAGAACAAGTTTTTTGTTTCTTCCATTTTTTGACAGCTAGATCATCTTTGGATGATCCGTACGGACCGTACCTTTTGTGAATCCTGAAAGACCCCGAGGTCGATGGAGTGGAAACTTTGACTCAATAGCTTGTTTTTTCTCTTTCCTTAAAAAAACTTTGACTTAAGAGTGATTTGATCCTGGGTTGGTCCCAGGTCCCTGAAAAAGAGAATACAGATTTTTTTTTTTATTAAGAAAATTAAACTTTGAAGCAGGTGACAGATAAAATTTGTGGTTTTTCAACATTCATAGAAATGATTTTCCAAACAAAAGAGATAATAAGAGTACATGATACGAATGTTGTAATAATTAATAGCATTCTGAATTTGCAATTTGAAGAAGGCAAGTGCAACAAGTTAAGAACTGTATGAAATTTGTTCGATTGTTTTACTTTTTCATTTCTTTTTTTCTTTGGATAAACTATATATTCTAATAGTGTAAAACAGTGAAATTACAAGAGTTATGTCAGCATTATAGCTCAATGGTCTCTCCCCCACCCCTTTTGGGCATATAGATTCAATTCCCATCCGTTCAAATTTATATAAAGCTATTCAAAAGAGAAAAGTAAAATTTAATTCCAGTACAAAGCTTAATTTCATGCCAATTTTCCTGGTCTAAATAAGTGGATTATTTCACTATATTGTATGTAAACCCAATTCCTCCAGCTGTTGTAAATTTTTCGTGTTTATCTAAAAAAATATTATTTGCATATAATAAAACAGATTACATTTATCATTTATAATGATTAATATGTTAACGAGGTGATACTCACTCTCCCATCTCAATTCTTAACAAAAAAAGAGGATAAATAAATAACTACACATGTGCATACAAGTTTTACTGAAATATGTGTAAAATTTTTTTTTTTTTTTAAGGCACCTTTCGATAGACTAAAATAAACCTTCGACATTAAGCTCTGCGACAGTGACCACTTTCAACTCTCGTAGTTCCAAAACGGAGCTAAAAATGTAGGGCTCAACGCATTCCATGTTAGAAGAATTATTCAATTTTCTCACGTTGATAAAATATGATATTATAAAAGAGTTTATAAGAAAGATGAGCACCTCTACTCATTGAGTTAACCTTTTGAGATTAGAGTACTATGGTTCTTATAAACTTCCACATGATATCAGAGCTTCAGTCTTCAACGAGCCAAATGCTTTGCGCTTCGCCTCGGAAAAAAAATGGATGGGCCTTGTGAAAAAAAAAAAAAACAAGTGACCCAAATAAAATATAATATAATAAATAGATTTAAAATACAAAGTGATGGTCTTTGCAAGAGATAAAAGACCCACAATTTGAGAGGAAATGTTAGAGGAATTGTCCCACATTGATAAAAAAGATAATAATATGAAAGAGTTTATAAGAAAGATGAGTACCTCTATTCATTTGATTAACTTTTTGATATTAGAATACTCATCGTTCTTATAAACTTCCACGTTCCACAAGTAATTCCCTTTCCATGCAAAGCTATTTACGTTATTATTACGTTTCTTGACTTTGATGAGAAGTTCCATGTATCACCCAACCAAAACTAGTGCCAAAAAATGTTATGTCAAAATAGTAACTTTGAATTGTAAAAAAATGAGTTAACAGAAGAAACTAATTACATACATACCAAATATTTCATAAAGCAAGTACGGTAGAATAACAAGATAGTTTAGCTCAAATTCATCAAATCAATGCACTGAAAATTGATACATATCTGTGGGACTAGGATACTGCATTATTTGATAAGTAAAAAAATTCACACGATTTACAGGTTATGCTAAAAGTATAACATGTTCCGGGTACCTCTGCTGACCGGAACTAAGCTCACTATGAGGGAAAGATTAAAATTCTATAGCTCTTCCGTGACCAAAGAGTAAAATTCAGGTGCAAAATCCCTCAACTAAAATCTCACATCTAAGTGAATAAATAAAAAATAATTCAACCCTAGAATCCCCGTACGAAATAAGATTAAACCCTTTGGATTACATACCCCTATATGGCAAGATGGAGAGCCCGTAGGAAAAGAAACCCCATCTCAAAAGCAAAAGGTAAAGGGAAGAACGTGACTTGAACAGAACCTATTCGTGGTTTTTCTTCAATGAGAGCTGGTAAAACCAACACTGGGCATTTCGTGGTTTTTCTTCAATGAGAGCTGGTAAAACCAACACTGGGCATTCACGTATTACTTCTAGTTTAATGTTGTGATCGCCTAATTTGAAACACAGTAGCTTATACATGCTTTTGGATTCAAAATCATGTTCTAATAGTAAGATCCTTTAAACCCTCTAGCTTTCCAATTGATGCAATGGCATCTGTAATTCGTCCACCACCAGAATGGTTCGCTCTTCCATTCTCTGTGTTCCTACTTACCAGGTAGTATACTGAGTTGGGCATGACAGAGCTGTTTTTGCCTTCAAAGTATGTTGATCAATACGGAAAGTATTCAGCACAATGCTCCTTCCATCCTACAAAAGACGATTGTCGTCCACCTTAGAGCAGTCTATATTTGATTCAATAACACAGTTCTATTCTCACCATCTTCTGTTGGATGAAAGAACAAAATAACATTCATAGAAAATTCAAAAGCGTAAAAATACTGCCAAAGAAACACACGTCTCTGGTTACCTCTCCCTATAATCTATGTATTACCCCCCAAAAGAATTTCAAAGTTAACAACGTGGCTCAAAAACTAAAGTCAGGATAAGTGTTTCAATACTCAATTTAGACCTTGGAGTACTCTATATCCAACATAAAAATCATGGCATTACTTTTAAGTTTTGATAGCATATTCCTAATATCAACAGTTAATGAAATCGGTTTTTGTGGACGAAAACTCTCACGTAACCACTATCCTTGAACATTCATAATATGAATAGGCAGAGGACTCCTACATATACAATTACAAGTTTAAAACATGCAATATATATCTTTATTTGAAAACATTCTCTTATATAAATGTAATGTGAATAGAAACACATTTTTCAGAACGTACTCAAAGCAGCATCTTGGTCAACGGTTTGCAACAGTCTGTGGATTGCAATACAATCTTTAAGTTTCCATTCTCGAACTGGTCCAAGTGCTCCATTTCTATATAACAAAACATAATGAGCTTCAAAATGTAATTTTGGGCCTATATGCAATATTATAGTAATAAGATGGGAGGTATTACGTTGGAACCATCTGGTTTGTTGACTTGACAGCCTCAGATTTCTTGCAGGTTGCAAAGTATAAACCATTTCAGCAACAGCAGCTCTATTCATTAATGAATCTATAAAGAACCCAAATAAAAATAAAATACAATTGTTTTGAGGGATAGCAAGAAATTGTGTTGTACATTCAGCAGGGAAGAAGATAGCAAACCATTATGTTTCTCTAAGAAACTCTTGATTGCCTCGATCAGAGATCTCTCACACAAATGACTACAATACTAGCAGTTAGTCTCAAAATGAATATACATAGACACAGTTGTTTACAAGAGCCAAGTAAATAAATACAGAGAAAGGAAGGAGAGAAGATTCGACAGAACCTGATTGTTGGTTGCTCTGCTTCCAAAACACTCCAAATGAGTTTCTCTGCGTCAGTAACAGGATCAGGCATCAAATCCACTTCGTGGAAGAATTTAATCTGCAATTCATGAAACTGACAATTAGCTCTCAAGGAACAAAGGTAAATACACACTGAAAGACCATCAGAATCATCGAACTATTAATAGAAGAGGCACATACTAAACAACGAAGAGAATCTGGGTGGTCAGCATTCAATCTTATTAAATGCTTCACAGCCTATATTTGAAAATAAATATTAATCAAAGAAAAAAAAATGAGTACTACCATAAATCAAAAGAGCGCAGAAAAAGTTACTCATGCAATTACATATTAAAATCAAGAACCAAAATGAATCGACATTAATTAAACTTAAAGACACGTCACGCTACAATCATAACTAATTGCTTTTAATATGAAAAACTAAATTTGAAGAATATCTGTGAGTTTCTTTTTTGCTATCTTAAATTTAATATTAAGTGTTTATGCTCCATAGACTTTGTGCAGCCACTAAACAAGTATGGCCATAGGAGAATTAAAGAAACCTCAGCTACACCCTCGAGCAAGAGTCAAAAAGTTTGGTTGTACTCACAAAATTCGTTCCAGTTGTCGATGGTAGCATTTGATTGAATATCAAAAAGTCTTTATAAAATTCGTTCGATTCATCGATGGTAGCATTTGATTGAATATCAAAAAGCCTTTCTATTATAAGTGTTGCCAAACAACGCATATGGCATATTATCATGTTAGTTGTTTTGCAACAACTTGTAGGGAAAAAAATAGCTCATTAAATACTAAGAGGGTACAAAAATATATTCATTTGAATAATTAAATATTGCAATGGGTCGGTTCGAGTCAGATCTGACTTGAACCGTTTTGACACGTAATTTAAATTGAACTGAACCGTTTCAAACAAAATGGGTTCGATTCGATTTGGGTAATATCTGCGGGTAAAAAAAAAACTAAACCGTTGACCATTTTTTAAAAAAGTTGAAAAAAAAAATATTATAAATTTTTATGTAATTAAAATTTTTAGTAAATAAGCGGGTACCCGAATCAAAAGAATTTTTGTCCCGAACCGAACTGTTTTAAATAAAATAAATAATATTTCGATCCATTTCTGAACTGTTTTGTCCCGAATTGAACTACCCGAACAGGTCGATACCCGCGGGTATCCGAACTGTTAGGTCAAATTACCATCCCTAGAATAATTCACAAAGTCTGCTACATCCATAAAATTCTGAATAGTTTCAATTTGATGATTTTAAATTTTCTTGAATGATAATTTCTATAATGCAGGCATATTCATATTAAATATTTTTACCTTTGTGAAAGTTCTATAATTTTTTTATTCATTTTAAATTAATTTTTACCACATCCAAAAAGTAGTTGATCTATACTTTTTTAAGCTATTAAAAAAAAGAGTTTCATATATAGATAACTCCTATAAGAAAAATTTATTAAATTAAAGATGATAATTGTATCGTGTTAGCAATATTCGTATCAGTATCAGATTCATTTCATGTTATTCGTGTCGAATTCTCGTATTAGTTGATACATTAAAAATTTACTCGATTTTTTTTCGTATTGCCTATTTATAATAGTTAAAAATAATAAAATTTTTAAAAACATGAAAAAATTATTGATCAATTTTTACTAAAAAATTTTTGTGTCGTATCGTATTCAGATCGTATTATTGAATCATGTTACAAATTACCACCCATAATTAAATACATGTTATGCTTTTTTTATTTATTTATAAAAAGAAAGTAACAAGGTAAACTAATTCTACCACAATGTTAATCTGGTCTTATTGTCTAACTTTCAAATTAATTGAGGGAGTTTGTTATTAAAAAAAATTGAAAAATAATAAATATAGTAATAATTCTTAAAATTTATTTGAACAAAAATAAGGAGTGAAATTTGAACAAAAATAACATCATATAATAACTCAACATTATGTTATTTTTATTATTAAGGAGTGAAATTTTTTATAATTTTTTTAAATAAAATAAAAATTGGGAGTGTTTTGGAATGCACAAACCAATAAACATTGTGCACCCATGGAACCAGATTTCCAGTCAGCAGGTTGATATGCTCCCAGTTCCAGAGCTTGAGATCTCAAAATGATACGCTCAAGATTAATGAACCCAATTCCCAGAAGTACGCATACTACTAATTCATGCACTATATTAAGGCAACATAAATATAAATAAGTAATAATTGAAGCATTGATTTATACTATTTCTAACGCAAAATTTTATTTCAGTGCATTAATTTATTGCAAAATTATACTATCTTTTATTATGTCCAACCCATTATATTAATATGTTATTTTACAAAAATAAAATATTCTTTTTATTTTTCTTGTGTTAACATATTAATTCATAACAATTATTATATTAAATCAATTAATTAATTATATGTTAATATTTAATTATAGTAAATTTAAAAATTATACTTTTATTAAGAAAAAAAAAAGATTCACTAAATAAAATATTATATTTTTTTTTATGTGAATTAAACATTATGTTGCTAAGACTTAAATATTATATTTTTAAAAATAAAAAATTACATTGTTAAAAAATAAACATTATATTTAATTGAAAAACTGATAATTGAAAGTACACAATGTAGATAATCATTGTAACTTTGTAATGTATTTTTTAATTTTAATATTATAAATTTGTTAATGTTTAAATGTTAATGGTAGTACAATAATTTTTTTAGTAATTTTGTATTGTATACTTAACATTAATTTAGTTAAATAAAAATAAAAAATATTATTAATTAATAAAAATAATATAATTTTTTTCATTCAAAGAATAACATTATTTAAAAAAAATTACTCAAAGATATGTGATTAAAGTAAAATATAAATTAAAACAATATTTTTATATTTTATATATTTATTAATATTTATAATTAAAAAAAATAGAATGAACATTGCATTAATAGTGTTGTACTAAATGATTAGTGTCACACTATATTTAGCATGAAATTATTCATTGCATTTTTTTAGTTCAAAGTTTTAAAGCTTTTTTTGAGTAATTTTTAATACAAAAATTGCACTAAAATAAAGAATTAAAGTCTTTTTTAAGATGCTCTTAGTTGTGATATTTAATTTTTTTTTTTTTATGATTGGTCTCCAACTTTTCGCTATGTTCTATAGTTTAGTTATTAGATGTAAAATTTTAAATGATGTATTCGTACATAGATAATATTATTTGTAAAACGTGTAGAGTCCCTACAAGAAAGGTGGACGTGCCGGAGTGGTTATCGGGCATGACTAGAAATCATGTGGGCTTTGCCCGCGCAGGTTCGAATCCTGCCGTCCACGCTTTTTGGCTTTTACGTTTGTTCTTAGTTCTTACCAACATTCCTTCATTTTCACATTCCGGCACTTTAAATAGAACTATTCTTTCGGCGTACCTCTGCATATTTTGTCCTTGCCAAAGATTAAAGAGCACAATATCTTTTTCCAATAAATAAATAAAGAATACATATTTATAAAAATACTAAAACTTCAAATATACCAAAATATAAAAAAATTTATCAATATTACTTAAATTAAAAACAATGATTTGAAATACTTATATACATTGATAATATGTAAACAATGTACATAATTAAATTAGTCATAAATAGAATATACATATATATATACTTTATGTATAATAGTATAAATAATATGTTATTTTGAAATCAATTTAATTATGTACGAATCATTATAAAATTATTATGTAGCTCTAAATCGACATTTTTGAAATTTTTTATACTATACCCTTCGTAAGTATTTTAATACTTGATCCTTGCATATATTATTTATGTCATTCTAATCAAAATTGGCTTTTGATGGCAAAAAATGTATACTAAAAGTTCACATAATAAATTACATGCATTTATTAAACACATATGATAGTCGAATGTAAAAATTCAAATTTTTATATGTCCATTCAGTACATTAAGAGTGCATTACTAGCTCTTTTTATATGTATAGAAATACAAATACAAGTACATGCACATGGATCCCATCAACATGATTTTTCTTTCTATATATATAGGTCTAATAAATTGATACATTTTTCAAGTTCATTAGTGCTGTTTACCAAAGGAATTAAAAAGAATGAGGAAGCTAAGCTATTTGGGGATCATAGCAATCACACCGTTGATGATTCAAATTATGGCACTAGTTAAAATAATAGAATGCAAAAGACTATCCTCTCATTTGATGCCTAAGGCTTCTCTTAACAAGAAAGAGTCTACTAAAATGAAATGCTGTAAAAAAATGTGTTACTATCAGTGTCAAAAATGTGGGATGATGGCAGATCCAACAACAACAGTGTTATAAAGTCTGTATTCACACTTGCTTCTATGGCAAATACAGATGTATAAAGTCTGTTTGATTCTATTCTTTCCTTTATTTTCCTTTTGTACAATTCATGGGCAGCTTTTAAAGTCAAAGTTATGTAACTTTGTTGTGTTTATGTGTCTGAGGAAATGTTTCGCTCAACGTGTTAACTGGTATGTCAACAATGTTGTAGAAATGGAGTTTGTGTTAATCTGGTTCATATTCTTCTACTACTTTCTTATGTGCACTTGGATGCAACGACATATCCACCTTATCCGGGGGCTGAAATACTGCATTTATAATTCTCCTTTGGATTTCCAAACAGATCCCCTCAAATACTTGTCCAAGCTTTCTTGTGCCAAAATTAGCTCCACAGACAACTCAAGTAAATATATTTCTTTCATTTTTACACAAAGGTGTCAAATGTGTTGGCTTAGTTGAATAATTCTTCGAGCACGTCTCTGCCCAAGAGTCCACACAACCTTCCACTTTCTTTGAAGCTGCCAAGGAAGTCCACATCAAATCTAAGAGCACGCCATTTCTCCCCCCCCCCCCCCAAGAGTTTGAGGTGAGATACAATAATTTAGTTCGCTTTATCATTTTGAGATTTATTTCATGTAATAAATAATATTAGAGTTGCCATTATTTTATTTGTTTGTTCTCACAATTATATAATGCAAGGCTAATATATTATTCTGAATAAAATAAATACGAGTAGATCATCAATTTATTATGCAGCTTGGGAATTTGCTTTGATGCCTTCCACTAGTGCATGTAAGAGACATTCTAATTAGTGTTTTTTTTTTTTTTTTTCAGAAAGGAATAGTTATTACCTTTTTTCCAGCTATGCCAGAAAAAACAGAATTAGAACGACAGACAGTCGTCTGAAGTCTGAATCAGTTTCGCATAGTTGTTAAAAAGACATTTTGGATCTAGAGAAGGGCCAAAGTACAGAGCTGTGTTAAGCATTCAAGTGCATTAGACTGAAAAAAAAAAGATTTATCCGAATGGTTTAATATACGCCCAGAGATTAAACTGCATCAAACTACAACAAAATAAACTCTATAACATAAATCTGCTAGACTGCTACAAAGGGGCTTTGATATTGCCGGACTCTATAACTTACCTTTTTGTTTTCCTGAACATCAAGAGAGTAGCTACGATGACTTCATGAGAGAACATTGGGTGAGACTCATAGGCCATCTACAAGGGGAATTGAGAGAACATCAACATGTGGCGCTCAGTCCTCAGAAGCCTTGGGGGAATTTTCAGGTGTTTTGAGGACAGTAGAAGTGTTATTACCCTTGTGTGCAGTGACAGCAGCACGAAAATCCTCCACAATGGAACCGTCCTTGAACTTCAAAGCAAATGTGGAAAAGCCATTAGTCCCTTCAATGATGCTATTCATGCAAGCAAAGGTAATTCCCTTTTTGTCCATATTTGTCAACTTCATGTCAGGGTAAAGTCTGGCATTCAGAATTAATCTGTAATTTCCCCTTGCTCTCATAAGAAGTCTAGCTCTTCCTGCTGCTTCAGTTATGGATACATTAACCTTCACTTCTCCCTTTCCACGCTCCTTCCAGCCTCCATCAATATATTCAAATAGTGCTGATTCAGCGGTGAAAACTGATTTTTCATTTTCTTCTCCAGTCTCAACTGCAACTTCATGCATTGATGGGAAACCACTCCCCTCGCTCTTAGATGCAATGGATGTACCTGATGACCCAAAAAGGGAAGAATTTCCGTTGTTGTTAGAGAGACCAAGCCCAAAACCAGAATTTGAACTTAGTGTAGACCTATCCTTTGCAATAGAGCCAAAGGAAAATGTAGACGATGAAAATCCAGTTCCTGAAAGATTTGTGAAGGCATTTTGGCTACTCGAAAGCTGTTGGAATGAATTAAAAGTAGTCGTTTCAGTGTTCTGAGGAATATTTTCAGTATTGTTGTCTTTCTTATCACCATTTTCAGTTTTATCTTCTCCTGCAGCTTGCTCAGCATCTGTCACAGGTTTTGTTGCCCCACTTGCAGCATCATTTTTATCCCTTTCTTCTGAATAGTCATCTATAGCAGATTCAGCCTTGGCCTCAGTAGTTCTGCTCTCATGTTGTTTATGGTCTTCAGACTCAGACTCAGCCTCAGCTTCAACCTCAGCCTTAGGCTCAGCCTTGGCTTCAACATTAGCCTTAGGGTCAACCTTGGCCTCACTATTCTTGTTTGAATTTGATTTTCCATCAACACTGTCAGCTACTGTCTTCTGATCAGCATCTTGAGTTTCAGTGGTAACTTTAGACTGGGTCGAACTGGTAGCTGGAACTAGTTGGATCCCAGCAAAAGGATTAGATGAAGAATCAGAGGACTGCGGGTTGCGACGGACCTTGACTATTCGTCTGGTAGCAAGGACTTCATCTGGGGCTCTCTTGAAAGTTCCAGTCTCTTGTTCAGTGTCATCCTCATCATCTAGACCAGGATTATCACGGTTGAGTTCCCTACCGGCAGCTCTCTTCTTTGACAATTGATTGGCATTTTCCGCATCTCCCATCTTAAATATGTCAATAAGTATGAAAATCTGATACGAAGATTTTGGATACTGTAGAATCTGCATATCATCAACAATGATTATTGCAAAATCAATGGTTACTAAACCGCTTGTCAAAGTTAATAATTAACAAGAGAAAAAGGTAGACTTAAAAGCAATTCTCTTTTGTCAACCGAGAAGTCCAGAGACAGAACTAAAAAGGACAGCAGATGCCACAATATAAATAGCACGTCAACAGAAATAAAAGCTAAAAAATAAAACATGCTTGAGGTAAAGAAAACTAAAAAATAAAACAAAACATCTTCTCTCATTCAGCTACAAGAAGTTCAAAAAGCAAAACAGATTTTTTTTTTTACCTGGAGTGCAAAATGCAGTAACATTTAGGTTGCACAAACACTCAAGTAATGCAAAAATGTACATGACGTTACGAGTGACAAAGAGCCCACCAAACTCCCTATAGAAAACTATTACAAAAACAAGTTTTCAAAGATCTCAGGGCTCCCTGCAACTCTAGAAGCTCGAAAATTTCATAAATATATCATAATTAACAATGCTAAGAGAAATTTTTGAAAATCTTGATAAGTTTTAAGGCCTTCGTTATCCAAGTCTATCTCTAATATCTTTTTTTTCCTTCCCTATTTAGTATTTCTCAATACAGTTCCACTAAAAAGCCATAGAGCACCGTATAGGAGCACATGACTATAACCCAAAAACTTTCATATATGCTATGAAAAAGTGGGATCACTCTCACTCATAATTGAAAAGAAACTCTGAACATCTATAGGGCCAAACTACCTAATTACTTCTTTTATGGAAACCATGAACCAACTAAAAAGAAAATTCAGAAGAAACAACGTTAAATTATAAAGGAAAAATAGGAAGTAAAAAAAAAATGTAAGCCTTTCTTTTATTATGTAGGACCCAATCATTTTCACAAGGACGCCAGTGAAGCAAAGCCCAATTAATATTAATATGGTATGGTTGACTCGGGTGTACATATCCCTAGTCAAACTAAAATAGACCATTTTCTCTTCTCTTTATTTCACTTTTCAAAGTTCATTTTATTTCACCATCTTGGCATCTTCTCAAGTAGCTAACAGGTTGCAGTAGAAAATGCAGCTAAAACCCTACATATCGAACAAAACCTAAAATACGAAGAACTGAATCATCAACTAATTCATCGAATAACGCCTAAACCAAAAAAAAAAAACAGCATTACAAGCAGCAAAAGACTTAAAACCAATCAATAACCACAAGTACAAAAAAAATTCACGAGGAATTAGAGAATATATTCATGTAGTGAAAGGTCAAGTTTTGGGGGAAAAAATTTAGCAGTACAATAATTCAAAAAACTAACCGAGATAGATGAAACGGAAGCAAAACTAGAGAAAAATGGGGGAATTTAGAGCGAGCAAATCTTAAAGAAAGAAAGAAAGATCCAGAAATAAGTGAGTATTAGGGATTTAAATTGACGGACATTTGGGTTGGTAGCTTATCTACATACGGGGTTGATTGGGAAGGATTTGTAAATGAAAGAAGAGCGAGGGTTTTCTCTCCTTTTCCAAATCAGCTGCCCAACTGCGCAAGGGCTTTAATTTTTGTACATTCGCGATTGCCAAGTGAATGAGGGCTTCGTGTCATTTCGGTTTCATAAAATTAGCATCCTACTTTTACCATTTTGAGGCACGTGTCAGATCTAGAATGCTCTTTAATTTACGTTGTGCTCTCCAGTGAAGTGGGCTTTTAGAAAAATGTTGGCCCATATATGTAAAGGATTGTCCTAGTGGTGACGATTAGAATGATATTAATAAAAAGGTACAACAAAGCAATAAATATTTCTTACCATTTCAGTTATAAAAACAGTTTTTTTATTGGTTTATTTCTAATTCCCTGAATATATTCAGCTTTTTTAATATATTTTGAAGATATAAAAAATAAAAATATTCATAGTTTAAAATAATCTGAGAAAATTTGTAAATAAATTTTGCACCTACGCTATCTTGCTCTTAGTTCAGATTTTGTTGTTATTCTTGACTTCTTGTTATGAGCACTCATCAAAGTTGAAAAAATGTGTCCACATGAATACAGTGAATTATGGTCGGGGACGGGGTGAACAAAAATACCCCAAACTAATCCAACTCATTAAATCTAACTCAACTCAAAAAAATTAGTTCTTAAATTTCATTAGTTTGATTTAATTCTTCATAATAAAAAATCAATTAATATTATGTTAGTTTAGTTTTCATTTATTAAAATCTTAAAAAAATTGAACCAATCTAATTCATTTATTATTTTTTTCTTATTATTTTTTATATTTATAATGTTATTTAATAGAATTATTTAAAAGAAAAAATTTAAATTTTTATTCACAGTTGATTAGGTTTATATTTTATACCTCTTGTAATAAATTAATTTTTTCTCAAAAACCTAAATCAACGCTTCTCACGAATTACTCACGACGCCTCTAACAAGTCACACCTTCATCAAACTCTAACTAGTTGCCAACATATTTAACTCATTTTTTTCGTTAGAGTTTGGATATTTAAGTAAAATCCATGCAATCACTTTTCTATCAGGTACTCTTATTTATTTTATTTTTTATCTACGTTAGACACTAATTTTACATTATTTAATTATTTATCTATTCTAAATTTATAATTACATCATCTTTCATATTTTAGTCGTTAGAGTTTCTAATATATAAACAACATTACTGAAAAATATTATTAGATATAAAAATTAGCAAATTTTGCCTAGTATGTAATTATTATTCTTTATTGTTTATTTGTCTTAATTTAAAAAATTTCTTGCAATTTGTGTTTGATATGAATAATAATATTAGATAAGGGACTAAAATTTATATTTTTAAAATTATGTATTATAATAAAATTAGTATTAAAAACTTTAGAAACTATAATATAAGAGAAAAAAGAGAAAGAATTTTCCTTTAACTAACTCAAATCAAACAAAAAAAAATTTAGTTCAGGTTAGATTAGTTTTTCAAACTTTATAGTTCAGTTCGATTCTCATTTTTTAAAAATCAATCATATTAGATTAGTTTCAATTTTGATCTAAATTTAAACCAACTCATATATGTTTACCTCTAATGATGTAGAAAATGATGAACAATAAATTTTATAGAAAGTTTTAAATTTTATTTTTATAATTTTAGTTATAAAATTCACAATCATTGAAATTTATTTTCATTTATTTTTGTTAATTTTGATAATAGTACAACAAATATAGAAAACAAATATTGTAGGTAAGGATTTAAGGGTGTTAATGTATTATAGAATTTTTATCAGAATTTATAAGATAGTGATTGTGAGCACAATCCATGATAAAAAAAATGATCAAACAATATGACTTGCTAATAAATATATTGAAACAATGCAACACATTTATTAAATGGGAAATTTTTGAGAAATTTTAAATTTTATTTTGAGATATTCTGTTAAATAATTAAATATATTAAAATAATAAATTTATATTTTTTTTACTTAAAATTAAATAATACATTTTATACCTACATCATATCCTCTTAAAAATAAATTTTCATATATCTCACATTTTCTCCCTTACTCACCTCCATATTTACATCAACAACTTCAAACCCTAACCCAAAATATTAAAAAAGGATATGTGTATATAATTTGAGCAGGATATATATGAGGAATTTTTTGGGTAGTTTTATCATTTCAAGTATTATTAATTTTTTTTATAAAATTTTGTATTTAATGAAATGTAGAGTAAATTTTCCAGAATTTTCCTTTGTAAAAATTGTAACTCCTATATATTGGCAATGGATACAACCAACGAGAAGGACAATGACGACAACGATTTGGATGCTTTTCGATGCTGAAGGTTGGAATTGCAGCACATATTTCCCTATATTCCATTTGATTTTTTTTTTTTTTTTTTGTTTAATTCAGCATTTGGATTATATCGGATTTGCTTGGTTTGTGGTGTTATGTTTTTTTTTTTTTTGGCTTGTTATGGTGGTAGGTGGTAATCTTTTCGTTAAAAATCAAGATTGTAATCTTCTTTGTTAAATGGATATTCAAGTTTATCATAGGAATGACTTGTTTGACTTTGGGAGTTTTTTCTGGATGCACCATGACTATGAGTATGCGTGTGAGGTGCTTAGGTGTTAACAACTAAGTCTGAGATCGGAAATACAGTTCTCATAATTTAGATTGCTATGTGTTAGTATCTAATGTTTGGGTTAATAGAGGTGGTGGTGTATTATTCATATGACATTGTTATGTGTATAATTTTAATACAATTCAATGAAATGTTTATTTTTTATTTTTTTAAAAAAAAATTGTTCCTCCAAAATGAGATGGTGTTAACAATACAATTGTATTGTTATGCTTTAAAAATTAAAGCACAAAATTATCCTCAATGTTAAGTGTTAACAATATATAAAAGACACAATGAAAGCACGACCAATAAACAGATCCTTCTATCTTATATGTCTGTGTAAGATATATCTTAATATTTAAGTTATTAGATTAAAGTCTTACAATGTTAGCCTTTAATATTTTTTAAAGAAATTAGTTACTTCTATGTCCGGTTATTTCTTTTAACTCCTCATTTTAGAAAGAATAGACACTTACAATTGAAACTCTATTCTCTCTCTATGGAGAATTATCTTTTCTCTTAGATTTCTTGCTTCCTCTTTTCTTTTAAGGTCTTACAAAAAAAAATAATATTATAGTTTTTAAATTTATGTCTTTAAAATATTTTAGTGTCTAAATTTTTAACTTGTATACTTTAATCCATAAATTTTAACAATTTAGGACGTCATGTACAAAAATAAGTTCCTAAACTACTATTATTTTGAAACTTAGTTCCTAAACTTTACTAAGATAAAACACTTTAGTTTTTAAAATCTGGACTAAAATGTACATTTTTTTCTCATAAAAATAGGATCTAAGTATACCAATTAAAAATTTAGGAATTAAAATACCTTAAAAACATAAATTTAAGGAGTTTGATGTCACCTCATCTTTTAAATTATTGTTATTTTAGGGAGCTTTAACCGGAAAAAAATGGATCTAAAAATGGATGAGTTAAATGGGGGTACTTGTATTATAAATAATTTTTAAGAAAACAAAAAATTAGAGAAATTGACGGTACAATGACTACAAGAAAACGAGATTGCAGGGAGAAGTTAAGATACAGTTGAGTTGTGAAATAATCATTTTTTTTTCCTTCATTTTTTTAAAAAGTAAATTGATAAAAATTTTAAAAAATTTGTTAATGGACTACTTGTTTTGACTTAATGTACCTTACAGTAAGAAGTAAGACTTTTCTCCAATGAACTCATTATCAACACAATAGAAAAACACAAATATAAATTGCTAATAACACAACACCACCAGTTTATAAAACACTCACATGATTCATACAAATTGTCACCCTTAAATATAGTGGTGTTTGTAAGCATTGAAGAATAAGAGGAAAATACATCCTACCATATAGACTTTAAATCTCTAATAAATAAAAATATAGTCTTTAAATCTCTAATAAATAAAAAAATACAGTCTTTAAATCTCTATAAACTTATTTGTCCATTAATATTTATTTAGATTTTTTTTATTTAACTACCCATCATACATGATGGGTAGTGGCTGAGCCACACTAGAGCCAAAGGGACACACAGACACCTCTTGCTATAATTAAAAATGTAATTTTATACGAAATATTTGATAATTTATATAAAATTTAAATTATATTAACATGTACTGTCTATCGAAGTTTGTTTTAAGTATTAATATTATTTTTAAACTCAAAAACTACATATAAATTCTATTATTTTAAACAAAATACAATAAAGTTAACAAACCCAACATTTAATGCTATTTTGCTAGTACAAAACTCTACTTTATTTTGTACCTTATCTTCAGTATGTAGCATTATTGAATATTAAATAGTGCAGCGGTGTCTTCTCTAACTTTGAATGTCAGGCACCGGCACATAGTGGGTACTTGTACAAGTTTGAATTTTCCAACTACCCATGTTTCAGAGTCTATAAAATAAATTCCAAAAAAAAAAATATCGTATCCTCATATTTTATTAATAAATGAAGGTTGGGCTATACTTTTTCATCAATAGATCGAATCTCTCTACATTCACAGTGGCAAAAGAAATACCAGGAATGGGTCTAAAAGAAAATGCTTAAATGCAATTGGGAAAAAGCAAACTAACTGGACTATGAAACTACGTTGTGCCTGTCATAACTCATAAGTTTCAATTCGCTACAAAGCCACACCACTTGGTTACCGAGACGATCAATCCATTCAATCATTTCTTTTTTGCCCTTGTGCAATAGACCTGATATATGGGGAAAAAACAACTTCAAAAACTCGGAAGCGATACCAACTTCATGATCACAAGTGAATTAGGAGCAAGAATCACTGTATGGAATGCCACATAGATCAGGTCAGAAAAAAAATATCCCAGGAAAGCGGAAACAATCCAATGACATTCCTCAGTTAACGGGTCTCAACAAGCAACATCTTTAAAAAGAGGAGTGTGGCACCAAAGACATACAATGCTCCACCATAGTCCACTAAGATTCTAACATCTAGCCAGATCAGTACATTTTATCCTCAAAACCATTCATTTCTTACAGGGTTACATTGCATTCTCACCTTAGTAAGAGATCTATGTAGCTGGACTGACAATCTCTAAGGGACCTCGTGACGTGGCGTAAGCACTGCAACCAAAAAATATGTGAGAGTCATGATGCGGTAAACCTAAATTGTGTATAGAAAAACAGAAGGCATTAAATTTCATTCATTCAGGGCATCAAATAAAGTAGATTGCAAGGAACCAAAAATGATGAAAAAGAAAGAAACAAAGTTGACAACCATTAAATTGCTGCATGCATAAAACTTAAAAATTACAAAAGTCAAGAGATACCACCAAGTTGAAAGACGCCCCAATGAAATGTATGTATAGGAGATAAACCATAACCCAATGAAATAAAGGAACGAGGAATACACGGGTGATTGACAAAGTAAAAAAGGTTATGTCTTAAAATTATAGAGATGAGGATATTAATTTGCAATACTCTAACCCCTACACCATAGTCAAAAGTCAACACCAAGAACTGATCCAAACTAGTTCACTTTCTAAGAGTTAAAATTGGGCAGCTCAAAAGCAACGGAAAACACCATAAAGATGTTAGCAGCTGCGATATATTAATTTAGTACTATATAAAAATGGAAATATAATATTTGTACTATACACTCATAGTATTGATAAAACCATATTTTGGGTAGGTTCAATTAGTTGTAGTTGTAATTGTAGCGGTAATAGTAATACTAGTACTAGTAGTAAAATCAGCAAGTTGTGAGAATAGGAGTTAGAGATCACTTTAGATAATTAATCACCAGAAACAAAATTGGATTTTCACACTTGCCCAACCAATTTCTTTTAGGCTGATGAGGATCCTTCATTATTCGTACCCCACTCTTCGTCAGCCTCGTTATCAGTAACGAGTACTGCACCGTCTGTAGAATCAGCATCCACCACAACAGCCTCTTCTTGACTCCCATCTTCTCGATTGTGTTCTGCAATTGCCTCTTCTCCATTCCCTTCTTTCTCTCCATTCTGCTCTGCAACCTACGGTGGTAAAAAGAATGTTATATGACAAATAAAATGATGTGAAGCCAATTCTGAACATTTGGTTCACAGAAATCGCAACAAGGATAAGCATAGCGATAGATTGAAAATAGGATTATCATTACAATTTTGGTTATATAATTTAAATCAACAAATAAGCTTATCATACTATCATCAGTGTTTGAATGCTCAAGATTTGACTATAAAATAACTCTGATATTGAAATAAATAATAGTTTCAGCAAGAAGAAAGAGGGAGATTGAGAGCTCAGATCCACACAAATGGATGCAGTAGATGGAAGCAGAAATCCAATATACAAAAACCAGATTAGCACCAGAATACGATCAAAACTTAACATTTAAGAGGATTTAATTAATCATAACGAAGGCAGAAAATTTTCACTTCACATGACACATCTCAAGCCTCAATAAAATTAACTTTTGAAAACAAGAAAACCTTCACTTCAGATGAAATGTCAATCTTTTTAATACCTCGTGCCTTGCATCTCCATTTTCAAGAGGCTCCTCTTCATCAACTTGCATAGTCTTGAATGCCTCCACAAGCGTCATGAGTGGTTTATCAGCATAGTTCAAGTATTCCTCTGCAGGAGGATATACACCCCTAAAAAATAGAAAAGGAGAATATTTCAATAACTGATATGCAAACGCAAGGCCTAAAAAGTGGTAACAAAAAAAAAATCAAAATATTTGCAAGTAATTAAATAAAATCTGAGCAAGGGACGTGCCACAGTGGAGCTATAAATATTCAAATCTGATACCAAAATGAAAAGTTAAAGCAAACAGGGGAAGAAAAAGCTACCTTGTATCTGCAGCTTTGGACTCCACAGAAAGAGAAACTTGCCAGTCCTCAAACAAGTTGGGATATTCTTCAGGATCAGCAAGAGACTCAGCAGCTTTTGAATTGACCTGCAACCAACAACATTATATCAACAGATTCACCATTATCAAAGAAAGAAACACCATTTGGATAGATTCATATCTACATATTTGTATTAGCTTGTAAAAACAAAGATAACTTGGCAGTTACCATATCTATGGATAAATGAAGACAATTGTACATTTCATATTTTTGAAACACCATTTTAACATTCCATTTCATTAGTTAAAGTTGTCCTTGAGAATTGCTCAAGCATCTCTCCCCCCCCCTCCTCCAATATATGGGTTTGATTTTTTCTAAGAGCAATCTTACCAAGTACCTGATTTTAAGATGAGGTAAGTTGTCCCATCCATTAACGTAAAGCCAAATTGTACAAAATTTACCTTATTCAGATCTTTTCTCCAAATAGCTACAATCTCTGAGACCTTGCTTGGAAGATAAGATCTAGCCATCAGAGCAGCCTCTGGTATCCGATTACTTCAGAAAAATGTTTTGTAAATAACAATAGCAAAAACAACCCTTCAATGAAATTGGGGTCTAATGTATAAGTTTTAACATCACAAGTATGCAAGAAATAATTACCTTTCCACCAACAGCTCAAGGCACTCTTCTAAACGACCTAGCATAAATAAACAAAGGAATGCAACATTGTTTTTTCCTTGTTCTTTGGAAATGGTTGCAAGTTTTGATATTCCTTCAGCATCTCCTAACGAAGAATATAGAAGTAGTAAACCACTCAAGTCCATGGCATGCTTCAAACATTCCTCGGCCATCTCTAACTGCAATTATGTAACTCAGAACATCAGAAAAAGAATGATATAAACAAGACAAATTGATTGTCAGACCTTCCCAGTAGACATAGCTAGTTCTCCTAATTGCTTCCATTTAGACTCGGTTTGCACTTTGGAAGCAATTTCCTAAAAGAAAGAACATAGCAGAAGTTAATTCAGTTGACCACTCGGAACTTAAAACACTTAAACCTCCTCACACCAAATCATGTGGACTTTACCTTGGCAATCTCTAACCTACCAAGCTGTATGGCCAGCTCAAATCTGTATTCAGGATCTGTAGCTACCTCAAGTGCTTCTTCTATCATTCCTCGTGACTCCAAAAAATGAGCCACACTACAAAAAAAAAAATAGAGATATAGGATTCAGCAAAGGCCCAAACTTTGCAACTAAGACAATTGCAATAGTAAAGAAGACATATCATTGGATATGTAAAAATACCTAAATCTCCTACTATACAAACAAAATGACTAGCTAACTCTGAAATTTGCAAGGAGCATAAACAGAACATCCATGATATTAACTTAAGAATTCATATACAATGTATTTGCATAGGTAACACTGTAGCAATAATCAGGGACAAGCAAGACCCATATTGTTAAGCCTATTTTCAATTACTTTGGAATAGTTTGATAGAGATGTCTATAACCATCTTTTCCTCAACCAAAACAAATTTATGTTCGTAAAACCATTTAAAAAAAATGCAGAATTAATGCAGGATTTAAGTAGAATTTTGTTATTTAAAGTTTGATTATTATTGCAATTATTGTTAGAATAAGATTTGTTATTGGATTAGGATAAGATATAGCAAAATTATAATTCTTAAAGAATAAGATTAGCCTTTTTATTTATGCCTATAAATAATCTTATTTACAACATTCACATTGGAACATAGATTTTTATTTTTTGTGATTATGAATATTGATTTTTGAGAAATGTCCTCCAATGATCCTCTCTTTTATATTCCTTTTTCATAATTCTCTTATTTTTCTCCTATCTTAATTCTTCCATGCATTCCGGCTTGCATCAAGTATTAACATAGTATTTGAAGGAAATCAGGATAGTAATCATTCCATATAAAAACATTGGAGCTACCTATTATGGTGCTCTTTGGGAATAGTCGGTAAAATTTCATTAGCTCTTTCCAGGTCTCCCCGCATCATAAGAGTTTTATACTCGATCAAACTAAGTAGTAAAGTGTACCCCATAACACTGCAAACAAAAAATACCAACACATCATTTAATAGTGGATACAAGTATCATGACTTCAAAAACCACAAACTCAAAACAAACTTACTTCAACTCTTTGTCTATCAGATAAATGCGACTTTGACTAGTGAAATATCCCATCAAGTACATAGGGCGGTCCAAGTGGAACATTGTAGTTACCTAAAATTATAGTCATGATGTGATGAAACATCAATCTAATGATAACCCATGCATAAATCGGAGAACATCTGGATACTGAAAACAATTCCAATCTATTGGTAAACAATAACCAGTACCTCCCCACCAACACAGTAATTAAGCCGCCAAGAGGAATTATTGTAGATGAAACAATCCCCAACCCATATACCAGTTCTGACGCGTTCATTCATTTCATGAAGGAGATCAAAGGCATCCTCAACACCTTGTTCATCTACATGTCTTCCACTATCCAGGTAAGATGAAACTAAATCACGCTGCAACATGATATCATATTCAAAAGAATAAAAAATTCCAGACAATACACTAGATTAATGGAAAAGCTCGCAAAGAATACTGAACTATCCTAATCAGAGACACAAAACCAGCATAGGAAATGTATTGGACAAGGATCCTTACATTGTACTTCAGAATGTAGAATGATGTTTCACTGGCAATAGCCACTAGATCCCCACTGTCAGCCCAATAGAGGTTCTGGGACATTGGAAAAAATAAAGAGTTCAATTACAATAAAAATCAGTATGAACATTTGCCAATATTTAGAGCTATCCGATACTCACTTTCACATTAACATCAATGCGCCGAATTAACCTACATTCAGCCCAGTCATAAAAACATATAAAATCATTTGAGCACATAGCCAATAAAGTCCCACCGAAAATTCGCTCTGCTGTAAAGGTTGGTCGGACACTCTTCTTTTCCTGAAACATGCATGTACAGTAAGATTGATACATTTGCTAGTGAATGGTTTCAACGGCACTCAAAGATATATTCAAGAAGACCTCCTTGGATGAAAGAGAAAAGGTTAGTAAAAAGGCAAAATAGAAGAAATAATCTTGAGCTTCTAGTTAGTTCTCCAAATATGCAGACAATAATGAAATCCTATAAATAAGAGAGAAAATAAACCTGGAAGTTTTTGTTGAAGATCTTAATTTTCGATGTACTTTCTCTAACAGCATATTCTCCATCTGATGACCAAACAAACTCCAAAGCCGAACCAAAGGACCGGTTTCTCCATGCCAAAGCAGTAAGTATGCTGTACTCACCATCACCACAGACAGAAACAAACCTTCCATTCGGATTGTGCTTCAAACTCTAGAATAGGTACAGGAATTCTAAACTTTAGAAATCCCATCATATACATACAGCCTCATTCTCAACTTATGATGAAGAAAATAATTGATTGTACAGGTCAACAGACTAAGGCTAACCATGAAAATAATATTTCATGCAGCAACATCTCCCACTGAATCCATTACATTTTCTTTCTAGAGGTACAAGTTTTAGACTAAATCTAATCTCTAGAAAAGCAACACAAACATCATTTTCACAGTATTGGAATCTTGGGAAATCTCATTTCAGCTTGCAAATGATGCTCACACTATAACACAGATTGTTTGTTGCAGCATGAGAAACACAGAATTCAGCCAACTTGTGGCAAAAGATCATAAAAATTTAAAGTAACACCATAAAGAAGCTAACTCACTTGTGGATAAAGATCACAGGTACCCAGCTCCTTAACAGCTAAAGGCAATCTCTCTCCATCAGTGACCTGACAAGCAAAGGCAAAGAAGGAAGTCTAATTTTAAATTAATGAGGGAAAATATATATGTTTTCAAAATGCAATATAAATGAGTTCAGACCTCATAATCCACTCCAACACTTTTAATGTTCACAGTTTGTATCTCATTATGCTTTGCCCAAATAATTTTTCCGCTGCTGTCCATACTAGCAACGGGTACTTCCCGACCAAGTTTCACCATGATAGTCCCTTCATCATATCCAATAACTACCCTAAAGGATCTCAACAGGAAGAAAACAGTGTAAGTACAGCATCAAAAGATAATCAACTATGGTAGTACATATACACAAAGAGCTCACATGTTAAACACCAGTCCTGATGCTATTTATAATGAGAACCAATAACAAAAGATCCAATAGTTCATTTTCAATGCATTTCAAGCACAAAAAATAAAAGCTAAAACACCAACTATGTGAAAGTGCACTTCTCACCAAAGCACTCAATTTGGGAGAAAGAAAATCCAAAGTAAATAGTAAACATAGAAAAAAGAAAAATTTTACCGAACAAATCCAAAGTAAATAGTAAACATAAAAAAAAAGAAAAATCTTACCGTCGTGAACCTTTTAAATATCCAATTGCCCAAACTCTCTCAAGCCCATAGTTCAATGTGTTCTCAAGCCTGTAAGAAAACAGACCAACCTTAGCATCTGAATGTTGACGGTCAGCAAGAGCAGACTAGCATCATACAATGATTTTAAACAGAAGAAATGCACAATAAGAGAATCCAACCAAGCCAGCATCTAGTCAACAAGTTTGCAAATACACCAATCTTGATTCACTTGTATTCGCCTAAATCTAACAACTGTACACTAGTTCAGAAAAAACATAGTAATGAAAATCTCAGACTAAAATGAAACTGCAACTAATTTGAAATCTTGGTAAAGCTGACACCACTTGTCGCATTTTGAGGATCGTGTTGAAAGCAAAGTAGGTGCAAAAACCACAAAGCTAATTCAAAGAGAAACCAGGACAAATCACCAAGAGAAGTCGATGGGAAACTTAAAAGAAAAATTCCTAAGCAAATAAATTGAAAAGTACTCTCAAATTAAATTATGGTCTCAGATGAAGATCATCAATCTTATGGTAGATGTGATACTAAGGATAAAATCTTCAATCAAACAGATGTACAATGTATCTGTTATATCTAAGGGGTCTTATTTGAGAAATTAGCTCAGGAAAACGATATGCACAAGGAATAGGAAAAAAAAAATCAAGGAACTATAGAAGGGCAGCAGAATATGATCCCGCATAAAAGTTACCTATAAGTGGTTGAATGCCAGATGCGTACAGTTCCATCCTCAGATCCTGTTATTATTATGGGAAGTTCAGGATGAAAACATACAGCAGAGACATTGTGTGTATGACCTTCTAAAGTTTGCACACAACTTTTGGTTTGATAATCCCACACCTGTTTCCATAACACAGTAACAAATGTCTCCAGATCATCCCAAAGATAAAACAACCAGAAATTTATGTAGAGAAAGGAGAGTAGTACTGGGACCTTAGCAGTGTGATCATCAGAACCGGTTATTAGATAAGGCTTATCGCCACCTGTAAAGTAGTCAACACAATTTACACCTTTCTGATGAGCGTCCAACGTAAAATTCGGGTCAGGGGAGCCAAGATTCCATATCTGGAAACACATAGAACAAGGAGATGTAAGTAACCACCAGATAGAAGAAACAATCAAGCCAAAATACGAGTCAAGGATGCAGTGGATACCTTAATGCTGCGATCAAGTGATGCACTAGCAAATGTATTGGTATCTTTTGGATTAAATGTCACTTGCATAACATAATGAGAGTGCCCTTCAAAGATCTGGGTACAAATCCAACCTTTGTCCCAATCCCATAGCTTTATGAGCATGTCATCAGATGATGACAGCACATATGGGAGGGTAGGATGCACGGAAACACACCTAATGTAGTCAGTATGAGCCTCAAACACTTTAACTTTATCCATTGTATTGTAATTGTACACACGAATCAACATATCATCAGCCCCTGCAACAACCCACTGCTTGCGTGCAATAAATTTGGCTGACCTAACTGCAATCACACAAAATAAATTATATAATCAACACTAATTACCTGAGGGCAAAAAAAAGGATCACTTTGACCATCTCAATAAGTATGGTAAAGTGAAAATGATATGGTCATTGTCTGAAGATTACCTGGTAATTCAGTGGCCTCAAAAGACTTGGCCATAGTCTGCAATATCACCAAGATCATTAAGCTAAGCACTGAATCCTAACCCACATGATACTTGAGGGAGATTTTTCAATTGGATGTTCTATAAGCTTAAAATGAATTCATTGGCATGAAAAAGCTAGCAATAACAAAACTAAGGGTATCATTGCTGATGTCATACCTGTGACTGGTAATTCCATATAGAAATTGTTCCTGAATATAAACTTGCCAGAATCCTGCAACATAAAAATAATTCAATGCAATTAAGTAATCCGAAGATTTCCTCTAACAATCAAATGATCTCAACATCTTGCATAAATTAATGGTGATTTTAATGGGCGAAATGAAAGTTCAGTATATCTGTACGATTAAAACATACAAATGTCGAGCATTACCATGGTTCTGTGGGATGTAGATCGACGGATTTCACTCTTTCCGATCTTTGAGCAAGTTTTCTCTGAGCCAAGAGAATACAGTTAAACAATTACGTTTGAAACAGACTCACACTCAGAGTAAGGATCAAGATCTGATCCACCTATAGAACAGAGGCTAAAGGAAATAAATTATATTACCTTGATTTCAAGTCTCAGAGGCTGTTCATACACCACAAAAACAAACAGTACTTATCAGTACCACATGAAAAAAACAAAATCAAAACAATTTAAATAGCTAACAAAAGTCTAACTGGAAAGAGATTTAAATGACGCAATATGATCCTCACTAATGATACACATCATGTAAGTCCCATATTTAACCCACGATCACACCGAATTTCAACCGCTGAACGCATTGTTTACCAGGGGACACAAATGACGAAGCGGGAAATAGTATATATCCCCGGAAACCAAACAAAATGCACACCATTTCCTAGTATATTACTAAGTCCAATAATGACAAACTAAGTAACAAATCCACGAATATCTCACCCAGATCTAAGACATATATACTCGAATGCGACGGCCTTAATGGATTCAGATAGATCGAAAACTCACCATGTTTGCAGATTTATTAGAGCTCTGATAGATAACGGTCGACGAATCCCAAGCGATCCAACCCCGGGAAGGAGTGCAAGATACTAGAGAGGTTCTGGTGTTCTAATTCGTAAATGCAGAGTGGAAATTCTCCGTAACTTATCAATTATCATCACAAAAATAATAAACTTATTTTTAACTCGTATATTACTACTATTTAAAAAAAAAATACATTATTTTACTTTAAACATCTTGTTTAAATGAATTCAATATTAAGAACCATTTATTTAAATGCAATACAATATTATTACATATTTCTTTTTGTAATTATTAAAAAAATCAATATCAGACTTTGATTTTTAAGATGGTAACACCTGACCAATAGCGTTACAGTAAAATTAAATATATTTTAATAGACTAATATTAATTTGAATCTTGTTTAAATAAATAAATATGTAAGTTAATAATATATTATTATAGAAAAAAATTACATTTTTGCCCCTAAAATAAATAATTAAGACTCATATTAATAGATAACATTGTTAAAATGAAATCATAGTTAAGATTTTTGATCATTCTTATTGTTGCTGTTAAAGAGGTGTAAATAATTATTTCAAAAAAATTTGTAAATAATTATTTTAACAAAAAGAAAAGAGATGTACATAATTAGACGGCATTATTTAATTACATTATCATGATAAAAATTGGAATAAAAACTTGTTTAATCGATTACAAATTTTTAATAAACTATTTTATGCTCGTACATATTTTATTTTTGAAGGGTTTGAACTTGCATCATTTTAATGTTTAATTGGAACATATGACACCATTAAAAAAAAAAAAAGTATAATTATAATTTTTTGAAATAAAACATTTTTAGTGTAAAATTAGGTAAGATTATATATACATATATATATTTTTTATAAAAAAAATTAAGATAAAAAATAGGCATAGAAAACTGAGATTATCTAAAAACTTAATAGTTTTTTTTTAATAGACATCGTGTATAACATTATTATTAATGCAAAATGTTCTCCAAGTGATATCAAACTTTCGATCTTACTGGGTATGAGTATTAAAATATTATTTTAAAAAATACAAAATGTATGTATGAAAAAATTACCTTTCATTTTATTTTTATGTTTTTAACCATCCAATAACTTATCTAACAATTAACATGATTATTAGCCAATTATTTTTTATGTTGTCAAAATTGTGTATGAAAACTTAATTAATTTTTTTTATTAATTACATTATTTATACACTATAATTATAACTTGAATCTCGTATATTTTATATATTGAAATAAATTTTATGTCATTGAGTTGTCAAAATTGTGTATAAAAATTTAAATTTTTTTAATAATTATATTATTCATACACTATAACTATAACTATAACTTGAATCTTATGTATTTTTATGTGTTGAAATAAACTTTTATATGTTAAGTTACACTTAAAATATAACAAAAGGTAAACTTTAATAACTATATATTGTACATGTAAATTTTGACAAACTACTTCAAAGAGAGTAAATTTTGGGATCACCATTGAATTATCAATTTTGTATTTTACCATAAAATTTCCCAATTTTTTATTGTTCTCTGTAAATTATCTATGTTATATTTATTGGACTCCACTTATAAGTTCCTTTTTCGTTTCTTAATTCTCATTTATCTTAAGTACAAAATAGTACTATGGTTAAACTTAATTAATATTTATTGGACTCCATTTATTGAACTCCACTTATAATTTCCTTTTACCGATTAACAAGTGACAAAAGTTTTTATTGAAAGTTTACAAGGCAAAATCATACAAACGGAGTGCTAAACTAAAATTTAAATACATAAGAAACCAAAAGGTTCCATCATAACAGACTCAATCAGCTATATTAATAAAGAAAATTTTACCATAAAATTTAAATTTTTCTTTATTTCATATCAATTACCCATTTTAAAAACAAAATTCACCTTCAGTTGCAACAAAAAAATGAGTAAAGAAAGTCCTAGATTGAACTAAGCTTGAATATCTTGAAATTTTCGTGAAAATAAAAACATTTCAAAATCAAGCAGAGAACGAGATGAAAATCGCATAGACCTCATATTATTGTCTTATTCCTTCTCCAATCAAATTTGGATAGAGGCTGAGAGTAGGAGTAGTAATCGTGTTATGTTAGTTGTGTTTGTGTCGTGTTATTCATGTTAGTTGATACATTAAAAAATATACTTATTTTTTTTCGTGTTGTCTATTTATAATAATAAGAAATAACAAATTTTTTAAAAATATAAAGAAAAAAAAAATTATTGATCAACTCTTATTAAAAAAATTTATATCCTATCATATTATTTAAAACGTGTTAGCACACCTAAGAGTAAGCACGCAAATAGAGTGATTAAAAGCCCGTATTGAGCCGCTTTCGGTAGTTATGGTTTATGAATTTGTATGAGACGATTAAAAAAATTAAATGAAAATAATTAAGTTTAAAGAAGTCATGTCCTGTATTGATTGTTTTATTTTTCTTTAAGCAAACCAAAAAAAAAAAAAATTATCCTAAATTTAAATATTAATGTTATGTATTTGTTTATACATCATGTTAGTTCTAGTTAAGTCATTAGACTAATTTTTTTAGTAGAGATTGAAAAGTATTTAACAATTAATTAAATGTTATTGATTTTTACTAAAAAAAAATTTCCACTTTATAAATGAACTGCAGTTAAAATTAAGAAAATACATATCAAACTAAGAATTTTTCTTCTACTTTGTTTGACCTATTATATTTCTTTTTCATTAAATAAGAACGACTCATTTAAGAAAATGATGACATAAAAACCATATTATTGTTTGTCACTATTATTTATTTTTTACATGAGATCATATTAACATCTAGAATTTATGATTTATTTTTTTGCTATATTACACTGCCTGAATTTATCATTTTGACTTTTTAGATTAAATATGTCAAATTTTAAAAATTAATAATTAAATATGCTAAAAAAATAAGTTTTTTCACATATTAATTTTGACTATTACAATACAATTTAATTTAACTTTTAAATTTAGATTAAAATTATTAAATATAAAAAGTTAATAAATAAAAAATTATAACAGTTTAATTAAAGAACCAAAATATTAAATGTGTTAACTTAATGGACGAAAAGTGTAATTTAACCTTCATTTATTTTTTCCCATAATTTAAATTCATAGATGTTATAAGCATGCTTAATCTAGTAATCTTCAAATATCTAAAACAAAGGGGAAAAAATTTCACAAAAGTTTCCTCGATCATTGGTATTCTTTAGTCTCTAAATTGTTAAAAATAAATTATATTATTTTTATAATCTTTTTAATAAAATATAATATTTTTCTTTCCAAGTAATTAAAACATAATTAAAAATAAGGCATTAATAATAATAAGGTGATAGTTAATATAAATTTTTTTATAAAATATTTATTTTAATATTTGTTGATTTTTACTATTTTAAATTAATATTTTTTTATTTTTTATTTTGAAATAAAAATATATCTTATTATTATATATATTTGCTAAAGTATCATTTTATATTTTGAACAATTAATATATGTGTTATAAGTTGTGCATATAATTTTTTTTTTTATAATAAAATAAGAATTTTATTAAATATAAAAAAAAAAATTACAATCTAAAGCAAAATTTAAAATATTACATATTTAGAACGAAAATATCTGTAAATGAATATACATGAGTGTTGAATAATAATTTTATATCACAACTTATTTTAACGTTTAAATATAGTAATCAAAGCAATGAGTTTTTAATAGCGATGAAAATTGACATCTGAATATAATATTTCACAATATAACTAAGAAACTCTTTTAGAAATATATTAACAAATAATTTAGCCTAACAACAAACAAAACATCCATATTATCTATAAAATTTTAGATAAATTAAAAATTGAAATACAAAAACAAGCTCAATAATAAATAGAATTTATACAAAATTCACCACAATACTTACAAATTTCGTAAACCATAAAATATATGACAAAAACATGCAGAAAAAGAGCTAATACTATCAACTAAATTGGAATTTATTGAGATAAAAAAATTAAACAATATTGCCACTAGGACCAAACCAATTGACGAAGACGACCCCAGCATTGAAGAAGGATATCCACTATAAAACCCCTTGCGTCAACCTGAAAGAGGCGATGAATGTTAGTGGAATTATCCAATTGTCCCACATTGATAAAATATGATACTATAAAAGAGTTTATAAGAAATATGAGTACCTTTACTCATTGGGTTAACCTTTTAAGATTAGAGTACTCATGATTCTCATAAACTTTTTCATGGTATCAGAGCTTCAGTCGTTAACGGGCCAAATGCTTTGGGCTTCACCTTGGGAAAAAAAAATAAAAAATGAATGGGCCTTGTGAAAGAAAAAAAAAAAAAAACAAGTGACCCAAATAGAATATAATATAGTAAATAGATTTAAAAATACAAAGTAATGACAAAGACTCACACTTTGAGGGGAGATGTTAGAGGAATTATCCAATTGTCCCACATTGATAAAATATGATACTATAAAAGAGTTTATAAGAAAGATGAGTACCTCTACTCATTGGGTACACCAACGACCCCTTGTGACGGTCCTAAAATAGTTGATAACCTAACACAGCTTTGAAGACTAGGGCAGTATTTTATTAATCAACCAAATCAAAATAAAGAAGGGAGGAGACAAGGGGACGGGGCTGATAGTAGATGCGAGAAGAAGGAAAAATATGGTCGCGGCAGAGCAAAGAAACAAAAGGAAAAACGGGTTAGAAACCCGAATAAAGAGATCGAGGTGCCATCAACTCTCCAAATGAGCTCTATGTTTCCACCTTTTCTGGAGAATAGAGAGAGACAGGTCAATTTACAAACGAAAGTAACAATGGAAAGTTGTGCAGTTAGTTAGGATAACAAACAATCAATCAATCAAAATCATGAATTAAACAGGAAAAACTAATTAATTCCATCCTAAATTTCCCAAGCTTTTCATTCTTTCGTATCACCAAAACATTGGAAATAAATTTTTATAATTGCAACATTAGAAATAAATGATTATACTAATTTTCAATTTATGTCTTTTAAGAATTATTTTCTTCAATCAAATCCATAAAATTGAAATTATCTAGAATTAGTACTTGCCTTTTTTTCTACATTAGAGAGCACATATATCACCATTCAATATTACTTTTACTTTAGCTTAGAGGTATACATTTGAGTATCATAGAGATTTTTTTTTGTTGCTAAACAAGTATAATAGAGATATGGAACAAAAAACGCTACTTTAGTACGTTCTAGTGTTATTAATTTTGTTTGATTTTGGGATCAATGGTAGGATACTCCACAGCTTCTTTTAAGTATTGTTATGCTGTTTGTCTTCTTAAATGTATTATATTGCCTCCATTTTTTCTTGTCTACTGTGCTGCAAAATGCTTGGAAGATTGCCTTTTGCCTACAAATTTAGATTTTGAAACAGATGCTAGCCAGTTTGCATTATGGACTTATGGTTGTGCAACTTCTCTATGCACTAGAATCAGCACCAAACAAAACCCAAGGATCACTTGTTTTCTCCTTGTTTCTATCTATGTGCTCTCTCTTTTTAACATTTTTTTATATGCTTTATTCTTGTTTTTCTTTTTTTCAGATGTGGAAAAGGTGAAAGCTTGTGTTGATCCTTGCTCGAACAATTGCATAAAAAATTATTGAAAAATTATCAAAAATAATACCCTAAAATTTATAATAACAAATTTAATACCTTAATAATATTGAATGTTCAATAATGAACAAATTTAAATTGTTGTAATTTAATTTGAACGACGTTTAATTGGACGAGCGTTTCAAGAAAAATAATGTAAAAGTCATTTTTTAATGTAAAAATATATGATTTGAATATAAAATATACTATTTTTATGATTATAAGTTTTGATAAGTGTTATTTTTATTGTTTTTCTAAAATTAATTCAAGGTAAAGAAAAGAAAATTGTATGGGATTAAACCACACCGTTTAAAACTAAAATAGCATGAACATGAGTTGATACTTTACATATTTATTTGGTAGAAATTCATAATTTTTTTTTTTTGGAAAAATAAAGTTGCGTTTGGTTCGCTGAATGTAATCGTAAACGTAATCGTAATCGTAATCGTAATGGAATGTAATGTAAAGGAATCAATATTACTATTACAGTGTTTGGTTTAGTCACTGTAATCAAAAAAGGAATCAGTATTACAGTGTTTGGTTTGACAACTGTAATGTAATGGAATGAAAAAAAAATTATATAATTATTTTAAATTCAACAATTTAGCAAAAAAAAATAATTATAACAAAAAAAAATTAGCATATATAATTTAAGTAATTTATAACAATAATTAATAACAACATTTTTAATAAAAAATACAATTTCAGAAAAAAAAATCAATTTCAGAAAAAAAAAAAAATCAATTTCAGCAAAAAAAAAAAATACAATTAAAAAAAAAATCGTCGGGAGCGTTGATGAGTGCTCGAAAAGCACTAATATTTCGTGATTAATTGTGCGTAATTGATTGATATATAGATTTATTATGATTATTATTTCGATTATTTTCATAAATCTATCCATTCGGAGTCACGGGTATATTTTAGTGCATTTCAGGTGTTTTTAGCGTCAAATGAGTCAAATGATGAAATCACGCAAAGACGGGACACCTACGGCGCTCGGATCACAAGTTACGGGCTAATCAAGACAAAATATGTAAGCCTTACATATAGTGCCATCACATATGTAAGGGGGGACGTGAAAAGAAGGAAATCATTGCGCGCCGCGGCGAGATAATTGCATGCCGCGGCGTGAGGCTCTCGGGTTGAATTCTGGAAAACAATGAAGCATCGCGCGCCGCGGCGGGATAATTGCATGCCGCGGCGGGGAGCTCTCGGGTTTTTGCATATTTTTTAGAAATTGTGTTGCGCCGCGGCCGGGAAAATGCATGCCGCGGCGCGCCTATTCCTATGGCACATAGGATTCGTGTAAACCCTTACATCTATAAAAACCCCCTTAGAGTCCCCCTTACATACAACTCGAACTCACTTGACCAATTCATACACAACTCTTCCTCTTCTCAATTTTGCGACTCAAACACGACATTCAATCAGCTTTGAGAGCGTTGCCACACTATAACGAAGCGAGAGATACCATTCTAAGGATTCAAGGAAGCCAACGACGATCGAAGATAAAGCTTACGGAGGAGTACGTCAACCGATCCATAAGCGGTATTTAGATTTAGGTTTTCCTTGTTGTTATAGAATTAATTTATCTTCTCCATTTGTTAAAGTGTATGATCATATTTTATTTGTCTATGAATAACAATATGAACATGAGCGGCTAGTTTCATTATGGATGTTTAGTTTGTGTTGCCATGTTTGCTAGGATTGTGTATGGTGTATTTAATTGATTTATGAATGAATTACTTTTTGATTAAGAGCATGTTTAAATGTTTGATTATGAATAATCATGGGCCAATTTGATGTTCGTAGTTAGATTGAAAAATCTGAGAATTTAGTTATAGGAACGTCACCTTAACTCTATTCCGAAACACTTAATCAAAGATTCAAGTTAGTGACTTAGTCATAGCATTAATTTGATTGGCATGTTTTCCTTGCGCATAATTTGATTGCTACTTAATTTACCCCCGCCAAAGGCAGTTAATTAGTTAATCAACAAAGAGACCTACCCCCGCCAAAAGGAGTTTCGTAATTAAAAGGAAAGCTGGTAGTTTAGTTTATATAGGACGTTCATGTATCTCACCATACCTTTTCGATGCAAACATGGTTAACCAAGCTAAACGTCCATACATCCTCTATTGATATTTGATTTGATTGAATCGATTGTCTGATTGCCATCTTGATTTCGTGTGATTTTCGTATTATTGTTCTCGTCACAAAAACAAATACCCTTTTTACAGTTTTATTAGCATTAGGATTCTAGTTACTTAGAGTTTTAGTTTCACTAGAACTCTATTTAATTAGTGTTTTATTTTCATTAGAACTCCATTTAGATTAAAAAGCTAGTTATTTAAGACCACTGCAATTCCTTGAGAGACCGACCTTGGAAGTTGCTTATCACTTCACTACGAGTGATTCGTACACTTGCGAGTACACATTTTAACACATCAAGTTTTTGGCGCCGTTGCCGGGGAATTGGCGTTTTAGATAATTTTCTTTTTAACTTTTTAGAGTTTCTAATTTATTTATTTATTTATTTTTATTTATTTTATTTATTTATTTTATTTATTTATTTATTTTATTTATTTCTTTATTTTATTTATTTTTATTCGAAAAATCCAAAAAAATCAAAAAATAAAAAATCAAAAAATAGTGCTTAATTTCCAATTTCACTGCTACCTTGATCTTTGTTTGCTCTTTATTTGTGCATGCAGGGTAGGAGATCACTTAACAAGGAACTCTCTCCTTACATTGACAACATTCATAGAGTCAAACACCGATCAAAGAAACTGGACAATCAATTTCAAGAGGACGAAGTCCAACAACAATTACAAGCAGCAATGGGTGAAAACGTAGCTAGGCAAATGATGAACAAAGAGTTTGCAAGACCGATCATTGGGACCGCCACATCATGCATTCAACTTACAGAGGCGGCTAGGAATTATGAATTGAAAAATATTCATTATTCCATGCTTCCCTCCTTTTACGGTATCCCTAATGAAGATCCTTTAAATTTTATGCGTGAACTATATGCTACTGTGCAAACTTTTCCATTGCAGGGACTTAGTGAAGATCAACTACGTATGAGGTGTTTTCCATACACTCTCAAGGATAGAGCTAAGTCTTGGCTAATGACGTTGGCACCCGGTTCTTTGGTCACTTGGGACGATGTTTACAATAAATTCATGGGTAAGTTCTATTCCCATCAAAAGACATCTGATCTAAGAACAAAAATTGCCACTTTTTCGCAGATGGACGGAGAACCCTTCCACGAGGCTTGGGACAGATTCAAATTGCTGTTGATACAATGTCCACATCACCACTTCCCGTTGCAGTTACAGAATCAGTTTTTCTACGACGGATTGACACTACAATGCCAATTCACAGTTGACAACGCTGCAGGAGGAGCTATGGGTGAGAAAACAGCGGATGAAACATACGAGCTATTCGAGATGTTGGGAGCCAACTCCCAACAAAAGAGCGCTAGAGGAAGAAGAGCTGGAGTCCACGAATTAGGATCCAACAATGAAATGGCCATGCAACTTGCTGAATTGACGAAACAAGTGCAACTTCTCACAACCTCCAATATTAATCAAATGCCAAAACACGAGGTATGTGGAGTTTGTGGTTCATATGGACATGGTGCTAATGTTTGTTCTTTTGCAGGTGATCCTTACACAGGTACTACTGAAGAGGCGAATTTAATGCAAGGGTACCAACCTAGACCTAGGAACGACCCTTATTCAAATACCTACAACCCTGGATGGAGGAATCACCCTAATTTTGGATGGAAACAAAACAATAGCCAACCATTTGTCCAAGATCAAACACAAGGCCAAAACGTAAACCGACAATTTCCACCAAATAAACCAACCGTAGAGGAAACCCTAAACAATTTTATACAATCTTGTAGTGGTAGGATGGACTCTATGGAAGCATCAATCAAAAGAGTGGAAATGCAAGTGGGGCAGCTAGCGGAACAAATGTACAAACAAGAGACGGGAAAGCTGCCTAGTCAACCTGAACAAGCAAAGGCGATCACAGTTTTTCAAAATGATGAGGAGGTACTTAATAATTTACCTGATAATTTACCTGATAATTCTAATGTTTTGTTGTCTAGTACAGGTAACTTTGAAGGTGAAGATTCAACTCTCAAAGGAGATGATGAGCTTAATACCAAACCAAATGAACTTCCCAAGAAAGAAACATCCAACATTTTTCGATTGCACAAGTCAATGGATCCATACCGACCACCAATACCACCAATAAACCAGTTTGAGGAGACAAATCAGGATGAGCAATACTCTGACACTCTTGCTTTATTTTCTGGAATTAACTGTAATTTACCTCTTTTGGATATTATAAAGAACAGTTCAACTTATGATCCAATTTGCAGGAACTTTATCATCAAGAAGAATAAAAGCAAAGAGAATGAAAAGTCAAAAATTGGTAGTCCAATAATCCAACCGCACTTACCTCTCAAAATGAAAGATCCAGGTAGTTTCCACATTAACATCACTATGGGAGATAAGAGGGAATTCGAGGCTATGCTAGACTTAGGAGCAGGTATAAACCTAATGCCATATTCAGTATACTTGCAACTAGGATTAGGAAAGCTTAAAGAAACAAGGATGACCCTTCAACTTGCAAACGGTTCGATTCAATACCCAAAGGGAATAGTGGAAAATTTATTGGTACAGGTGGACAAGTTTATTGTACCAGTGGACTTTGTGGTGCTTGAGATGGACAGAAACTTTCTTCAGGACAAGGAACATACAATTATTCTTGGTAGACCTTTCATGGCCACAACCAAGACAACTATTGAGGTCCATAATAGGAAGTTAACAATGACGGTTTGTGGAGAAACTGTAAAATTTGGAACTTTTCAACCTTCTCCTATTTCTTCTAACATTGAATTGCAGGATAGCAAAAGTAACAGAATTGAGGTTCGAAACGTTGAATGGAGAGGGAAGGACAAGCAGATAAATTTAAGTCGGGATGATGCCTACAAAGAACGCATTAAGCATTCTAATTACAAAAACTCGACTGGGAGGACGAAAGCTCATTTCAAGAAAGATAAGGGAGGAGATAAACAGTACAATTACATATTTAACCCCCCTTGACACGAGATCAGTCACGTCTTGCTAAGACGTTAAACTAAGCCCTTAATGGGAGGCACCCATTCGGTATCGTATCTCTTTCGTTGTCTTTATTTCTTTTATTTCTTTTTCATTTATTTTCTTTCATTTTTCATTTTATTTTTGATTGTTTAACTTAGTTTGATGTTTTTGTGTCTTCAATTGCCTTAGTTATAATTAAAAATTGGGTTTGAATGTGAATTGTGTGCATACACTTTGAGGTTCAATATATGTTCATACATTCTTCATCAGAGAAGCGAGGAACAGTGAACCGGAGCATAGCGAGTAACGACACAATTTCATACGAAAGGGGGGTAACTTCTTACACTTTTTCTTAATTTCTTTTGTTCTTCTTTTTACATTGAGGACAATGCAGAAAATAGGTTGGGGGTGGGAAGAATATTCCATGAGCATGAAATATGACCAATTTTAAATTTTTAACTTTGTCACTTGAATTGTTTTTAGTTAGTGTCGTGTCTACTTGATTCAATCCGAAAATCTATGATATTAACATGATTGTAATGACAATGACATATGAGAGATGTTAGATTTTTACCTAAGCAACGAAGCACATAAATGTTGGATTCATCTAATTTGAGAATTTTGTGGTACATGTGGTATGTATGCATGGTTAGTTTAACTATTCTGATTTGTGGAATGTATGCATGTTCATGATATGTTTTAAGTCTCAACAATCTCTAGAACTCATTTGAAAACACGTTGAAGCGAAATAATAGAAACAAACACCACTTAGAAAATGATTTAGGCCATCTTTGGACCGTTTGGACTTTTCATGCCTCCCCGCAATATTTTATCAATAGCACACCCTTGAACTCAACATTGACATACATTGAACTACCCTTAGTGATAAGAGTACTTAATGTAATATTTGATTTTCATGAGCAATTATGTTGTGTTTATCTTGCTTCATCACAAAAAAAAAAAAAAAAAAAAAAAAAAAAATGATGATGATTGAAACAGTAAGCAAGAATAAAAAAAGAGAAGAAAATCAAGCAAAAGATCCAAAGGACATTTAAATTGAAGGGAGGATGGAAAAGAACACTTGGTAAAAAAAAAAAAAAGGGGGTTGAAAATATGTTTGTGAAATAAAAGGTACTCTTATCATATGAAAACATCATTTTTGTACTTTCATGATCACACACCTAGCCACAACTTTACAAGCTTAATGAAGTCCTATTGATTCTAGGTAATTTAGTTTCTATATTAGTGGAGATGAGTTTGAAAAATGAGCATATGGAGTTTGTAAGTGCAAAAATTCACATTCATATTTTACTTGCACATTTATGAGATATTGAAGTGTAATCTATGAATATCATGCATGACACGGTCAGATAGTGTAACTAACGGGTTTGTGGTTTGATTGGTTGTTCAAAATTCGATTACCATGATGAGTTTGATGTTTGGACTGTTTTTGAGCTTAGGTGATGTTTAACTATTTCATGTATCATTCGTTATTAACAATTTTTGAGACGTATGCATGGATTGATTCAAGTATTGTTAGAGTCTTTATTAGTTTTGAGTCTTTATTTGTGTCAGTTACGATGTTTGTGGGTATCATCACTGGAAACCCTCACGAGACTATAACTCGTCCACTAGGGCCACCTAGGGGTTTAAAGGCTTGTTGCATACGCTAAATGCAACCGTGACAATCTACGGAAGTGATTTAGGTTAGGTTAGTTTATTTTCTTTGTTTTGATTTTAGTTTTTAGATCGCTTCACTTGCTAGAGACTAGCAAGAAGCTGGTTGGGGGTTGTGATGAGTGCTCGAAAAGCACTAATATTTCGTGATTAATTGTGCGTAATTGATTGATATATAGATTTATTATGATTATTATTTCGATTATTTTCATAAATCTATCCATTCGGAGTCACGGGTATATTTTAGTGCATTTCAGGTGTTTTTAGCGTCAAATGAGTCAAATGATGAAATCACGCAAAGACGGGACACCTACGGCGCTCGGATCACAAGTTACGGGCTAATCAAGACAAAATATGTAAGCCTTACATGTAGTGCCATCACATATGTAAGGGGGGACGTGAAAAGAAGGAAATCATTGCGCGCCGCGGCGAGATAATTGCATGCCGCGGCGTGAGGCTCTCGGGTTGAATTCTGGAAAACAATGAAGCATCGCGCGCCGCGGCGGGATAATTGCATGCCGCGGCGGGGAGCTCTCGGGTTTTTGCATATTTTTTAGAAATTGTGTTGCGCCGCGGCGGGGAAAATGCATGCCGCGGCGCGCCTATTCCTATGGCACATAGGATTCGTGTAAACCCTTACATCTATAAAAATCCCCTTAGAGTCCCCCTTACATACAACTCGAACTCACTTGACCAATTCATACACAACTCTTCCTCTTCTCAATTTTGCGACCCAAACACGACATTCAATCAGCTTTGAGAGCGTTGCCACACTATAACGAAGCGAGAGATACCATTCTAAGGATTCAAGGAAGCCAACGACGATCGAAGATAAAGCTTACGGAGGAGTACGTCAACCGATCCATAAGCGGTATTTAGATTTAGGTTTTCCTTGTTGTTATAGAATTAATTTATCTTCTCCATTTGTTAAAGTGTATGATCATATTTTATTTGTCTATGAATAACAATATGAACATGAGCGGCTAGTTTCATTATGGATGTTTAGTTTGTGTTGCCATGTTTGCTAGGATTGTGTATGGTGTATTTAATTGATTTATGAATGAATTACTTTTTGATTAAGAGCATGTTTAAATGTTTGATTATGAATAATCATGGGCCAATTTGATGTTCGTAGTTAGATTGAAAAATTTGAGAATTTAGTTATAGGAACGTCACCTTAACTCTATTCCGAAACACTTAATCAAAGATTCAAGTTAGTGACTTAGTCATAGCATTAATTTGATTGGCATGTTTTCCTTGCGCATAATTTGATTGCTACTTAATTTACCCCCGCCAAAGGCAGTTAATTAGTTAATCAACAAAGAGACCTACCCCCGCCAAAAGGAGTTTCGTAATTAAAAGGAAAGCTGGTAGTTTAGTTTATATAGGACGTTCATGTATCTCACCATACCTTTTCGATGCAAACATGGTTAACCAAGCTAAACGTCCATACATCCTCTATTGATATTTGATTTGATTGAATCGATTGTCTGATTGCCATCTTGATTTCGTGTGATTTTCGTATTATTGTTCTCGTCACAAAAACAAACACCCTTTTTACAGTTTTATTAGCATTAGGATTCTAGTTACTTAGAGTTTTAGTTTCACTAGAACTCTATTTAATTAGTGTTTTATTTTCATTAGAACTCCATTTAGATTAAAAAGCTAGTTATTTAAGACCACTGCAATTCCTTGAGAGACCGACCTTGGAAGTTGCTTATCACTTCACTACGAGTGATTCGTACACTTGCGAGTACACATTTTAACACATCAAGCGTAGAGGAGACGCGATGGCTGGACGGAGGCGATGCGATGGCTGGCTGGAGGCAACGCAATGGCTGGACAGCGACGCGATTGGTTGGAGGCGATTTGAAGGCTGGAGGTGACGCGATTGCAGGGACGACTCAATGGTAGGGACGACGCGAGCTGGCCGGAACGACGACACGATGCTGGCTGGGACGACAACGTGAGCTTGCCGGGACGACGACGCGATGGCAGAGGATGCGATGGCAGAGGACGCAATGGCACTGTTTTGGTCTGGTACTGTTCACACATGTAATGTAATCCCCTTTCCTTGTTCCAGCACATGTAATCCTTATTCCTTCTCCACATATAATCAATTACATTACATTACATGTGTTTGTACCAACCAAACACTGTAATGTGCAGAATCAATTACATTACTGATTCTATTATAATCTACCAAACATGACCTAAGTGTGTAGCTAGAAAAATTAAACATAAACAATATTCCAAATGAGTAGGTAGCTAGAACATAGGTAATGACACGTATATATTTGTGTTAGAACTATAAAACTTAAAGCAAGAAAATGAGTGCAGTTACTGATCTTGTATCACCCTTAGCAAGAATTATGGCAAAGAGAAACAAACAACATATCAAAAAGAATCATAACAAGAAGGACACCAAAAATTTAACGTGGTTCAATCCACAAGACTGTGAATCTACTCCACGGGAAGAATCTTCTTCCAACAATCCACTAAGCACTTGGGAGAAACAAGTTACAGCCCTATAAACCTCTACTAGTAATGTATACAAGAGATCACCCTTCTCTACCAATGTTCTATCTGTATTTTTTTAATCACTCACCCTCCTAATCTAATTAGAGCATATATATATAGTGCTTAAACAAATACAAGTCAATTTTGATTGTGTGTGCACACCTATACAACACAAATCTGCACAAGCAGTAACAAATACAAAGTTCTGCACTATTTGTGTAAAGGGTTACAACAGAAAATAACGTTGCTAGTAAGGCTTACACGAGACATATACAATTTGAATCACAAACTGTTACAAATCTCCACCTTGATTCAAAGTTCCCTAGCTTAGTTGGATTGCTGTAAAGAAGACCCTTACCTTATGTTAACTCACCTTCTAACCTTCTCCAACCCTGAGCAACTGTAGACACAGATCAAACTTGCTCAAAGGGACTGTTTTAGTTAGCATGTCTGCTGGGTTTTCAGCAATGGAGACCTTCACCACCTTCACTTTCCCTTCATTCACAATGTCTCTGATGAAGTAGAGTTTAACGTCAATATGCTTTGTTCTCTCATGGAACATAGGGTTCTTAGCCAAATAAATTGCACTTTGGCTGTCACAATTTATCTCTACAGAACTGGTATTGATTCCAAAACTGCTAATGATCCCTCTAAGCCACAATGATTCTTTAATGGCTTCAGTGAGAGCTATATATTCTGATTCTGTAGTTAACAGAGCCACTATATGCTGGAGTGTGGCTTTCCAACTGATCACGTTTCCATAGATTGAAAACACATAGCCAGTTTGTGATCTTCTTCTGTCAATATCACCTGCATAATCAACATCCACAAAACCCCTTATGACTTCATCTGCTTTGGACGACTTTCTATATATTAACCCTTTTGATTGTGTACCCTTAATGTACTTCAAGATCCACCTTACAGCCAACCAATGTCCCTTTCCAGGGTTTGACATATATCTGCTTACCAGACTTACTGCATGAGCCAGATCAGGATGTGTACATATCATGGCAAACATGAGACTCCCCACTGCGCTTGCATAAGGAACCTTGTTCATCAGAACTTCTTCTTCCTTACTCTTTGGTGACAGTTGGTTTGAGAGTTTAAATTGTGTACCAAGGGGGACAGAAACTGGTTTAGAATCCTCCATTTCAAACCTGTGTAGGACCTTATTCAAATAATGTTCCTGATACAGAATGAGTGTGCCATCCAATTTATTTCTCTCTATCTGCATTCCCAATATCTTTTTGGCCATGCCCAAATCCTTCATTTCAAACTCTGTTGACAGAAGTCTCTTTAGATCACATATCTCACCGTAATCTTTGCTTGCTAATAACATATCATCTACATACAGAAGTAGAAAGGTGACAGCAATATTGTTCTTAGATTTTGTATATACACATGGGTCATAGGGGGACCTTATGAAACCTGACCTCACAATGAAGGTGTCAAACCTCTTGTACCATTGTCGTGGAGACTGTTTGAGGCCATAAAGTGATTTCTTGAGGAGACATACCAGCTGTTCTTCTCCCTTCCTTACATACCCTTCAGGCTGCTTCATCAGAATTTTCTCTTCCAAGTCTCCATGTAGGAAGGCGATTTTGACATCCATTTGTTCTAAATGCATGTCAAATTGTACCACGAAGGATAGCAGAATCCTTATCGAGCTGTATTTGACCACTGGTGAGAAGATTTCAGTGTAATCAACTCCTTCAACTTGAGTGAACCCTTGGGCAACTAATCTTGCTTTGAACTTTGTGGAATCAGCTCCTACAATGTCTTCTTTTATCTTGTAGAGCCATTTACATCCAACCAGCTTAGTTCCTTCAGGTTTGTTAACTAAAGTCCAGGTCCTATTCTTCATCAGGGAATTGTACTCATCATCCTTTGCCAGTTTCCACTTGTTGGCTTCTGGGGACCTCACTGCTTCCCTATAAGAAATTGGTTCGATAATACAAGTCTCCAGACCTGTGGTAAGAGCATATCTAACTATGTCAGCCTCTGCATATCTTCTAGGTCTTCTAATATCTCTTCTTTGTCTATCTCTGGTAAGTTGATAGTTACTTAAAGGGTTATTGCTGATTTCATCTTCCAATGCTTCCTCATTATCATTTGCCTCAACTTCTTCATGTAATATTTCCTCCACCTCAGCATCAGTATCTGTTACTTGGCTGTTCTCAGGGAGGCTAGAGTTCAGATTATCATAATCAAAGTCAATTTGGTGTCGTTCTGGTTTTCTGGTGTCATCAGTATGTTCTGCAATTTTGTCAGCATTGTTTAGGGCTTTATAAAAAATGACGTCTCTGTTTATGATTGGTTTTCTTGTAGAGGAGTTTGTATCCTTTTGTTCCATCAGGGTAACCGACAAAGATACACTTTTTGCTTCTAGACTGCAATTTAACCTCATTTACATGGGCATATGCAGTGCACCCAAACACCCTGAGATGATCATACTTGGGTACTATACTAAACCACATTTCATCTGGCGTTTTGAAGTCTATAGAGCTGCTTGGGCTTCTGTTGATTAGGTAGCATGCAGTTTGTGCAGCTTCAGCCCAGAAATGCTTGGGCAGGTTTGCATCAAACAACATACTTCTGATTTTCTCAAAAAATGGTCCTATTCATGCGCTCAGCTACCCCATTCTGTTGGGGTGTGTGTCTAACTGTTCTATGCCTTTCAATGCCATGTTCTTTACAGTACTCATCAAACTCTTGATTGCAGAATTCCATGCCATTATTTGTCCTCAATCTCTTGACTCTTTTATTGGTTAGATTTTCAACTGATTTCTTCCAATACCTAAAGTTCTTGAAGACTTCATCCTTACTCTTTAGAAAATATATCCACAGCTTTCTCGAGTACTCATCAATAAATGTGAGTACATATTTGTTGCCTCCTAATGAGGGGATGGGAGCTGGACCCCAAAGATCAGAATGTATGTACTCAAGGATGCCCTTAGAGGTATGCTGGCCTGTAGGAAACTTCACTCTTTTCTGTTTTCCTGATATGCAGTGTTCACATAGGTTGATGTGAGTGACCTTGTCACCATTTAGCAGCCCACGATTAGCAAGTAATGTGAGTCTCTTATCACTTAGGTGGCCTAATCTTTTATGCCACAAGATTGATCTGTCATCTGCTGCAATTGCAATTGTTGGCTCACCAACTACAGTGTGGCCTTGTAGCACATACAAGCCATTTCTTTTAATTGCCTTCAAGATCACCAGAGACCCCTTTGAAACTCTCATTTTGCTTTGCTCCACCTTGATTGTGTAACCTGCAGTGTCAAGCATACTAACAGAAATTAAATTTTTCTTTATATCAGGTACATACCTCACATCTGGGAGTAATTTGTCTGATCCATCAATGAGAGTTAGTCTGACAGTGCCTATGCCTCTGATCTTGCATTCGAAGTTGTCACCAAGCAGCACCTTTCCTCCATCAAATTCCCTTAAGCTCTCAAACCATTCTTTCTTGGGACATATATGGAAGCTGCAGCCAGAGTCAAGAATCCATTCTTGATCTGACTTGGTGGTGGTGATAGCAAGGATTTCAGGGCTTGGAGATCTTTCTAACACAACATCTGCATCTCCATTGCTTGCTGTTTCAAAGCCTTTCTTTAGGATGGGGCAGTCACGTCTGAAATGGCCTTCTCTTTGACATGCCCAGCATTTGTTTGAGTTTGTCTTGGATCTTGATCTGGATCTTGATGATCCTTTGTACCTTTTTTTGTAGGTGTTTGCTTTCTTGGTGGTTCTACCCCTGGTCAAGAGAGATTCTCCATTTCTCGAATCTTTGTTATCAGTTCTTCCTGAGGTTTTAAGTTCCAGCTTCATCTCAGCATCCTTAGATCTGAAAGCATTGATCACAGTGTCAATTGTGAGAACTTCTCTACCATATTGCAAGGCAGTCTTTACATCTTTGTAAGATTCAGGGACTGAATTTAACAGGATAACAGCTTGGTTCTCATCTGATAATTCTTCACTAGAATCTGCCAATTCGATGGTCATCCTCTTCAGGTCATCCAGATTTGATTCCAAGTTCTTTGAGGAGTCCATCTTGAACCTAAATAATTGGACTTTCAAATTGATTCTACTTTATAGAGATTTCACGAGGTAGAGCTGGTCCAACTTTTTCCAAACTTCCAATGCTGTGGTTTCTTTATTCACTTGCCTTAATACATTGTCAGATAAGTTCAGGATCAGACTGGTGTAAGCCTTTTCAAGAAACTTTTTCTTGTTGAGAGCTGTTATGGTTGCAGGAAACTCTGGATCATCTTCGATCCCCTCTGCAACATCTTGCTGCACCAACAACGAATACATCTTCTTCTTCCACATGCTGAAGTCACCAGAACCATCAAACTTATCAACTTCATATTTTGTGTTGCCCATTCTTCTTGAACTCATAACATGCACAACTTCAGTCTTCTTGATGGTAGACGATCTGATTTAGGTGCTTTGGTTGATCAGGCCTCAGCTTTTCAAGAATCAGATCTCTCAGGATCGTTTAAGTAATCCAACAAAGCTCTGATACCAAAATTGTTAGAACTATAAAACTTAAAGTAAGAAAATGAGTGCAGTTACTGATCTTGTATCACCCTTAGCAAGAATTATGGCAAAGAGAAACAAACAACATATCAGAAAGAATCATAACAAGAAGGACACCAGAAATTTAACGTGGTTCAATCCACAAGACTGTGAATCTACTCCACGGGAAGAATCTTCTTCCAACAATCCACTAAGCACTTGGGAGAAACAAGTTACAGCCCTATAAACCTCTACTAGCAATGTATACAAGAGATCACCCTTCTCTACCAATGTTCTATCTGTATTTTTTTAATCCTTCACCCTCCTAATCTAATTAGAGCACATATATATAGTGCTTAAACAAATACAAGTCAATCTTGATTGTGTGTGCACACCTATACAACACAAATCTGCACAAGCAGTAACAAATACAAAGTTCTGCACTATTTGTGTAAAGGGTTACAACAGAAAATAACGTTGCTAGTAAGGCTTACACGAGACATATACAATTTGAATCACAAACTGTTACAATTTGAAGGCAATGTTTTGATTATAGAAGTTAAAAGCAATCAAGTGTATTGTAAAGGCAAATGTGTACAACAAAAACAAAAACAATAGCAAAAAAAAAAAAAGCTGGATAAAAAAAAGGAGTAAAGCAATAAATAAATAAATACTGTTGTTTTTATTAGTTTAAATCTTTCAAATCTATTTGGAGGTCAACAAAGTCTCATTTATTATCAAACATTCAATTTGATCATCATAATAATTCCATTGTCAACCCAAAACGCAACCCCGCTAGTGATAGTAATTAGTAATATATATCAACACATGTTTATCCTACCAAACAAAATAAATTATTACAAAATATAATGTCATTGTTCTTAAATTTTAATAAATGAATGAACATATATTATAATGTTAAAAAGTAACAGTTAAATAATTAAAAAAAAAAAAAGTGCTCATGTAACGTAATAATATTATTACCATATAAAATTTTATACGTTGAGTGTGATAAACTAGTCCACAAAGTATAGGATATAGGTTTTGAATCAGATTCTAGCTAGCTAGCTAGGGTTTGAGTGCCTTGAGCACTATGGTTTATTTTGATGGCAGGAAATGCACAAAGCAAGCTGATATTTAACTACATTGATCTCAAGATTGCCTAAGTTGACTTCAGTCAGGGACCATTGAATTCATCAAAGAATCAAAGCAAGTCATATTCAAGTATGATTGAAACTAGGAAATTACTCATCGAATGAAAAGAAAGAAAAAGAAAAATATAGAAGGAATGGTATATTCCAAGAATAAACCTCTGCACTCACCCACTCTTCTAATATTATTGAAACTAAATGATGTCCCAATTTTATTTCCAGCAGTGGAAGAAGAGCCAAGCACTAAAACTTACTTTATTTGGCTAAACATGATAATTGTAATAATTAACTCAGAATTAATCCCATTTCCAACTCAATGGCCTGGGGCATTCATTTTAGAAATGGTGTGTGTTTACAACTCAGAATTTGCTTGGACAGATTTGCCCTCTACCTAATGATTTTAGATACAATAATACTGTTTCTATTTCAATTTGTCAAGCTTGTTTCACAGTTTAATGCATAACTGATGATGAGGTCAAGAGAAAATTAGCCTGAATATATAAAATTAAATGTGATTTTGAACACAGATTTAGATAAGAACGAAGATGGACAAAAAAAAACACGAGCACGTAAGTCTCTGGTTTGAAAGGAACGTGTCCCATTATTGTCCAATAAACTGCGTGAATTAGCTTTTGAAAATACTTTTTCTATCATGTTCATTCAGCTGGGTATTTAGATTATGGGGTTGGACCCTGCTTGAAGCACTAATGTAAAACCATAAATTGCCTTATTGACAAGAATCCATTTGACTTTGGTTCTTGGATAAACATACCATTTTTTTTTATAAAATTAAATGGGTAATATACAAATACTTGTGTTATTATTACAATAAAAGTATATGTATTATTTATTATACCTCGATAATTAATTACACATAAGCATTATAGTTATTAAATTAATTTTTTATTAATAAATTAATATTATTGTGACAATAATAAAATGGGTCTATCCCTAATATAATTTTTCAATAGTGATACTTTACAACTTATATTTTTATTAGAGATGGAGTTCCCAATTCATTATTTGTTTCAAGACTTGAGTGACTTTGCTTGTTGTTGGATAAAGAGCTAATTGTAACAATTTGTGCAACACTAAAAGGACTATGTAAACTGTAATTTTCTTTTCTCTGCTCTACTCTCTACACTTGGTTCCTCTGTAATAGGCACTTTCAAGTGCCTAATTGGTGGCTGTTTAGGCCTCTAGGGTGCGGTGGAGTTTTTTTTTTTCTTCCTTCTAATCCGTTATTTGGGCTGTTGGTGTTTGAGTTGAGGGAAAAAAAAATCACGAGCTAACTTATTCTATTCGATTAATACTAAGGACAGTTCTTCATGCACTCTTGTATCTCTACATCTAGCATGGTACTTTGTATTTCTTATTTCATTGGAAGTATAATTTTAGAAATAAATGACACATATAAAAGGTAAAGGAGTGTATTTCGTCTATTGTTAATGGAAAAAAATTAATACAAGATAGGTACATATATATTTGATGTGTTTTGATAATTTTAAAAAATGTCATTAATATCGATTAAAAATGGAGCCTTTTATATATAAATAAATGCATCTATATAATAAAATAAATGGAAAAATTCTCTACGTTTTTTATGAGTCTAACGCATATAAAAGTTTCATTCCTTTAAAATAAAAAACATGAAGTGAACACTCAACCTTTAAGAACCTTAAATCAAGCTCTTCATTAAATCCAAAAAGGAAAGTTTATTGGCTTATCACAACACGTAGCAGACAGGAGGAAAAAAAGAGAGCCAAAGAGATGAAGGAAGATAAAGAATAAGTTCCAATCAAGCAACAAAATCAAAGGAGGACTGATGTGTTAAAACAAGGACCCCATAATTAACTGATTCAATATGTGATTCCCATTTATGACCCATCAACATAAATATTCGATAGTCTATCTAACGAGAGAAAGTGATTGATCAAAACTGGTCCATCGATCATTCAAGTTTGCTTAACAACAACAAAGAATCTTAATTACTTTTACAATCTATTTCAGGGTACATGTCAAAAGACCATCTGCGCCTATCGCCGCGTAAAGGACTGTACATCTCTTTAATTTGCCGCCTCCTTTCATGATTACTAATTATGTAGAGGTGCTCAAATCTATTCTCTTGCCTTAGAAAAAGTTAGAATATTAAATAAGTGACTAGCTAGTTCAAGAATTTGTTTAGTGATAATGCAAATAACAGTTTTTAACAAGTTGAAACTTTTGACCCAAACCACCTTAGAGGATAAATTATTCTTTAAAGTGGACGGACCATCACATAATGAGATTAGACTAGTTCCATTAAACCTATCTTCTCCTATATACCTGTAATGTAAGCTAGTCATTAGGTAATAGCTCAATTTAAAATTATCCAGCAACTGGCTTGGGTAAAACCAGTGAGAAAACTACGTGCACACTTGACAAAGATGATGATTTAATTGCCAATCTTGTAAAAAGGAAAAGATGGGAGAGAGATTCAAAACTGTAACATAAAAACATGACTCAATCACTGAGTTGTCGAAGTAACTGTTATAACTTTAGATGCGCATAAAAATTCCCCAAAAAATTGAAAATTTCAACTATGACAAACCAAAAAAAAAATTGAAATTTGCAATTGAACTCTGGAATAGTTTCTTAGAATTTCAATATATGCTCGTTTGATGTTGGCCTCGGTTACGATTAAAAGGATAACTTTAGGTGAAGTAATTCAATTTTAGATTTAATTGCATCCACAATTTTTTTTATTTATAAAATTTTATTTTTAACTCCTAAAAAAAATGAACATAACAAATATTTATTTTTATTATAACTTAAAGGAACATATATTTTATTTTATTTTATTAAAAAAATTAAAAATAAAACTAGTTAAATAATTTAATTATTTATGCACTAAATAGATCATTTTAACTACATAATCAATTTTTTTTGTTCATATTTATTTAATACAGAATTTGTTAGCTCACTTAATAATATTCTATAAACAAAAACCCATTTATCTTTATAATAAAAAATAACCAAAGAATCCATATCATTTTAATCACACCATGAGAATCCATAATGAGTCTAAAACATCATATACTGAATAACATTCCATCACATAAGTTTTCCATGGTAATCCAATATGAGGACATATGATACAAATTGGGCCCGATTAATAACATTCCAACCATATAAGTAATAACTTATCTTAATCATATACTGAATTTAATTTTCATATTTACCTATTTTGGAAGTCGTTCCCACACAAGGGATGGATGCAAGAAATTGTCAAGTATTTATATGACTGAATAAATCTGAAGCTTTTGAGAGACATATCTCAGTTCTCAAGTTAAGTGGGAAAACATGACTGAATAAAAAAACTGAGTTCTACCACATGATTGTAATTTGAAAACATGTAACAGCATAATCATGAGATAAATAGGATTGATTTAACTAAGAACCTTTAAACATTCATGAACCTTATCATACAAGTCTCATATAGATATATAAATGGAGACAGACAGGACACTAATGCTCACTTAATATTTACAAATCAAGGACTAATAACAATTCTGCATACAGAAATTGAAATAAGGTTTAGACTTGGATTTTCTATTTTCAAAGATATTTAGCTAAAAAGTAGAAGATTCTATAGTTATGATAGCTTAGACCCGTGAGTATCTTGATAAGCACCCTCACTAAACTCGTATCATAAACTTGACTTAATATTCTATAATTGACCACTTTGTAAAGCAGCATTTTTTCTATGTACTGTATAATAGAATACACTAATGCAAATTAGACAGTAACCCCGATAAAATACGATCCTGAAATTCTTGAAAATAGAGACAGAACTATTGATGGGATAATGATACCGAAATATCCAGGTGTCACATGTCAGTTGGTGGGATTATGTTTTTTATAATAATATTTAAAAATATTTTTTTTTATCATGTATACATCAATCAATTTACATGACACAATTTAATTGGCTCCCAGCAAAGAGTCCCAAAATCACTTATTTACCTCACATCCCAAACTTTATATCTAATCAATAATAAACACGTCACTTAATACATATCACAACTTAATATATATATTATTTCATTTTCATCCTTTCTACGACTATAAAATGCTTTTTTAGAACGATAGTTGGGCTTCTAACATTTAAAACTGCTCAAGCTTATAAAAATTTCTAACTAATAATCCTTCATTGGCCGTTAGAATTAATTTTAATTCAGAAGTTTATCTGATGGACTTAGCATCAGAAAAACCAACAATAGAGAGATTGGTTAATTATTGGTGGTTCTGAATATTGACTATAGTCATAGTAAAAAAAGATAATGCACTTGCGAATATTTTGTGACTTCAATCCAACAAAAGAGCACTTACTAGTTTGGTGAGAGGTGTGATATCAGTGACATGAAGTGAACCAGAAAATATGGGTATGAGACAGACGTTTCCGAAGTAACTGAAAAACCGAACCAAATCGGAAATTGAGCCGGATTGAACGGTTTCTGATACTAAATGGTCTAATTTAACTTGAATATATATTATTTTGTAATTTTAAATACATGTAAATATGTGATGTTCATGACAAAAGAATTTAGAAGCATCCTTGTGATCAGACGTTTTAATCACCATTCAGATTGTATACGAAATTTAAAAATGTTTTACGTGTTAGGAGGGAGTCAATCCAAGGAGGACATATTAACTATTTCAGGCTTTCATCACCTCTTCTATTTACGATTCAGTAATTTTGTTATATTTTGTAAAAGAAAAAATATCAAATATTTCTTGGTTGGAATTGATTTTATATATTTTTTTTCTTTTAAAAATTGGGCTAGATTGGATCGTGGACACCATAGTAGAAGCAGATAAAGATTATACTTACAAGAGTAACAAAGTGTTTGGAAATGAAAGTTGTGCTCCTTTCTTTTCATTTCATTGCTATGAATAGTTAAATTGGGAAGAAAAAAAATTATTGGGAGGCTATAATTGAATGGGTAGTGAAAGTTGATATCTTTAGTTCACTTCTCTTTTTGATCTAATTAAAGTAGAAATGCAATATTACAGGCTGAAATGAGAAAGCATTAGAGCCCTATATTTTGTTGCTACAATCATCCCATGATAGAAAATAGACTGCAGCCACAGAAAATGGACAACTTCTTGATTGTAGTTCATGAATAGCATCTTAAGTTAAAAAGCTCAGCTGACATTACGTGAACTTTGTTTTCTGAAATTTAATCGAATTAAATCCTGATGATCTGTTTTCCAGCCAAGCTAATGGATGCTAAATATTGTCATATTCTTCAACAGGGTAGAAGTATAAAGAGCACAGAGTACCTTTTAAGCTGTAGGAATAAGGTTTTTCTAGCAACTTAAAATTAATTTCAGCCCGCAGGGGCGGACGTACGTGGGGCTAGAGAGGGGTTCGAGTCTCGGCAAATTTTTTTATAAAAAATTAATTACGTATATATTTTTAGTATTAAATAAATATTTTATTTATAGTAATATATTGTATCTAATTTTTATGTACATATTTTAGTATATATTAACAATATTTAATAAATATGTGAATAAAAATGACATGAATTGTAAATAAAATGGTTAAATATATACTTTTTTTTTTTCATGTATTTGGTAATTATTAATAACAAAAATAAAATTATAGTATACTACAAAAAATTCTTCTTAAATATAAGAATCCAAATTATGTTTAAATATTTTTAAACTCAACATTATAAAAATAAAATTAAAAAAAATAAATATATGATAAGCTTCATATTAAAGTTTTTTAAGTTTATGTTTATTATATTTTATTTCAATCAAAATTTTAATTTTATCTATTATTATATTATTTGACATTTTATTTTAATAATTTTTTAGAATTTATTTTAAAAAAATTTATATAAAAATTTTATTATTTTTATTATTATTAGTCATTTTTATATTGTTATAAATATATATTTTTAAATATATTCTCAAGCTTAAAATTATAAATTATATTTTACTTTTTATATTTTCATATGTTTATTTTAGTTTTAATGTCTATAAATCTTAATGTATTTGATTGAGCTTTTTATTTGCTTAGATTTTTTAGTTAATAAATTTATTTTTTTCATGAATGATACTAATATTTATTAACTTGTTATATTTTTGTTATAAGTTAATTATAATGTGTTAATTATAGATTTCTATTATAATATGACATGAAAAAATTTAGTATTAAATTGAGTATAATTTATTATAATTTCTACTAATCTTTTATTTTATATAAAAAAAATTAGCCTCCCTTTAAATTATTTTCTGGCTCCGCCCCTGATTTCAGACAGTATAGCCAAAAGTTAAAAAGGCAAATTTAGATGTGATTATTTCTTTCAGAAGTGGTTTAAACATAAGTTCATGATTAGTTTAAAGAATATAAACGTAATAAAAATAATAATTATAATAAAATTAAATTGAATGTAAAGAAAATAGTATTATTATTACAATATTTAGTTTAATCACTGTAATAAAAAAATGAATCAGTATTTTAGTATTTGGTTTGACCATTGTAATAAAATGAAAATACAGTATATTATCTTAATACCCATATATTTACTGAAATTTAAATAATTTTATTTTATTATTATTTTTTAAATTAAATAAAATATATTATTTAAAATTATAATTATTTTAAATAATTATTACTGAAAATTATTATTAATTTTAAGAAAAAAAATTAAAAACAAGAAAAAATATTTGAAATAATTTTTTTAAGAAATTAATATTTATAATCATATTAAAGTCAAAATTTTAATAATGTCATTAAATTATGTTAATCATAAAAAATTGAACAGTACCTAATTACATGGCTACAAACCATTATATACAATCTTTGTATAATTATTTTCAGAAAATAACACACATTGCTCCATTTACTATAAAAAAAAAAAAAACTAGAAATTGAATCAAATAATATCAACTGCTCTATTTACAATCAAACACCCACGGTTTCATTTACAATCAAACAAACAATACCTACAAACAAATAAAAAAAATTGCAGTTATTAACAACATACATAATTTAGAAATATGAATTTTTCATTATAACATACTTGCCCATAAATAAATAAAGCTTCAATCAGAGCATCGAAGAAATACAAATTGAATACCTTCCAAGAAAAAGATATTCTAGCCAATAAAATTTGTGGAGAACAACCATAAATAGGGAAGGAAAAGCTGGTGCGAGAGAGAACTCACCTTGAAGACAGGAGAACTAGTGCGAGAGAAGAGCTAGATGGCTCCGAGAGAAAAGTTGGACAGCGAGAGGAGAACTAGACTGCTCAGAGATGAGAGCTGGAATGCGAGAAAGGCAGAGGATGTAATTTAGGTCACATAAAGGAATAAGTTTTCCTTAAGATAAGTTGAGAAATCACAATTCTAGCCTCTTTAGTAATTGTTTGCATTCCATTACAAATCTTTAACACAACCAAATATAGTAATATATAGAAACAATTACATTTTATTTTCCATTCATTCCAACTAAACATAACCTAAGTGTTTGGAAGTGAAGCGATTCGATAAAAAAAAAAAATTTAAGAGTAATATTTTAGTTTTTTACATAAAATTATTACAAGTAATTATGAGTGATAATTTAATACTTATATATTTTAAGATATGAGCATGCACTTAAATTATGAGCCTGTATGTTTGGAACCATATGTATATATTTTTGGCAAAAGTAGTTTTCAATGATTTGAGCACATTTAATGATGTTTGAAAATATCAATAAGAAGTTGTCTCAAAATTTGAGTAATATTATTTATATTATAAAAAAATTAAGTAACACTTATTTTTTAAAGAATTAAAAGTAAGTTAAGACACCTATTCATCTCCTTTACTTAAATATTACTTTAAATCACTTAACAGTTTTGTTTCTCTTTAAATCATTTTTAATTAAACTAATTCATTCCAAACAACTTTTAAAATCAACCCTTTAAACCATATTCTCTCAAAATTAAGTATATAGTACAATTAATAAAGACATGATATTTTTTATTGAGAGTTCTTTATTTCAAATCTCATCCCGTAATATATTTAAAAGTATTACTTATTTAAAAAAAAAAAAATACAAGAACAAACTTTAATAGTATTTATCGTTTACAAATTCAAACACTCTTAAAAAAATACTTTGGTTCATTTGAAGCCAAATAAAAAAGAGCCAACCAACACTAATAAAAACTAGAAATAAGATATGAGTAGATTTTTTTTTTATTTAAATTTTTTCTCTATTCAGCTATGCCTTTATATATCCTTTTCTTGACATGGAGAATTCAGCTTATGTCTTATACTTTGTAGAATTTGATTTTATGAAAATTATGCTGGGGGTATATAAGTGAATTATGTACACATAATGTTCCTTAAAATGACTGCAATTACACTGCTAAGAAATGCAAGCTCATTAATGTTCTTGGGCTAAAAGACACTTAACATTATGATACATGGTTTGAGAAAACAAGAGAAGAATTAAACAGATATAAATAATAGCTAAAAGTTCAGTTTTGTGTTAAAATAAATAAATAAATGTATATGGCATTGTAGATTAAATATTAGGAGAAAGGGGGAAGGAAAGGAATCTAGGAAAGAGGAAGGGCACTAAGAAAAAGGTTAGAATTGTAATAAGTGGAATCTTTGAATACAAGAAAATCGCATAAAATGCAAGGCCTTGAAAAGTTGACTAGAAATTAAAATTCAACTAAAATCGAACATATTTATATTGTATTTAGTTGACATGAAAAATTAATAGTTTCTTTATCTTTATTATTGTTAATGCAAATGGAAATTTATTTGAAGTAAGTATTACCATGCTGAACTGAAATATATATTCCGCAAGTGTTTTTGCACCTTGTAGCCAAAACTAGGAAAATAAATTAAAAAATTGGGAATAATCGAGTGAAAACAATTAAAAACCTTAAAGAGCTAAAAGAGATCTTCGTCTGGCAATTTTTGGCAGTATTAGGCCGGTCTAGTAATAGTTCAACCATAGTCAGATGATATGGAAGACTGCTATCTAGCCTTGTATGAAATTTTTTTTTTATTAACAAAAAACTTTGTATATTTAATTCAATGGCGAACTCATTCGACAAATAAATTAGTACTTAAATTATCGTGATCTTAATAATCATTACATATATATTTTACGGCCTTAAATTTATAATTTTATACTATACATATAAATTATTGACGTTACACATTTGCTATTATATCCAGTAGTCTTTTTGAGAAAATTATATTTATAGTTAGCAAATCTCCACACACACACACACATATTCGTGAATGTTTGAGTACATCTTTATCATATTTTTACGAGAGTAAATATATTTTGTCTTTTATATTATAAATAATATTTTTTAATTTTTTTAAAAAATAGTTAATTAAAAAATATATATATATATAATTTTAATAATTTTTTAAATTAATATTTCAATATTAAAAATATTAAAATAATATAATTTATTATTAATTAACCTCTTAAAAATAATATTTTAATTAAAAAAATTATTAAAATCATATGTTTTGTCTACTTATGATCTAAAAAATTAAATAACACAAATAATTTAATCTGAGAAATCTCTATAACACTTTACTCTATTTTTATTTCATTGACAGGTTGCTATTGCAAGCGTTTTCATCGATTAGTTTATGTTTATAATTTAAACGCAGCAAGTATATATCTAGTGTTCTTTTTTCATTAATCAAATCATCATATTATCTTTAATAATCTCAATTTTTTTTCAGCAGTTTTATTTTTAATCCCTAATTAATTTATATTTAAATTAAATACTTATAAAAAATATAACTCATTTAAACTATTGTTTAAGATTTTTTGAAAATATAATATAATTTATCATTGTTTTAGACTTTTAGTGGTCCGACTTATTAAAACTCAAACAACTTTTTTGCTTTAGAACATATTTACAAAATGTAAATATTTATGACATATGTTAAAAAGTGGGTAAAAAAATAAAAATATCATTTTAAAGAAGATAATCTCATCCAATATTCCCTATTCTTTTTTAGTTAATTTGATAAATAAAAATAACCCTACAAATTCCTTAAATTTCCCAAAATATGCATTATATATCCCAGTATTGCAGGACATTAGTCTTGCAAAATGATATACTTTAGTGTTTCATTTTACAAAAATATACTATTCTCATCCAATACACAAGAAATTAAGGTTGCATCAAAACAAATTTTCTATGATAAGTATTTCAATTTATAATTTATAATTTTAAAATTGAATTTTAAATTTTAAATTTTTTTAAAAAATAAAAATAAAAGCTATTTGATACCTAATTTTCAAATTTTAACTTTTTAAGATCTAAAACTAAATTTCAAACTAACTTTTGATAAATTTTTTATTAAATTTTGATTCTTTAATCATTTTAAGTAATGTTGCATATGATTGAGTATTGATAAGTTATTAATTTTTAGTGTAAAAAAAATATAAATTCAATTACAAAACTTATTTTTCTTAAATTTCAAAATTTGGTCAAATTTTAAAATTGAGTTTAGAAATAAATTATTAAACGTACTTAATTTCAAAAAATTTAAAAAGTAAAAATTAAAAATCAAAATGGTTACTAAGAGCCCTTAATAATGCATAATTTTGTAAAATAAATGTTCTAGAATTAAGGGTCACAGTTTCTAGCATGACACGATAATACGACTTGAATATGATTTAATATAATTTTAAGTTATTAAAGGGTCAACTAGTTTAGACACAATAAAAGACATGCTAGATTTGGGTTATTAGTGAGCTAACCTATTTTACCCATTATTTAAAAATTTGCAAGTTATGAAATAGAAAAAAGAAAAAAAGAAAAAGAAGCATATAACTAATAATAAAATATTAAAAACTTAAAACAAATTTTTATGCCTAAGTTCTAACCACTCGATTGCTTTTCACCCTCTACCTCGTACATTTCTCTGTCATTTGTCTTCCGTTACACACTTGTTTTTTTTTTTTTTTTTTGTATTTTCGTCACCCATCATTTGTTAGTCTATCTAGTTCACCATCATGTATATTTTATTTTTTCATCTTTGAAATGTTATATTTGTTTCTTTTATTTGATTTCACTATTTTTATAAACTAACCAAGTTTTATTGCAACATGTGTTAAGTTTAATAGTGTTCAAATATGTTATCAGGTTAATTCAAACTCAACTTGTTTAACACGATTTGGTAGCCCAACTTAGAAGATTATTTTAATGTTAAAACATCTAAAATATACCCTTTTAGAAAATAAAGGCAATGGATAGCTGTGCTATATGCACAAAATTATAGAATCAAGTAAGTGAAATAGTTGTAGTTGTGTATAAAAACTTATTGACGACAACTTCAAGTGCTAGTCGTTGTTGATACTTTCAATATTAGCATTGATTTGAATGAATGAAAAAAAGCGGGTATTATCCATCTCTTTCTCATGAAGGGTTTTTTTTTTTTTTTTTAATAAAAAAAATGAACGTTATTCTGTCTCCTTCTTGGTGAGCATAAAAGGAAAAATAAAATAAGTGTTGTTACTCAAACTTATGTTTTTTTCTCTGATTTCATGCTAATATATTGGCTCTGTGACAACATAAATTTTCACTCCTATGTTTAATTTTGTTCTAAATTTTTTTTTTTTTTTTTGAATATGTTGCTAAATAAACCTTTATTATTATTTTGAACGTGCTAAAACTTTCACTAGTTTAGTTAGATCATACGTATTTTATGTTTCTATCTACAGTCATAAAAATTACCTTTCTCTCTCTGGTGTCATTAGTTTGAAGTGATGCACCACTATTATCCAGGGAAAAAGAAGAGAAAAGAAAAAACACCGATTATATGTTAGGTATTTGGGAAAATAAATGTTGCATGTCATAATCATCTGAAGAAATTTAAATTTATTACAAGTTTCCTTAAGTTTGTGTAAACTAGGTATTTCCAAAACAAAACAAAAAATTCATTCTCACTTGCATCTTATATAAACATACTCTGCTTTTAGTAAATGAAGTCACTATTAATCAAAATCATCCAAATTTAATTTTAAAATATTACTTGATAAAAAAATAATTTTAAAAAAATTGTTAGTTATGACAAATATTCGGTGAACATTTTTTGTGTGTTTGATAATATGGCAAACATGAAATTAGGAAAATAATAAGATTTAAGGTACATCTATATCTAACATTTAGCATTAAACTTAAAGTAAGTTAATTATTGAAATCAATAACTGTAAAAGACACTTGAAATCATATGAAAAAATAACAAAATTTATTTTCTTAAAATTTATAATAATAAAAATTTTACCTATCTTGCTACCATATATTCCTTTCTATTTAAAGTTTTCGGTGGTTATTTGTGTAATTTTTTTTCTATATTATATATATATTTCTTCAAAAAGTAACGACGGTTAAAATTGGAAAATAACAGAGCACCCTGTTTATTCGAATTAGAACAAGTGAACAACTGTGGATTGGCCTTTCTCTTTTTCCCATTCCCTCTATTTTTTTTTTTTTTTTTTTCTCAATGGGTTGCAATTCATGCGTGTTGTACATATAGTGTTTATTTATATTTTATGTATTTGTGCTTGTATTCGGTATAAATTGACATATTTTATAGTATTATCAAAATATTAAATTATTTTAAATTAATTTATTTATTTATAAAGAAAAAAAAGTAATTCTAACAAAAAAAATTATGTGGTTTGTTCATGTTATGTATCATAAGCCCTGTCTCTATAAATTCAGAGGCCACACTATCTTATTTCTTCAAAAAGTTTTGAGTGATTTCTTTTCTTTCTTTACAAAAAAAACAATGGGTTTGAATTCTAATAGAGTTGAAGACTTTGCATACAATGAAACCATAGTGAGAATCCCAACAGAGACAATAATACCCTCTGTTCAAATTCACAATGTTTGCTTACCACCAAAACAGACCACTCTTCAAAAACTCAAGCACAAGCTCTCTGAAATCTTCTTCCCAGATGATCCACTTCACAAATTCAAAAACCAAACTTCTTTCAGAAAATTGATCCTGGGTCTTCAGTTCTTATTCCCAATTTTCCAATGGGGTCCTCAGTACAGTAATAGGCAGTTCAGGTCTGATATCGTTTCAGGACTCACCATTGCTAGCCTCGCTATTCCTCAGGTTAGTTACAAAATTACAATACAACAGATAACAGATTATTTCAGTTATAATTTATTTTTATTCACTTGAATGATCTTCCTGATATTGCAGGGGATTAGTTATGCAAAGCTTGCAAATTTGCCTCCTATAGTAGGACTATGTAAGTAGCATAATTATTCAGATTGTTTTGTTTTTTTTTTTCTTCTTCTCAGAAACTGATAATCAAAGTGAGTTTAACCAGTGATATGTAAAATGGGTTATTTGTAGATTCAAGTTTTGTGCCTCCTCTTATTTACTCTCTGTTGGGAAGTTCAAGACATTTGGCTGTTGGTCCAGTTTCAATAGCTTCTTTGGTCATGGGATCAATGCTAACAGAGGCAGTTTCTTCTACTGAGGACCCAATTCTTTATCTTAAATTGGCCTTCACTTCCACTTTCTTTGCTGGTTTGTTTCAGGCCTCTCTTGGGCTACTAAGGTATTCACTTCAATCAAATAACATTAACAGTAAAATTTTCCCTTTCCATATATTAAGGGAAAAAAAAATTGAATTGAATTAAAGAAGCAAAGAAGTTTCCTCTATTTTTTAATTTTGAGAAAAATACAGTCAAAAGTGGCAAATACGTCTTATATTAATTTTTCTGTTATAATATTGTTATTAACGAGTGACAATACATTACACTTAATTCATATAGTTATTTTTTAATTTTGTTAAATGCATTATAGGAATTGAGTAGTGACCTTTCCTTTATTTTATTTTTTTTGTGAATTGATGATTTTGACTGGACAAATTTGAACAGGTTGGGTTTTCTGATTGATTTTCTATCAAAGGCAACTCTAGTTGGGTTTATGGCTGGTGCTGCAGTGATTGTATCGTTACAACAGTTGAAAGGGTTACTTGGAATTGTTCATTTTACTAGCAAAATGCAAATTGTTCCTGTCATTTCCTCTGTTTTCAATTACAGAGATGAGGTAATTGGGCTCAACTCAAACAGAGCATGTCACTTTCCTCCCTTTTTTTAATTTTTGAATATAAGTAACATCATCATCTATGGTGCTTTTGATGACACTGAAGTTACTTCTATCGCTTTAATTAATATTTCTTTGATATTTCCTCAACAAAAGGTACTTTATCAATGCTTTCAAAAGGTTCCAAATATATATATATATATATATATTAACTTATGGGTACACATCTAAAGTCTACACAAAGCTTTATTCTCTCGGTAAAACAGGTTCTCAACTTAGGTATTTTATTTTATTTTATTCTTGTAGTACCTTATTTATTTTCCAAAATTCATAATTGGATAATAAAAAGGGTAATTTTCTACATAGAAAGAGATTGTATCCACTATCCAATTGAGTGAAATCAATATTTATCTAACAATAAAAAATAATTAAAAAGTCGAATTTCTTTTTTCAGCATTAAATTTTTTTTTTTTTAATCAATGACTCTGCAGTGGTCATGGCAAACAATTGTGATGGGCTTGAGCTTCTTACTATTTCTATTGACAACAAGACATATAGTAAGTGATGTATTATAATATTACCATCAATCAATTCACTAGTATTTAATATTTTATTCAAATAATAATCTTGATTTATTTGTTGGTTCAGAGCACAAGAAAACGAAAACTATTTTGGATTTCAGCAGCTGCTCCATTGACATCAGTTATTCTCTCAACATTTATAGTCTTCCTCTTGAAATCCAAGTCACCTAGAATCTCAACAGTAAGAACTTACCTTTACGGACAAAGATTATTTTGATTTGTACGAATTAAATTCTCTTAATTTAAACTCTTTTGAATGACAGATTGGTCATCTTCCAAAGGGCCTTAATCCACCATCGTCAAACATGTTATATTTTGATGGTTCTTATTTAGGAGTTGCCATCAAAACTGGATTACTAACTGGGATCTTATCCCTTACTGTAAGTCATCCTAAACCAACATTTTTTTTTCTATTCGTAGATGCTCCATTTTACCTTGTCTCTTCCATGTCGTAACATTTTTTGGTTTGTTTACTTATGCTTTTATGCTTTTTGAGATTTTGTAATAGTGCCTCTGAGACTTTGAACCATATAAAAATTAGCTAGAAGTACTTTTTGTCAGGATAGCACATTTTGAGCATTTAGAACAATTCTGATATCCTTTATTATTATTATTAATTTTTTTTTAATTTTCCGGAAACCACTTTTGACTAAAACTATTTTTATCAAGAAAAAAAAACATTTAATTATTTTTCTACTGATAACATGTGATATGTTACCTCAATTTTAGGAAGGAGTTGCAGTTGGAAGAACATTTGCGGCTCTGCAGAACTACCAAGTTGATGGAAACAAAGAAATGATGGCAATAGGGATCATGAACATTGCCGGTTGTTGCTCTTCATGTTATGTTACCACAGGTAAACTTCCCTATCTTCTCATGAAACCTTTGCTATGATCGCGATGAGTAGAGCAAATAATAAGAAGCAACTTTTTTTTCCTTCCAGGGTCATTCTCAAGGTCTGCTGTGAACTATAATGCTGGAGCACAAACCGCAGTTTCTAACATTGTATTGGCTTCAGCAGTGCTTGTTACATTGATGTTCCTCATGCCACTGTTTTATTACACCCCGACCGTCATTCTAGCAGCCATCATCATAACAGCTGTGATAGGCCTAATTGATTATGGGGCTGTATACAGGCTTTGGAAAGTTGACAAGCTTGACTTTTTGGCTTGTTTATGTTCGTTCTTTGGAGTTCTCTTTATTTCTGTACCACTTGGTCTTGCCATAGCAGTAAGATATTTAAATTCCTTAAATTTTGTTATTGCTCGTTTTTAGGCATCATCAAATAACCCTAGATGATTGTTAGCGTTCGCCACAGAAAAATTATCGTATCCATTTGTTTAACATCCTCTTATTAGATGATTTTCACATGTTTAAAGCATCTGACAGACTGACACCGATAAACTTCAGGTGGGGATTTCAGTTCTCAAGATTCTCCTCCACGTTACTCGACCAAACACGGCAGTATTAGGAAATATTCCAGGAACTCAAATGTACCATAGTCTCAATAGATACAGAGAAGCTCTAAGGATTCCTTCATTTCTCATACTTGCTATTGAATCACCCATCTACTTTGCAAATTCAACTTACCTGCAAGAGAGGTAAGTTCTGCACAAGCAATTGTGACTCATTTTCTATAAAATGAAGTTTAGTTAGATGATAATTTGAAGCCTGACCTTTACTTTTAGTTGGGGTTGTTCTAATAGAACATCTTGTTGTGGTTGTTTGACTGCAGGATATTAAGATGGGTGCGCGAGGAAGAGGAATGGATAAAAGAAAACAATGAAAGCACTTTAAAATGCATAATTATGGACATGACAGGTATGTTAAAACAATCTATACATACCTCAACAGTTTGGGATTTGAAATATAACTAACAATACCTCGAAAACGTGTCTCAGCGGTGACTGCAATAGATACCAGTGGTATTGACATGCTATGTGAACTAAGGAAGATGCTAAATAAAAGATCACTTCAGGTAAAGTTTTAGTTGACCATCAAATTGAATTGAACACATTAATGAATCGAATTCTTATTATCCCATTTGTTACTTTATTAGCTTGTGTTGGTAAATCCTGTTGGGACTGTAATGGAAAAGCTACAACAATCAAAAAGTCTAGAGTCCTTTGGCTTAAATGGGCTCTATCTCACAGTTGGAGAAGCTATAGCTGACATATCTTCAACTTGGAAGCCATGACTTCGTTCCAGAATAGAAAGTGACTAATACTTGCGTACAACTTGGCAGCTTAGGAAGAGTTTTTTTTTCCTTTTCTTTTTGCTAGTGGATTTTAACATCCACATTTCCAAGTCTCAAACCTGAGACTACATCTTCTACTAAGGTGCTATATACCACTAGGCAGTAAGGCCATTGGCAACTTAGGAAGAGTTATGCTACGACCTCTCTTTTTTGTTTATTTTGTTAACTTTTTTGTTTTTGGTGGAAAGTGTAAGACAAACAAAGAAACACTTGACCCTGTTATGAAGAGATTTTGGAATCTTTAGAAACACTTTACCTTGTTCTGAAGAGATTTCGGAATCTTTATTTTTGTATTCTTATCAGTTGAAGGATCAAGAGGCTCGAAACTTTTCAAGTTTTGGGCATTTCATCAAGTTTTTTATAATGTAAATGCCTAAATGGTACGATTTCAGATCAACTGTAATACACAGTAGACACATGGATACAAAGACCTGCTTTTACACAACAAAGCCCACCCTTTTAGCCAATTTTATCCAAGTGTATGCTTCGTATTGATGGCACATACAATAACACAAGAAATTTGGAATCAAATGGTGCTATTACTTTCTTCATCTTCTTGCTGTCCTATAAAATAGTTTTTAAGAAGTGGAGGTTCGGAGAGGAGGAAGCTTACCTGAGCAACTCAAATCTGAAATTGTTAAAAAAAAAAATAAAAAATAAAAAAAAAAAAGAAGAAGAAGAAGAAGATAAAATCAAGACTTTGACATGGTTAAACCAAAACCTGGTCGTGACTTTTGAATACGTGTTCCCTACTGTGATATAACAAGGTGAAGTGAGATGACAAAACAGACTATAACAGTAGAATGCACACACACACACGCAGAGAAAGAGAGAGAGAATCAGTTAGTCACTTATAGAGGTTAGTGCTAATTGTAATATGGTATGAACCAAACCATAGATAATGCGTAACATTTAACTGGGAGATAATCAGATGAATAACAAGTTAAGCCATTTCTTCACTTAAACCGGCTACAATTGTACCCTATGAGTTTCCTGACAAATTCCGAACCTAGGCTAATGAGCTGTCTTCTTTTCATTTGCCCAAAGTTGTAATCCTTTGACATTGCATCAACATAAATTCACAATTCCATGAATTATGTAGTCTTTTCTTATCACAGGATAAGTTTGGTATTCATGAGCTTTGTCAAAAACCTTTCTCACAACAAATGAAAAATAACAAAAATAATAATCCCAAAATAACTTTGTTCTTGCCTGCCAAGACCTGTCATTAATCAGACACCTGCATGGACAATGATACAAGTTCATTCAATAATAGAATTAAATAATTAAATGGTGGTAACAAGGTGCAATTAAGCAATAGGCCTATGCAGAAACTTGAAGTATAAGAAAAAAATCTTCTAGAAGCAATGAAACGGTCATACAATATACAAATTTAATTTAACAGCAATTAAAGAAATTTTCTAATACATTCAGAATCCAATCAACCAATGACCTAAATCGAACTTAGTAATAAGAAATTCTATAATCAGATTAAACAATTGCAGGAAATGATGGTGAAAACAATCCAATATCCATTGAAGATGTTGAAAACCAAAATGGTATTCATGATATTTGAATTTATTAGCCCATCTGGTCCTTTTATAAATGAGTTTCTATATCAAGTGATATTAAGGAAATCTTTACACATGAAAGTAAATGTAATGATAGGATTTGGAATACGTAGCATGTGAACACACAAGTTTACAATTTATCCTTGTTCCAACCAAGAGCTCAAAATGGTAGAAGTGCTTATCTAGAGGGAACCTTGCTCCAGTTTAGTTTATCAATGTTACCCTAGTTTCAAAGTAACATCGTCAAGGCCAGAACATAGATTAATGGGTAGGGCAACGGCCAGCAGAAGCAGATGTCCTATGACTCTCAGACCAAATTGTTAATGAAAATCCCAATTGGTAATTTATACACATGTGTGTTAAGTCATATTTAAAGTAAGAAAATTAATCCTAAAAATAATGAGACACATAGGAATATCCTAGAATAACATATGCAATAAATAAATATAACATATAATCACACACATGTTAACTACTCTAATAATGCACTATTAGCGCAAACAAGGAAAGAAATGCAAAACATACATGAAATTATTCATTTCTAAGATTTCGAAAATATCCCAACTGCTATCTAATGTATTCAAGAGGCAGGTCTCATTAAGAGAAAAGGGGTGCAATGAAATAAGTTTTAGTCACACCGTAACTACTCTAATTCCACATCATCGAGAACATTTACTTGTGGAGCTCCTTTTAAACATGTGTATGAAGGTCCTAGTTACCTGGTTGAGATGAATTTAAAAAAATTCATTTATCAAGACAAAAGTAACGGCCAACTTGTTAGGTTATAAATTGTAAAAAAGAGGTATGAAATAACTACAAATTTAAAATGTGTACAACAACGACGACACCATCTACAAAGCCCCGCATGGCAAACATGACACTTGACATAGAGAATTCTTCAGGCATAAACTATTTCATACAAACTTTTGCTGGGAAAATAAAGTAACTAATAAGTGATGATGGTGTAGAAGATTTGTAATTAGCAATTATATGCATATGGAATAGAGTTCTTACTTGAACGGAGTCGTGTTAATGGAATCTCCAGCGATTCACGGCTAATGCACAGATATTCACTTAGCAAAGCCATAATTGCAAGTCCAGTACCATTCACAACCCACCATGTTATTGAGGAAGGCCAACCCCCATATATAATGCATACAAAGAGATGTATGATGAAGAGAGTGGCTGAAAAGTCCAAGCATTTCTTTGCCCTTTCAATCAAGAAAAGTACAAATCCAGCTCTGCATAAGAAAATGGAAAGACGTTCAAGTTAAAAAGAGCAAACTATTGATGGCATGCTCAATCCAGCAGTCAATGGCCCCAAATAAGCATAATCAAATTTGCATACTTCACACGAACACGAGATACTAAATCAGGCAGATCACAAGACTAAACAGTCACTATTTAACAAGATGATTGCAATAACAGACATAAGCTGCCATATTACAAAGATAAGCAAAGGAAAAGTAGTAAATCTTGATGAAAGTTGAAACTAAATGAAAATAATAAAAAGGCTAAAAAGCGACAAAGTTAAAGAAATTCATTCATATTTTAATAAAAAATCTAAGCACCAGATTGGTTATATGTTACAACAACGCCATCTTTCCACCAATTCATTTTAACTTCCTCAACGCAATATACACAACACATAGAAATTTGGAAGCAGACAAATTAAGGGCATAATCACCCTACGCGAAGCAGACAAATTAAAAAAACGAAAAGAAATTTGGAAGGAAAAGTAGAAAGGAATTCATTCTCACCCGGCTAGTGCACTAAGCAGGAAGGAAGTAATCACACACCACCCAGTTACCGTTGAAGCTGTGGCGGTAGCAAAATCAAAGAAATACACCATACTCATACGAGAAACGCGAGTCCCAACCAGAATGGAAAGGAACAGTCCAAGAGTGAGATAATATAAGCATTGAAGGCAAAGTATTTGAGCGACAATGAGCCAAGGGTTCCATACCACAGAACCATAAAACATGACTGCAATCACCTATACTCAAACCCCAAAGAGAGCTTTAAGGTTCGGAAATGGCAGAACTCGTTCAAGAAATACTCAAAACCCAATTAACAAATTCTCACAACAAAAGCTAAACCCAATTCTCAAATTTTCAGTAATTTAAAGCCATTACTGATTTCTATATCATATCCCAATGCACAAACAAATTACTTCCAACCAATCATAATTATAGATGCTCTTCCCTGTTTGTGCTTCTGAGACCCAACATGAACCAGACTTTCAGATCGATTCGGATCTAAATCAACAAAAGAAAATCATCCAGATGAAAAACTACAAAATTGTTGAGGGAATTGAAAACATAATACCCAGAGGAAACGGAAATTAATTACTTGAAATGTGAAACAAAAATTCAATAGACGCGAAGACAACGTGATCAGAACAATGAATAATAAGACCTAATCGAGAAAAACGGAAGAAACGTTGAGAGATTGGTAAGTATTGGTTTCTTCAAAAGATGGCTCCTGGCCTTTGAGAACAAAATGACACTTTCATCTTTCATGTTTTTGAGGAATTTTTGTTCCCTGAATTATAAAAAGTAGATATTTGTGACAGTTGTGTGAGACTTGTAGCGCCGTGCTCCAGTTGCCAATATATTTATTTATTTTCTTTTCCCTCTGTTTTTATTCCAATGAAGTCGAATTCTTTTATGCTTTTTTTTTTTTTTTTTACGATACTTTATGTATTATTAATATCTTACAGGGAGAAAAAAAGTTAAAAAAAATCTACTTTACATATTATTAATATCTTACAAGGAGAAAAAAAGTAAAAAAAAAAAAATAATTTTTTGTATATATATTTATTAATAATTAATGACATATAAAATAATTCATTATAAGTAATACAGATATTCTTTGTATGACTGAAAAATGAGAGACATTTCGTTATTAACTTAATTTGATATTTGATAATGATTCATTATATTTTCAATATTTTCGGGTTTTAGGTCACACTACACTAGTCCTTTTTTTCTTTTTTACGAAACAATATATTTGATATTGACAAGAGCAAAATGAACATATCTTATAGACTTCAGCTTGTCTATATTTCTTAATACATTAACTCAAACAAAACGCCAACTGAGACCGCATAGCGCAGTGGATTAGCGCGTTTGACTTCGGATCAAAAGGTCGTGGGTTCGACTCCCACTGTGGTCGCTTTAATTTAATTTTCATTTTGAATAGAGGTAAGTTATGCCATACCATTGAACTTTTTAATTTTTTGTACATTTTATCTTTTGGTTATATTTTCCTTATATTCAATCACCTAATATAATTCATACATGTAAAATTAGATCGACATTTTTATAGAGTTTGAACTATATGTATCAAAATCTGGGTTATCATGCATATTAGATCGAGAGTTGGAACACCTCACTGAAAATATACAAAAGTAACATAACTTAGAGGCAAAAAAAAAAAAAATTACATAGAGAAGCATTCTCACTAATATATGTACATTACATTGTTATGGGGAAAAAATGTGGGATGTCAGACGTGGAAAAGCCTCACAAGTATAAGCTGGATCAAGATAGTGGTTTACTTCCAAGGAAACGAACATTACAACAACCATTATCAGAGTATTGTCCTATTTGGGACTAGTCTTTCTCCTTCTAGTAGTATTCCTCCTTGCTGTTGTTACAGTGGCATTCTCTTCACTTTCCTTCTGGCTCTCATTATTCACAACAGCTTTCGAAGAATTTTTTTGACTCCTTAACTGAAGTATTTCACCCTTGGCAGATGCCAATTCCTCTTCAAGGTTGGTTGCTTTCTTTTCCCAATTTTCCCTTTCATTTCCGAGTCTCGTGATAAGGTTGTGTGCATCTTCCATGTTTTCTTGGGCCTCTTTTGCTGCATTCTTTTGCTCTGTTAGGGAATTGTAAATCACATCTTTCTCATTTTCAAGGTCCGAAATTCGAGAACGAGCCATTTCTAAGTCTCTGGAGAGTGTAAGCGCATTACGGTTCATCTCATCAAGTGATCCGGTAACCTCTTCTAGGTCTGTCTCAAGAGATTTACGGGCCTCCTTATCCTTCAAGATTTGCATCTCCAAGGTTTGAAGTTCTTTGTTCAAAGAGGACACCATCTTTTTCTCTTCTTCCAAATCATCAGCAACACTTTCTGCGTTTTTAGACAAACTTACCAATTCCTTTTGAAGCCTATCACGGTTTTCTGTAAGAAACACTAGTTCCCCAGACATAGTTTGCACTTCTTCTCCTTTCTTCTTCAGAATTTCCTTCACAGCTGTTAGCTCACCAGCAAGCACTTCACCATTTAATCTGGCCTCATCAAGACTCTTTTTCAATGAATCCGTAACTTCAGAAAACTCAGCCTTAGTCCTCGATATCTCAGCATCAAGTTCAGAGCGTAATTTTGTTGACTCAACCAATTGTTTTTCTAGACCAGAAGCCTCTTTCCTCGATTTTTCAAGGGCTTCCTGAGAGATCTGAAGCTCAGGTTTCAGAGCATTGAATTTGCTTGATTCTTCATCCAGCATTTGTCTCAAGTTCTCCCTCTCTTGTGTTAGACCAGCAATTAACTCTTGGTTTGCACGAGTCTCATTTGCAGCTAGTTCAAGCTTCTCTCTTAGCCTGTGTAATTCCTCCTCTTTTTCTCCTAAAAGCTTAGCATTCACTGTTTCCTTCTTTTCAGAGGACAATTTTAGATCATTGTATTCCTTCTGAATGGTGTCATACTTTGTTTGGTAATGATCAATCTCAATTCTTAAGGAGCTCACTATTGCATTTAATTCATCTATAACAGAACTCTTTGATTCTTGTTCCTTCTGATTTTCCAGGAGTTCATTTCTAAGTTTGTTGATTTCGGAATGTGCATTAGCTAGTTCATTCCTGATTTGTTTGTCTTTAGTTTTAATCTTGTTCAGCTCTAAATCCTTCTCAGCAAGAGAAGAGCTGAGATTTTGAACACAATTTTCTTTAATCCCGAGCTCAGAACTTAGCAAATTTATCTTTTCTTGCAGGATGTCAATCAGTTTGAGCTTTTCCTTCAGATGTTCTTCAAGGGCTTTGTTGTCTTCTTTTTCCTTGGAAAGGTAGGTTTCAAGATTTTCGATCTTAAATTTTAGCTGTTCTATCAATCTCTTCTCATTTTTCAGCTCTTGTCCTAAGCCCGTAATTGTACTATTTGCTGAATTCAGTTGGTTCATAAGAGATTGCTGCTCTTCCTTTGCCTTTTTGAGCAGCTTGGTTCTTTCTTCCTTTTCATTAAGCAGCTTTGATTCAAAGTTCTTCTCCAGTGAGATAATTGCCGCTTCCTTGTCTCTCAGCTTGCTGTTAATCTGGAGTTTGACAACAATAAGAAATACAATGAACCGTCAGAATTTTTATCTTTACAAATGAACAATTAAGCTAAAATCAACATCAAGAAATTTTTATAAGGTCTTTATCTTTCCCCAGACAACAAAAAAGAAGACGAGGGACTGTAGAGGTAGTCAATGAAACATTTGATCACATCATAAAGTTAAAATTACAGGATTTTTTTTATTTTTATTTTAACATTTATTTATTTTTGTTTTTGTTTTGCTAATAATGTTCCAATTGTCATTAGAGACTTACAGATTCTATTGTTGCATTAGCAGCTGTTTTTTCTTTCTGAGCCAATGCATATAAGGCACCAAGCACAGCAGTAGATAATATGCCAAAATCATTCAGAAGAGACAAAAAAGGATTTGATGGCTTATCTTGTGCAGACGCTTGCTGTCAATAGAAGTTCTCATGTCATAACATTGGCAAGCCTCAAATTTACAAATAAAACAACAGAATTAGTAATTATGGTATATTGTGAATGCAGCAGAGACTCAAACCTCTGCTTTTTGATTCTCCTCAGTTGTCTTAAGCTCACTTTCTTCTGAAAAGAAATGAACAAATGCAAACAGATCATGGAATCAAATTATTTAATTGGTCAACCAGACTCAAATCTCAACAGATCATAACAAGAAAGATAAGTAGACTTTGCAAGAAAGACTTCTGTTTTCCCACTAGCAATACAACCTGTTGCATCTCCATTCGAGAAAGATACATACAAAACAACAAAACTGAAATAGATTATTATATATCCAATCAAAGTTAATATTTTTGCATGCATGGTTGTACAGTACAACTAGTGTTGTACTAGTGTCTTGTGCTGATGTCGGAGTTAACCTTTTGAGTTGGAACCATCGCATTTATAGGAGGCCCATTGACTTGTTGGCTTCCACAAATTGGTATCAGCGAAAATGGCTGGAAAATTTTCAACACATGCATGTGGGCCCATGTGGAGGCTTGTGTCAAGAGATTGGCATTGTTCGGTAATTCCCAAGAAGGTATGTAATGGACTTTTACGCACTAGTGATGGGCCTAATCAAACGAAGTGGGTCCAAATGAATTAGGCTAAGGAATCTGCGGAAGGAAGACTCAAGCAAACTGGGTAAAGTTTATGGGTGAACTCAAAACAACTATCAAGATGCTTGAGATGACTAAATCTACCATGTAGTGGTCTTGGAGTGTCGGCCCAATTTGTGCCAAGAAATGTGGTATCACACCTCTGCAACATTGGCAACAATATGAGACCACATGTTGAGTTTAGAGAGGGCCTGGTTCAAGAAAGAGCCATGTGAACTCGTTTGATAGAAAAAATTGTAAGGATAAAGGCAAATAAAAAAGTCTCACATTGAAAGAATATGACAATCTAAAAAAGTTTACAAGTGCTTGGTTACTCCTCCTAATAAAGTAAACATTTTCGATTAGAACCATAGTATTTATATAGGAGGCCCAATAGCTTGTTAGGCTTCCACACATGTACACTAGTATCCCAATAGCTTGTTAGGCTTCCACACGTGTACACTAGTACTTACTTAGACATAGGTTGTACTTGTACCCTTGTATGTAAGCTAAAATTATACATTACTCTATAAAGGAAAACGTATAGAGGGGGAATGAATACAATTTAGATGACGCAGTGGCATGAATACATGGAGTGCATTATTGTTTTCAAGAAAACACTATTGGCCTTAATTTTAATTAAAACTGGGCTTTCAAGTAAGTGAATACAACCATGTAAGCATTTCAGTAAGACTCAAACTTTTTTTTGTTTTAAGTCACATATTCGAGCCACAATAAGTACCTTTTGATAATAATAATAAATAACTAAATAAAAAATGTAAAGCAATGAATGGAAAGCATGTCGTCTATGCAATTGCAATTGTTTCCTATAAAACTTGTTCCAATTAGAAGAGAGAATAAAAGACACGATTCTAACAAGAACAATGAGGCTATGATCTAGAGGCCACATCATCAAGATTCAAGTTGCTTCATTGCTCGGCTCTTACCAGTGTTTTAAAGGTTACGAATTATCCAATTTATTTGTACTAAAAGAATCAACAATTCACCATGAACTCAGCCCTTCCATTAGACAAAATACCTATTTCATTAAAGCTAAAGCAGGGAAAATGTAGATCAACATTCCAAATTAAAATATTTCCTAAAAAATCACAAACAAATTTTAATTTGGGGAAGGAAAGAAAGAAGAAAAGAAAATACAACTGACTTAATACTAAGCCTTCAAATAGTGATAATAAACAAATTGCAAAGAAAGCTTTTACTTCCGAAATTCCTATCATAGTGATAATTAACAAAACCAATTTTACAAAATTTGTAAATTCGAGTCATATGAAGAAGATTCAACTTACTCGTGGCCAAACCTTCAAGAGCTCTGGCTCTGAGTTGCAATAAAGGAAGAACAGAAATACCCAGAAAAAGAATCGTCCTCCGTCGACAAGATTTTTCATTGGTTGAATTTTCTGGGCTAAAAGACGCCATTGACACAGTGCTTCGATTGGCATCTGCATTTCTTGGGGAAGAAATGAAAATGGAACGAGAAGAAGAAGAGGGAAAGAGAGAGTGAGTCAGAGAAGGCTGTAAAGGCCAAGAACTTCCAACCATAAAGCCCATTGCTTTGATTTGATTCTTTGGTTGAAGCTGGAATGGAGAAGTAAAGCTTTCTCAGCTTTGCCTTTCTTGCTTCATCGTTAATATCAGTTTGAGTTTAAATGACTGGATGGTCACAGAATCACATCTCACACAAACTCGGTATCCACATCTCTTAAAAATTCTTAAAAAGCCCTTTTTTCTTTATTTATCTTTATCTTATAATATAACCTGACATGAAAATTTCATGAGAATCCATTTTATAAAATAAACATAAAAAATGAGAATTAGGAATAGAAAATAGAATATTTTTATGATTAATATTATTATTTTATATTTTAGAGAATTTTAGTATTTTAATTTAAATGTAATTTTTTTTTAGCTGCTAAGCGATATATTCATGGTAATTAAGCAATTTTTTGTTATTGAATAACCATTCTCCCAACTTCACCCTTTTAATTTAAATTTGTGCGTAAAAAGTATTTATTTTGTTGTTTTTTCTATTTATATATATAACCAAATGATACCTAATTGCATTCAAATTTCAATCTATTTTAATTTTTTTTTCCTTTGTTCGAATTGACCCCGTTTCAAAATTGTCATTTTTAGCAAATTTCGTTAAACTATAAACATTTTTTTTTAAATATAAAAAAATACAGTTTAATCTTTTTTTTTTAAGTGAGAAATTTAATCTCATTATTTTTAAGTTTGATCCAATTGATCCCAATTTAAAAAAAAAAATAGTCAAATAAATTTAAATCTCAATTTTTCATTTAAATATAACAAAAAATACATGTAGAAAATGCATAATCTTTTTTTTTTTTTTTAAGTATCGAATAAATATTATTTATTTTAGTGCCAAAATAAGCTATAATGTATTTTAATTCTAACATTTTTAAATCAATTTTTTTATTTGTAAAGTAGAGAGGGAGTTTTCAAGTTTTTTTTTTTTTTTTTTTTGTTATATATGAATTATTTTATTCAATATTTTTTAGTCATTGTACCTTAAAACTACCGAGTGGTCCTTAAATAATTAGATATGTAATTAACATATGTAAATTTTTTTTTTATGTACAAGGCGTAATTTGTGTTAATTGAATTAATTTAAATATTTTTGTTAAATTATAGAATTTAATTCACCTAATCCAATGATTAGACAATTGAAGTGTCTATTTTTCAATAATTATGGGAATAAGTCGAAATAAATTTTATATTTTCAACAGTAATTTATATATGGTAGTTTGGTAAATATGATAGGATAATTCCACAAAATTTCAACTTCGACCAATTATAACATGCCAAGTGGACTAAATGATGCTTATCGTAATCTACTGTAGGCTACCATTAAGCGTCCCTTCCTTATTGTTATTCTTGTCTAGCCAAAAAGGATCAGAAGGATCTTGACCCCAAAAAAAGAATCACGAGGAGGAAAAGCTTCAGTAAAAATCCATGGTCAGATTACAAGCACCGGCACCATTCTATTGAAGCCAGGATTTATTAAACAATTATCTGTAATTATATTCAATACTTTGGTTTGGCTTTTATATATGTTTAAGGCACGTTTATAACGTTATACAAAAAAGCATATTTTAAAGAAAATTATATCGACAAATAATGTTATGTTATTTCATATTTAGCGCCTGAAAAAAAGAAAAAAAGAAGAAGATAGAAATGAAATTCAATCTACCAATAATGTTAGGCTATTCCATATTTTCAAAGACAAGTACAAGCAAAGAGCAAGTATATTGAAGTGAGTACATATCAAAAAGACAAATCAAATCCACAATCTAGAAAAAATATCCTCAATCTAAGAGAGTTCTTCAGTTATTGTATTTATTCATTTTCTATTTTTTTAATGTCCAAACCTAATAAAATAAAGTTAAAAAAAAATCTGGTTACATATTTTCAAAAATTTATTCATTAGTCCCAACCCCTACAGAAATGTAGGAGCAGAAAAAATCTGGTTATATTATTTCATTCAATTAAAGAGCTAGCTCATCAGTTTCATATTACACATGAACTTAGAAAAAGGAAAATGAAAATCAATGAGCCAGGGCTTCCAGTCACTTGAAACCCATCTAATCAAATTCATAAGATAAACAACAGTCTAAGTAATTATTATATAACCCTACAACAACACATGACTCACCATGGAAATCCAAACCGAATAACCAAGCAGTACAGATATGTTTCGTCACCCATGGCTGCGAAAAGAATCATCAACAGCTCTTTACAGGACGAATTATGCCTGCTAAATAGCACCGGACATGCCCAAAAAAAACTTAGCGGTAGCTTGATTCAGGAGAGCTGCGTGAGGAATGTTTGAAAGCTTCTTCTGTTTCCTCTTCAGGAAAAATCTCCTTCGATCGGCAACCTAAACTACAGAATGCTTTGTCATCTCTGTCGAAAATCAAGGAAATTATTGCTTGTCAAAAACTGACCTAAGTGGACAAATAAGTAAAAATTGTTGGTATATAATATGACAAACCTGTTCATGTACACTTCTTTGCCATCTTCCAGTTTTTTGTTGCAGGAGTAACAGAATTTCAAAATTTGATCAAAGTGTCCAGGGAGGAACTCCTCCTGTTTGTTAATCACTTGAGGGGATTTTAGTTCATGGTACTTCCTTCTTGACAAAACTGTTCAACTCATTTGTCTGACATTCTAATACGCAGTCACCAAAAATGTGAATGGTTTTAGGATTTGGGCCATGAGAAATTATACAGGTATAATCTTCAGAAAGTTCAATCTCTCTCTCGGGAGATAGAGCCTGCATTACCCTGTGCAAAGCAAATAGGTATTGGAAGTGAATATGGTTTCATACCCAAACAATTTTCCACTTCCAAACCTGTGTTAGTTGTCGAAGGTGGTTTACCTGCACTTTTAGCTTGTGAGCAATTGTTAAAGTTCAATTCATGATTCTGTGTTAAGCTAACAAGTGAAGGTGGCCTGGTTACAAACTGCTCAGGTTCAAAAGGAACTCCACCCTCATTCCTGGCAGTTCGATAATGATGTGAAACTATGTAATTTCTAGGTAAAAATTTCGATTTCAAAGAATAATCAAGTATACGGTAGTCAAGCCTTGAGGAATGAGAAATGCTAGTCTTAATCTGTGGTCCGAAAAACTATATTCTTCCTCTTTGGAAAATCAAGAACGTCACTAGTTGTGTCATCATCGAGTGAATTGACAATGCCAAGGCCAACTTTACTGCAATACCACTTCTTTTCGTGTGCACTTTGGGGTAAGGACCTACTAGGTGGAAGATTGACTGAATATCTAAACTTCGAAAAAACTCCAAAATCCAAGGGAGATTTAGGACTCCTGTTTGACTCAGAATTTGGTGAAACGTTTGTACTAAACCCAACAAAGAAGCCTGAAATGCTGAACAGCGAGCTGCTTATATGTCTAAGCCTTAATATATCAGAGTAGAAGTTAGACTCAGAAGAAGAATCGGCCATTAGACTGTCATGCATAAGCATTCCCCATCTGATCGGTTCTACTGCACCTCAACAATATCTACAAACCACAGTCGTCTTAGCAGAGAATCAGCAATTCCTTACTGAACCAAGTTAACAATCTAACAATAAGATGGCCAACTGATCCAACACATAAGTACAATTGAATCAAAGGCATGAACGATGAACATGGGGAAAGATCTCAAGTCGTAGCACAATATGTTTGATTTTTGCATGAAAAAAATGGAAATGGGTCGAACATGAATTGGTTAGTCAAAGAACAAGAAGAAATGAGGAGAGAATTATAGGCTTGCTTTCCTAAAAGAGTTGTACCTCAGTAGAGATATTAATGGAGCTTCAAGAAACATAAAGAAGAAAAAGACCCTCCTACATGTTTTTCACTTCATTTCTTTATACAAAAGAAAGAGTTATTGCATTTCAGATAAAATTACAGAAAACCAGAGGCATTACTTCCAAATAACCCATAATGAAATGAAATGAAAGAACATAAAGGCAATAATAGCAATAGTCAAAGAAAGTGAAAAGGAACTGATATGGATTGAAAGGCCAAAACAAGATCAATGCAAAGAGGACTTCATCTTTACATCGTAACAGAAATACTAGAACAACTACAACAAAAGACACATGTGCGTGCAAATGGGGAATGTAAAAGACCATACCAGAATTAGGACGATGACAAATTTAAACAATTTACCAGAACAGAAGCCTTCATCAAATCTGATCCAAAAAAGCAAAGCCTTAAAAAAAAAATAGCCACTAAAAAGGTTAAATCTCCATTATTTCGAATATAAGGAGTAGAGTTCCATAACAAACACATAAATCTAGAACCAACCCATACTTCCTTATAACCCTTAAAAAGTAAATTAATTGATAGAAAACAAGAGAAAAAAATCCAATGAGAAAAGCTTAGAAATGCAAGCAACAATGGCAATGAATAATAATTTCAAAACTAAAAGACTAACTTAAATAACAATAAAATGTAAACTAAGAGCGAGCAAAACTAAACAACCATAAAAGATGTGAAAGTCAGACACATGGTCAATAAATGATAGACCTAAACGAATGTCATTTCTCCTCTCAATGATGATGGAGATAGCAGACACACCCCTCAACCTAGAACAAAAATTAGAAAGAAAACAAAAATAAAACAAAGGCACACACACTTTGACAAAGTATGTAGAAAAGAAAATGCACACAATGGAGCCATTGGAGTAGAAACTAACTTATAAGTATCACAGCATTTGAGAGTGTTCTCTGTGTGTGTGTGTGTTTCTTCCCCTATTTTGATTTAAAGCAGCATAGAGTTCTCATTCCAGTAGGAAAGCTTCATCTTTATCCAATCAAAATTAGACTCATAAGGATAAGTCATTAGATTTAACAAAAATCGAATACGAACCATTGTTCTTCAAACTTGCATGCGACAGATGAAAACAAAATCCAAGGTAAGAGACAGTACACGCTCGGATTTAAGCATAAATGGTCAATTGTTGAAATACATCAAATGGGTAACCTGATATAATAAGAAAAAATTAATCTTTATCAATCATCATCAAATACGCCACATGCATTGATCGAAAATGAATTCCGAAGACATAAGATAGACCATCAAAAGCAAAAAAGCTCAGGGAGAAGAAAATAGAAGTGATGAACCTAATCAATGTTCAAGACCCAATTTTAAAGTCCCAAAAATTCATGAGTTCATCAAAGAAATCAATTACACAAGTAAGTTCTCACCCAAATCGAAATAGGGAAAAATAAACGAAACCCACCCGCCTTTCGTCTCTGACAAGTCCACTGAAGAGGTTGTAACCGAAAGAATTTCAAATGCAGCAAAATTGGATGGAGATATTGACGAAGTATGTAACTGGCCTCAATTTTGTTTTTCTAATCTTCATTTCTATATTATATATATTTTCTCGCCTCGAAATGCAGCAAAGTGAGAGAAAACTGATGACGCTTCTGATAAACTTAACTCTCTCTCCCCCATTCCATGATTAACAAAGCTATAATACTCTACACATAATTTGTGTCTTTGCGGTATAAAACTACGTATATTCCTCGATTCGATACCTTTAGAAAAAAGCAACCATTTTTTTTCTTCTTTTCTTCGAAAGAGATAAGCATAAATGGAGAGGTATCCAGTTACATGCAAATCTTGACACATAATTAATCGATAATTTTCTCACTTTTTTTCAAACATCATTGGCTGCTACATGTCCTTGTCCAACTTTTATACAACTTTTTTTTTAATATATATATATATATAATTAACACTTTAAAATTTATAATAAAAAAAATAATATTTTTTAATATTAATTTATGTATTTTTAATTCATTTTATAAATTTTAGGTTATTATTTTAAGCAATTCTTTAAAAAATTTGATAAGTTATTAAAAACGAAAAATTATTACATTTTAATAAACTCATTTATGGCTTTCCAATCATAATTCTTAATTTTAAATGTAACTTTGAGAATTTATTTTTAATTTTTATTTCTAAATTTTAAAATTTTGTTTTAAAATTTAACTAAAATTTGAAATTTATTTTATATTTTTCTATTTTTTAACATTAAAAAATTAAGAGAAATTACCAAAAATAACACCCCTAAAATTTATAGTAACAAAACTGGCACCCTCAATAATATTGAACGTGAAATATTGAACGGGTCTAAATTATCATCGTTTAATTCTAATTGAATGGATGTTCAAAGAAAAATGACATATTAGTCATTTTTTTTAATTGTGAAAATATAAGTTTGAACATAAGGGGTGCTAGTTTTGTTATTACAAGTTTAAGAAGTTCTAATTTTGTTGTTTTCCCAAAAATTAATAATTTCTTTATACTTAATTATGCTCAACTATAAAATGATTAAAAAATTAAAATTTTATGAAAACTATCAAAATTAAGTTTGAAATTAAATTTTACCTTTTAAAAAATGAAAATGAAAATTAATTTTGAAATATTCTATTTTTAATTTTCAATTTTTACATTTTAAAATTAAAACTAGAAATTAATTAACAAATTTTTTTATCTTTTTCAAAAAAATTTAAAATTAAAATTTAAATTAAAATAATTATCAAAGCCATGATAAATTATCTAAAATTTTATGTTTTTGAAACTTGAAAGGTAACATTAAAGGTTTTGTTAAAGTAAGAAGTAATGCGTGAACTTTTGAACTTTAGTAAAATCACTCGAGTTAAATTGGGAGTGTACTTCAATTTAGGGTGAGCTTTTGTACTTTTGGCAAATGGGTGTTTGAAGCAAAAAGTTGCGTGTAAGTAGAATTTTAATGGATTAAAATATAGGGCCTTTTCCAGGAATGTTCATATGGACCAAATCCACCTGAAAAGCATCGATGTACACAAAGGGGAGAACCTTCTTTCCTTTATACTACTACGTCATTCCCTGCCTTATTTCTTCTCCGTTTTCCTCAAAGGAGAAGAATTTCACAAGAGTAGCTGAGTCATTTTGTTTTTTTTGTTTTTGTTTTTTTTTTTTTCTCTTCTAATATGCCTTAGTTTGAAGATTTTTGAGAAATTTCTACGTGCTTTTTCTTTGAGGTAAAATTTTTGAACTTCCTCTTTTATTTTTCTCCTTCACGGTTAACTTGATTGTGAATACTTTTAGGAACTTTTCAGATAACTGGTCTTGGGTTTTAATTTTGATTTGAGAGTTGATTTAGTTATTTATACTTCAGATTTCAGATAATTCAATTTTTAATAAGCATCTTTTGCAATTCCCTTATATAAATTTTATTTACAATTAGCTTATTTTGATATTTGTTATTTACAGAAAAGCTTCCAAAAAATAAAGGGTTTTCTGGATTGTGATGGGATTCAACAATTGGTGAAATGAAACTAGCTCTTTAGCATATAAAATTTAGGGTATACGATAGCAAGGACCTTCACCATTTGGATTGTAGTTTCGTCTACTGGAAAGAAACAGAATTCATTGGACCTATAAATTTGGATGATAAAGGCTGCTGCTGGTTATTGCTATTTTTATTGTGTGATTCTGTGAACATGGAGAAATGGGTGGTTTGGAATTAAAAATCGGCTCTTTGGGGCATTTCTTTTTTTGGGTGTTTTAGTTTTAACCTCGAATTTGTGTTGGGCCTATCAATTTTGTGCTGCTATGGATGACACTGAAGATGATGCAAGGTACCCTCCAAATCTTTATACTGCAAATCACCAACAGGGTTATGGTTCTTCGCTTCGGGAAAAGATCCCTGTTCGGGGTGGTCAGTATTCTAGGCCAGTTGGGAGTCACTATGATGAGGATATTGATGAGGATGATGAGGATGAAGAAGTAGGTGATGAAGAAGAAGAAGAGAACAATGGCCAAAATAACGGTTTCTCAACTATACATAAAGATGTAGATGATGATGAAGAGGAGGACAATAACGAGGATGAGGAGGATGATGATGAAGAAGGGGAAGATGAGGCTATTGATGAAGACGATGAAAATAATAAAACTTTTAGTCCTCGGACTGAAGATGTTGATCTAGAAAGGCACCCAAAGAAACGAAAGTTGAAGAGTTTGATATCAAGTTATGAATTTGCTCCTCGCGTGCCAGCACCACCTGCCATAGCACCGTCTGTCCCTAAGCAATCATTTGGTGGTCGCAATTCGCTCACTGATTGGACTGAGCAAGAGACTCTTGTTCTCTTAGATGCTTGGGGTGACCGGTTTCTTCAACGTGGGAAAAAGAGTCTTCGCACTGAGGAATGGCAAGAGGTTGCAGAGAAAGTATCTGAAGTGTCTAAGATTGAAAGGACAGACACCCAATGTCGTAATCGATTGGACACCCTGAAGAAGAAGTACAAAAAGGAGAAAATGAAGTTAGTAGAGACAGGTGGTTTCACAAGCAAATGGGTTTATTTCAAGAAGATGGATGTCTTGTTGTCTTCACCCCAGCAACAAGTTGGTCTTTCTTGTGGGTTGGACTCTGGAGAATATGTTTTTATGAATCCTAGAGCTTATCTGACCAGTGCAAATGGAATGGACGAGATGAGGGACAGTCCAGGCAAATCAGATTCTGCTGAGGGTGACGATAATGATTCTGATGGGCTTCCACCAAAGAAAAGAAAGTTTGGAAGGGACAATAGTGATGGATCTTCGTTTAGATTGCTTGCTGATTCTATACAGAAATTTAGTGAGATATACGAGAAGATTGAAAAGAGTAAAAGACAGCAAATGCTAGAACTAGAAAAAATGAGGACGGACTTTTATAGAGAACTTGAAATGCAAAAAAGGCAGATTATGGAAAGAGCACAAGCAGAGATTGCGAAGCTGCGACAAGGTGATGATGAGGAGAATGGTACATCTGATGAGAATGCTAGTGGTTGATGCATGTAGACATTTCGTCTATAATTAGTATTAAATTAGCAAGTAAACTGCTGGCTGTGTTGTATGTGTTTGGTGGTGTCTTTTGGCCTAATCTAATATTTTGAGGCAATAAAATGTCGTTGTGTATTATTAATTGTAATAAAAAGAAAGAACACTATCTAATAGATCAAAACTATGATAATGAGCCTATGATTAGTAGATTATTTATCCGCTAAATAATTTCTTTCATTCCTTTATTCCTGTTTGTTACTAGGGACCGGTTCTATGCCTCCAACTATGTTTTTCAGATACATAGAGCAGATGGGACCTCCTTCAATCACCTCAAGAATTGAAGGTTTGTGATTCATATTTTGCCACAGGCCAGAGTCCTCTGAAGATGCCAACACGAAGTAGTATTCACCGTCGAATCAGGATCATACTTCTAATATCTGATTTGTTTCGTTATAAAAACTCCTCTTGTTCGAAAAGCTTTACAGAGAAACTGATCTAATGCATGAAAAACTGATTCAGTTTAGCTGACAGCATGTGGCCATTTAAAAGTTATAATTTATTAAATTAGCATTCGAAGTACATTATTTGTTTTGTTTACATATGGAACGTGAGAAAAATCAGAACATAGGCTAATATTCAAAGTGCATGATTTGTTTTGTTTGCATATGGCACATGAGAAAAATCAGAACCATAGGCTAATGCTTTGAACAACTTGGACTATCGACTATCCCTTTTTTTTTTTTTTCCTCAAAGAGGAGTTCTATGAATAGGTTCAGGAAAAACAGTTGATCCAAATATGTTCTTCACAATTAAAGGATCCGTCAAGGATACAGAAGGAAAATAAAAGGGAATTCAATTACAGAGGAAAATATATCTCCACACAATGAGGTTCATTTTGCTCTCTTTGAATAAACAAACAATAAAGTAATTCTAGAAAAGGAAGGTGCAATTGGTGTTTATTCCAACAAGAATTAACAAAGGAATACCTAATTGTAATCAAAATTAAAAAGATATAAACAGTGGAGAAATAAACGAATTGATAGTGTACTTTATCCTTCTTTTTTTGTGAAAAAAACAGGAAATTAAAAAAAAAAAAAAAATTTAGTGCAAGGAATATCACTTACATAGGTAGAGCATAGTTTCATTTTTAACACCGAAGATACAAGACATTACGACATATAAATAAGATTTAGGAGAAAATAAAAGAGGTTTACTGTTTTCAAAGGGTAAATAAAACTGAACCCTGTAGGGAGTTTTTCTCCAAAATCAAATAAGGCGAAACTAATAAAATGTTAGCCAACATGAAATATTATGAAAACTAAAAAGCACAATGTCCTCTTCAATATCCAGTATATAATTTAAGACGTAAAACTATCAACAATGCAAAGCCACAAACGACAGGAATGTTAACACTCGGAACAAAATAACTTTTCCGCCTCATCTCTCAACAGAGTATAAAAGGATAACAAAGCCAAAATCTCTTCAAAACCCTTAAAAAATTCCGGATTTTAAAAACCCACTTAATTTAACGGTAAAATCTGGCCGACCATGGACACAAGGCTTCACTTACAAACCAGAAGAATGTCATGAAAGACATTCCCCTAAGTCTTCATCTGTCAGTCCAGCATTTGCAAGACAAACATTTTCAAAGTATCCAAATCTTTTGCCTGAATGAATAATTATGCAGAGCTTGGAGGAACTTCAGGCTTGTCTGTCTCCATTGGTTCTGCAGATGCTGGAGCTTCCCCAGAGCCTGCTGCAGAACTCTCATTAGTACCAACGCCACTGGCATTAGGCTCTCCACCCTGTTGCTGCTCACTGCCTCCTTGAGGAGGTGGGGTTGCTGGAGTTTCTGGAGCAGCAGGCTTGGCTGGAGCTGGTTTAGGTTTTGTCATTATCGGCCTACAGAACCTGTAAAGTAAACACTGATTTAAAGAAGGAAAACTAACCACTGAGGGGAAGAAAAAGATACAAAAAATTCCCAACGGGTACAAATAGACCCAGACTAAACAGGATTTTCCAAATAGATATATAGAAAGATTAGAAAGTGCACCTGTCAAGAGCTTCGGCCTTCTTTCTCACATCAGCGGAAACGAGAACAGGAGTAGCATGTTTAGGGAGTGAATCTTGCTGTTGCTTTTTCTCTCTTACCCAGGCCTCTGCCTCAACGCACTCATTCAGGACCTACCAAACAGAGGTTAAGATAAAGATTGAAATTGTAAGGGAATGAAAGAGAACACAATAAAATGAATCACAATTTCATTCAGCAAAAATAAAAAAATAATTTAACTACCTTCTGCTTTTCAGCCATATCAATGTGTTCAAATTTTGGATCATTTGACATGGCAGCTTCCCTGTAACTATTTAGACAGTAACCAAGTTGATCAATCACAGTTCCCCTCTCCATGGACTCCTTGTACCGCTCTTCAATAGGGTCACCTTGCTGTAAGTTAGTAATTAAAGTTAAACATGCACTTTAACAGAGAAAAATTCTGAAGTTATAGCATATAATTCTCTATTTACCTTTCCTCAAAGACAGAGAATTATAGAAGCAAAAAAAAATGATAAAATGAAAGAAATAGACAGAAAAAAACAAAAACTGAGGCAAAGGGTAAAGGGTAAAAGTAGGTTACAGAAAGAAACTAGATTTAAGAGAAAAAGTCACCTTCTTAAGTTCCTCAAGTTTTGCAATGTAAACGCCCTTAGTTTCATCTTCACCGTCTTCATATAGCCAGTCTTCTGTCTCCTGAAGCGTAGCAGTAAATGCTTCCCTTTCTGAATCCGTGACAAATTCCTGATACTTGTCACAAAGCTGGATGAAGAAGAATCAAAGTCTTTAGCTTCAACAGAAAGGAGAACATGGAAAATATACTATTAAAAACACCTCGTTAACTTACCTTGTTTCTCATATCATAAACATATGCCTCAACAGCATTCTTCTTGTCTTTTGTTTCTTCCATCACACGATCTTGAAGAGCCATTTCAAACTCTTTTTCAACTGCTTTTTGTAGATCTGCTGGGTTCATTCCTCCATAAACCAATTCTGCAACAGGGACACTTGCTCTCTTGAATTTTTTCTTCGTACCATCAGCCTGCAAGCCAAGAGTCAAGGAATAGAATAAGGAGCGATATTAAGCATAAACATGATTCTTTCGGGTTGACATGCACATTCAACAAAGAATAATTTTAAGTTTGATGGCTAAAATGATGCAAGTGAAAGATCAGATCCTATGATAGATGACTGAAAGTTCATCCTCCTGCATATTAGATGCAGTCTGCAATTTCTATAAGAGAATAGAGAAGAAAAGCAAAAGAAATATCCTTGATTTAAAATATTATTAAAACCATGAAAGGAAGAGCCAATATACTGAAACATGTCCAGTTATTCGTGTAATCTTTCTCCAAGTCAAGGACAATTAAAAGCAACAGGTTCAAAACATTAAATAAATTGTGCACCCACCCCCATTTTTAACAAATACTTATGATCATAAAGCAAAATTACAAATTTCAAATGGGTGAAAAACCATTGAATAGAAAATAGAAAATAGAAAAAAGGGGGAAAAAAGAAGAAATCTACCCACAAAATTTAAATATTATATATTAAACATCAGAAAATTACGAGATAGACTAATCACCTTGTTGTCTGTTTCCATCTGCACGGGTTTGTCTCCAGACTCAAAATTGCTATTTTCAGCTCCCGGAGCATCAGCTGCCTTGGCATCTTGCATATTAGCATCAGACGCATTGGCAGTTGGAGGAACAGCATCACTGGGAGCTTCATCAGTCTCCATCTTAGCAGCTTCTTTAGGTGTCTCCTTTGAGATTGGGACTTCAATTTCCTCCTCCTCTAGCAGCTATAGATAGTGCATATTCCAACAAAAAGGGGCAAATTAAAAGGGTCCAAACTACAAAGAACCATAATCACCATCTGCTAGAGTAAGTTTAAAATTTAACCGTTGCAGACTCCACAGATACAATTCCATGCACATTTAATCGAACTTTGAGCTTCAGTTTTGAACGTTCACTTTTTGTAGTTTGGAAGGGACCAATCTGCACATGAGAAAACATTGCATGAAGTTAGAGTAGAAAAAATATTGTGCCACATATCAAGTGCATAATTTTGTTAGAAGAAATTGACCACATACTGTATATGTACTGATCTTTGTGGGTGCCTGAACTTCATTAACATCTGCATACTGCACATCAACTGAAAAGATTCCTGACCGATAAAATGTAAGAGCCTTGGTGCTTGGTATTGGATTTCCTTTGGGAAAAACGATGGTACTTTGTTGGTTCTCAGTTGCTCCATTCTGGGAATCTGGTGCAGTGCCTTTCCATGATAAGGAGATTGAGAATGGAAAGCTTTCATTGACCTGAGAGAATAAAGGGTAAACCAAATGAGTATAAAAAAATAGGTGATTTTTTGGTGAAAAACAAAAGTAACCCCATTCAGTAGGAACATATGCATATTTGTGATATAGAGAATAAAGAATGCATCTATTTGCAACAACAGCCCTACTTATACTGCTTCATCTAAACAATAATAAATGAGCATTTACCTGAAACTCTCGTACTTTAAACGTTGGACTAAGAATAGCACACTGCAAAGCACAACCTCTGGCAACACACTCACTAGCATTCATTGTGCGTCTGGGCTCCTTCTTGAAGAACTCTGTCAATATCTTAACTATGGCTGGAATTCGAGAGGCTGAACCAACCACCTCGACCATATGAACATTCTCAATTGTAAGACCAGCATCAACAAGGGCCTTTTCCAATGGTCTCTTCACCCGTTCCAGAATAGGAGCACTAATTTGCTCAAATTCATCCCGCTTGATGAACCCGCGAACATCCTTCTCGTCCATCAAACATTCAATATTGATAGGTGCCTCAGGGTTTGCACTAAGCACCTTCTTCAACTTCTCGCAAGCAGCTCGTAGCCGAATACATGCCCTTGCATTCTGGAGAACATCAATCTTGTACTCTCCCTTAAATTTTGCTGCAAAGTGTTGAAATAGTACTTCATCAAAATCTCTACCACCCAAAGACTGCTCAAATGAGTGAGCCAGTATTTTCAGTTGGCCCTTCTTAAAGCCAGCAATACAGACTTGCATGCTTGCATGACCAATATCAACAAATGCAACATTCAACTGGTCACTGTCTGGTAAATCAGTCTTATAGATACCATAAGCCAAGGCAGTTGCTGTGGTTTCATGAAACAGTCTGAGAGGATGCAAGCCTGCAATAGTGGCAGCATCCAAGACAGCCCTCCTTTGAAGATCAGTGAAATAGACTGGAATACCAATGCAGCAATCAACCACTGCAGCATTGAGATTCTTTTCAGCTATTTCTTTAAGATTTGAAAACACCATGCCAAGAACCTGAGTGGGTGTAAATGACCTAGTTTCACCCAGATAACGAGCATGAATCAAAGGATACCCATCAGGCCCTTCTGTGACAGTAAAAGGAAACGACTTTAAATCCCTTTGCAACTCAGGATCAGAAAACTTCCGTCCAATAAGCCTCTTGACTTGAGAAATTGAGTTTTTGGGGTTCATTGTAGTTGAAGCAGCCCCAGCAGTCCCAATGAAACGCTGCTTTTCACCAAAGCTGACAATAGCAGGTGTCTCACGCTTTGATTCATCATTCAGTACAACATCAATACCCCTCTGCCTAGCAACAGCTACTATGCAGCTTTCATTGCCAAAATCAAACCCGACCACACTCATACTTGCTCAACTGTAACCAGTTTATACGTCCAAACTGGTCTATTCAGCAAGATAGAGACAATCTGAAACAACAATAATTCGGCCCAATGTCAACCAGCAGCATTATCAAACCAAGCGCAAACATGTTCAAATTCAAACTTCCAGGAGTATAGCCAGCCAAAAGGAATAAATATAAAAAAGCAACATATAACAACCACACGTAAGTGCATTCCAAGAATACGACTATAGTGATTATCCTAAAATTATTCTACCAGCTTTGCATCGTTGCTGGCCATTTTAAATTATAACATTCTTTATCAGAGTCAGATAGAATTAAGATACCAAGTACAACTTCGCATATGCTTTTTTAGAAAAATATACAACTTGGCATCAATCACACCTTAAATACATATAAAATAAATCTAAATTTTTACTTAATAGTAATATGATTAAACATTAACATAATTAAACAGGAAACACTAAATCACCAGACATAATAAAGGAAAAAAAAATTAAGCCAAAAGCAAAGGGAGAAAAATGGGCGAAATTCAATAATTACTCGACTAAAAAAATTCAAATCCACCAAGAAAACGTCACAGATCTAAAGTTATCTGGGACAAAAGATCTGAATGTAGAGCAAAGTCTAGGTTTAAGTAAATACCTTTGAAGTGATCCACAGCAGCTCGGATGTAACCGCCACAGAATGCCAAAAGGAGAAGAGGAGGGGAGAGACTTTGCTGAGGGTTTCTGGAACTCTCTGCGTTAAGGCAGGCAAACCGAGAGGTTGCGGGAAGCGACCTACTTAAAGGAACCGAGGGATCTGTGGTGGAATTTTCCATTTTTTTTTAAATTATTAAATAGAGTTCCCAAAAGTTTAAAAAAAAAAAAAAAATGAAATGAATATTTATAATATTTTTAAATTTATAATAATAAAAATTATATTATTTTTTTTATTATATATATATATATTTTTAAAATAATTACAACAATCTCCTAATTATATTTAAAATGTACAAAAAAAAAATTCATAATTTAAGTGTGGCACTACAAATTTTTTAACTATTGAATATGCATTTACCTGAAATTACATACAATTTCAATGATTATCACGTAACTGTACAAATCATTATAAAATAAATAATATATACAAACAAAATATAATTAATAATAAATAACATATATTTTTAAAATAATTTAAATTTTAAAAATTTATCTTTATATTTTAAAATAAAAACATATATTGTAGTTACTATGTTCTAACTAACTAACTCGTGAATAATTTTTTATTATTTATTTATTTTTATTGTATAATATAAATTTTAACATTAAATAAAGTAAACATTTAAAAAATATAATAATTAACGAAATTACATAAAGTTTACTAATAATTCAAAAAAAAAAAAAAACCCCTTTTTGGTGAGGTATTGCTATCAGAGAATAAACTTTGATTTCAGTGCTTTTTTTTAATAAGAGACTAGTAGAGTTGAGTCATCGTTCTAGTTAGAAATATATGCCATATTTATTATATAATATTAAAGACTTTATATAATTTATATATAATTAAATATTTAACTATAAAATTATATTATATAATATAAAAATAATATAGTTATATATAAATTTTATACCACTAAAAAATATGCATATAAATTATATTAAATAATTAATTTAATATATCTAAATTTTAGTTATAAAATTATGTACCTTAATTTTGACTTTTATCTTAAATTAAAAATAATAATTTTTATTTTTTAAAAATATAATAAAAATGAATTAAATATTAGTTTTAATAAATTTTATTAAAAAAATATTTAAAACTAAATTATTTTTTAAAAATATTTATAATCAATTTTATTTTATTATATTATATAACTTATTATTAAATATTATATAAATTAATTATAATATAATTATATTTAATTTATTTAATACAGAGGATCAAATACTTATAGCCTAGCGGCATGTTTGGTGGCTATAGAGATACTACACCGCTTCTAGAAACGTCTAGGCCCCCTAAGATTGTTTGAGTTGATCGGTCATCTTGAAGTGGGATGTATTTCTTTCTTATATTTATATTTTGTTTCATTTTTTCTTTTCTTAGTGGGTTTTTTTTCCCTACATTTCAAGAGACTCGGGGAAAGTTCTGCATGAAAATCCTTTTGGTCCCTTTTAAAAAAAAAAAACAGAAAATGAATCGTTTTGCTCATGCATATACACTATTTAATATATAAGGCCAATTATTTAATATTTTTTGGGGCTTTGTAATTATTTAAAAAATATATTTTAATCATACATTTTTTAAAATTTTGTAATTCTTGAAAATATGTATTTTTTATTTTATTTAAAGTATACTGGCCCCATAGTTAGCTTCTTCTTTTTTTCCTTTGAAAATAAAATGAAATAAGTTAAAAGTAATAAAGGGGTAAAATGAGTTGGCCAAAGAGTCAAACATGATTTACTCATCAATGACACCCTCTTAGCTCACAACTTTACATGCAATCTTCATCACAGAAGACAATCCTAACTCTGCAATTAATCAAATTTCAAATATACACCATAGCTATGAGTTGAACTGGGTGTCTTCAATATTCAGTTATTACCTTGGAAACACCATCTATATTAGTATATTAGATCTAGGTTCTTTGTCTCCAAGCAAAACAACAGAAAGCCAACCCACCCAATCTCTTTTTTAATTTCGACTATAAGCGGGTCTTATTTTGTTTTAAAATTTCTCACCGAATCTCCAATATATCCTACTGATTTTATTCCTTGTCTCTCTAATAATATTGCTATCCAAGGAATATTTCCAAGATTTATAGCCAAATCTGTTGAAAACAACAAGAACCCATATGTTTTTTTGGATTAAAAACATTTTATTTTAATGAATTTTTGATAGGATGAAGAGAGAAGCTGCTGTTATTTAGATATCAAGCCACAAGGTTACTGAGTTTCCTAGCCCCAGAAAGCTTATCATTTTGACGTCTCCATTAGTTATTGGAGATTGGATAATCAGAATTTATACTCTAACACGTTGATAAAAGATAATATTATGAAAGAGTTTATAAAAAATAAGAGTATTTCTACTCGTTAAGTTAACCTATAAACTTCTACAACATGGGATTTTGATACATTGGCCTCTTGCCAAAGTTTTTAAGCTATAACTTAATGTTTTGCTAGTTCATAATTTTATGTTTATATTTAAAATGTATTTGAAAGAAAAAGATTAGATCAAAGTTTTTGCGATACTGAGAATTTGCTTATTGAAAATTTAATTTTTAACAATTAATAAATATTTTTAAAAGTGACGAAGATAATAATTTTAATTTTATCTTTGATATTATTGTATAACCTAAGGCAAAATTATGCAAATAGCCATACTGAAAAGGAATGGTTGAAATTGAAGCCCATTAGTTCATCCCACACCCATATGAGATTTTACATGACTACTCAAAAGTTGCATTAGAGGAATCTATATGGGAAATAAGTTAACAAAAATTAATATTATTTAAGTTAAAATACACAAAAACTTAGGGTGATTTTATTAAGAAGAAAAACAAAACAGAGCTACTGGAAGAGAGTCCGTCCTACTTACGAATTTCACATTAGAGATTAATTACAAAGGAAATGAAACTTTGTTTGGAAGGTAGAAAAACTTGTGACACTATGAGGGACATATAAAAAGACAATCAAAACAAGATTGAGCGGTTGATTGAAAAAATTGAAACACAGTACGTCCTTTAATAACAGTTTCCATAATATACTATCGGTCAAAAGAAAGTCCAATTAACTATATATATAAAGATAATAATAAATAAATAAAAAAACAATCGAGATTTAAAAAATATATGAAACTTAACCTATACAAAAACAAATTAGAAAAATATGCTTTAAAACGATTCTTCCTGAAAAAAGAACATAATAAGAAAAACAAAAGACAGTTATTACTCCTAGAAATAGCTCATTCCTAGATACATACACATTTTAAATTAGACCTAAGAAGGAAATAAAATTCTTTTGGAAAACTAGGAAATTAATTAAACTCTTGTGTGTATGCTGTGTTTGAGTAATTAAAAAAATTAAATCAATATCATTTTCTGCCCTCTTGAAAATTTAAGCAAAAAAGGAAACGTTAGTTCAAAAAAAAAAAAAAGGAGAAAATAAATAAATATATTTGAATTGATAGTTTTCTAATAGCTTTTATACTTTCTATCAAACTAGTTTGTGTGATTTTAACTTAAGTTTTGAAGTAGTGAGAGAATTTTACCCCTGAGTACAAGTATACCACCTACTCTACAAGTCACAAGGAAAAAAATATTTTTTTCCTTTCCTCTCTCCGATGTAAAATTTTAAATATAATATTTATGTAAATTTTAATAAATTATTGTGCCTTTAAATTTTAATTTTTAGTTATTATTAAAAATTTCATACAAACTCAATATTTTTTTTTTTTGGAACAATAAAAGATTCTTTAGAAAGAAAACTGTAAATTGTTAATACATTTTTTTTAAGCGTATATTTGATAATATTAATGGTGAGTTAAAACCAAAGGCGCAACTAGGCTATCCTACCATCGATTACAAACTCAATATTTTGTACAAGTATATACAATAAAGAAGCATGTAACATAAATAAAACACATACTTATAATTACATTAAGTTTTATTATTAATTTTTATTGTTATAATTATTAAATTGACTATTATTAAAAATTAAAACTGATAAACAAACGCGATACTATTTTTTATTTTTTCTCCTAAAATAATATCCAAGATCTGCCTGGTTAATACCATCATAAATGATTTAACATATGTGTTTATTATATACCCTTGAGAATATATATTTAATATAACTGCAATAGAAAAACACCTACTAGTAAATCAAAGGGGAACCGAAACCACAAAACCACCAACATCCAAGATCACCAAAAATCTACAAAAATTGGATCATAATCAAAGTGTCTAATTTAAAATCTTGTTATTAAAAAGTGCTTAATGTTGGCATTTGCATGAGAACTACTGAGAATATATAAGAACAATATAATACTCTATAAGAAGAAGGGAAGGGAAAGGAAAAAAAAAAAAAACTTCACCACAATCAATTTTCTATGACAAAATTAATTCTTACGTTACTTTGTCTCTCGTTTCTCTTCTCCTTTGTCTAGTGCTCCTAACATTCCGTGACTTGGTGGCCGGAACCCTATTAGAATTCCGGCGTAAATTAACTATCAAATCAACAAAAGCACTTAAAATAAACTTGTACGATTTCTTTTCATTTAGGTTCAAGTAACAAAACAGAAGCTCTTCCAAAAAATTCCAATCAACCCTATCATGATGCCTGAGACGAGCTTCAACCATTTGCTGCATGGAACGTTGAAAATCATCGTACGGGCTAGGAGAATACCTCAATAAAGCAATGCAATCATCTGAAAGCGTGACCTTGTTATTAGAATTCCTTGACATCGAATCATTCAGGGTTGTAGTCGAGGTTGAGCTTGAGCCAGCTACATCTTCTGAACTAGCCGTTACACTCAACCGGGCTTCGTCCATAAGCGAACTTGACAACCCGGTATCCACAAAAAAACGGTTGGAGCCCCGAAGACAAAGTGGTGGATTCATTAACCGAGGGGAATCAAACAAAATCCCACCTTGCGCCTTTTCTACAACGACTTTGTCACGAAGTTCTTTGCCTTTTTTGGAAATATTATTATTCTTATTATCTTCTTCTTCCTCATCATCTTTTATATAAAGGGACTTGAAATTCTCAAAGAGGAAACGATCTATATCGGCGAGTGTTGCCGAATCACGATGACTGTCATTATTAGTGTCAAAATTAATATTTTGGTTGCGATCAATAGAAAATGATAGGGTTCTAGGGTGTTTGCAATTTGAGAGGATCCACTTTTTTGAGGATGAGAAGGAGTTTGAAGAGAAATGGAGAGGGCCACTGGTTGGTTTTTTGATCTTGGAGAGGTAATTTTGGAGGTTCTTTGGCATTTTGGCTAGTAAACAAATATTATATGATGGATGGTATTTTAGTGAAAAGGTTTAGAGATGGAGTGGTTTATAAATAGTATTGAGAGTAACATAAATGAGATATAAATGGTAGGAAAAAGAAAACGCTTTAATTTGTTTAATTAGTGCATTCATAGATTTGTTGACTAATTTGGTAGATATTTTTACCATATTTGCTTCTTCTTTGAATCTTGTAAGATTTTTATTAAATGGTTGATTCTAATAAAGTGATTTCCTATTTTATGTGTGCGAATTTCCATATGATAAAATAATGAGAACTACTGAATTAATATTATAAAAATAAAAGAAAAATTATTTAAAATGTTACTCTTAAAATTCATAATAATAAAAATTGTATAATTCTTTTGAATTGAAAATTATATGAATTAGTGTTGGATTAATGCTAGATATGCTATTTTTATTATTATGAATGTTAGAAGTGTTATATTTATTATTTTCTTAAAAACGATTTAACTTTGTCAAACAAAATGATTATTTATTATTATTATTTTTTTTTTAATTTAGCTAACGTTTTTGGAAAATTTCCTTTAACAAAGACATTTACGTTGACAATAGTATTTCCAAATAAAAACAATTGTTCATAGATTTTTGCATTAATTTTTGAAAAATGTAGCTACATTATTGAAGGAGTGATTCACTTATATACTCACTTTTTATCAAGAGGTACGTTTTTTCTACACGTCATTTTATGCATGGGAAAAATTATATATTAATCCTGAATTAATGCTAATATATTGATTTTTTCACAATATTTATGATATGTTATTTGCCTAACCAAATGAATAATTTATTTTTTGCCTAATTGTATAACTTTACAACTAGTATTACTACGTACAATAGGGCGTATAAATGATGAACAAAAGCGAACATATAAAAAAAATTGAATATTGTTTATAAAATAAGTATATTGGAACCGATTTGTCTTAAACATGTAGTGAGAGCATCATACATTGAATTATATATACAAATTACATCATAAATTTTTAATTATCAATAAAATAATGTTAATGAAGTTGGTAAACCTAATATTTTATTCAAATACTATCATATGTGTGATGCATCGATAATAAATTTATGATTGAAAATACTTTGATAACGATTTTGATTTTTAATTTTTGATTTTTTTTCAAGTAATTTTTCATTCAAGTATATTTGATAATAATTTTTTATTTTAATTTTTACATTTCTAAGAAATCACTATCAAAATATGGGACGATTTATAAATCTTTAAAAAGAAATTTTTTGAATCAGATTTGTGATTTTTTTTCTTCATTTTGACCAAATATTTTTTTTAGAGAATAAATTAAGTCTTATAACTTATATATATATACATATATATTGAAAAAAAAATGATTAAAAACTTAAAATTTGTAAAAAATAACCAAAATTTTTCTTTATTTTAAAGTTCTTTGAAAAAAATAAAAGTATTATCAAATAACTTAGAGGTAATTTTGAAATTTTTTTTCCTAAAAATCACTTAATATAGAATTTTATCACACACATTGACGGTTATTTTTTTTAAAGAATCTAAAATTATAAAATTAATTATTTAATTATAAATCATAAACTAAAATCATTATTAAACATGACATAAATTAACAAAAATCAACCATTTATTTAAAAAATTTAACGTATTGTTTTAATATGTGAAATTTTTGCAGAGACTTGTAAAAAATAAACAGTGACAATATATTAAAATAAATTATCAAATAAGATTACCATATTAAAATAATTTAATCTCATTTTATAATCTTATAAAATTAAAGATTACATTTCACCATTTTTACATGAAAGTAAAATAAATAGCGACAATATATTAAAATATATTGTCAAATAAGATCCTAATATTGAAATAATTTAATCTCATTTTATACTTTTACATTTCACCATTTTTATTATTCTATCAAATTTTGAAGTCAACAGTCAATCAAGAATTTATGTAGTTTATCTAGAAATTACCCTACACTTATTTTTACACAATTTGCGACATTTTTTCCCATCAAACAAGTGGTTTGCTTACGACCTAGAATTTGAAAATCAGTGAAGGCTTGTACGGAATACTAAACGTATATTAAAGAAATTGAAATTATCTTTATAGACCAACATTAATGATACCCTATATAGTCTTTTACCATATTAAGTTATTCATTCGAAACAAGCTTTAACATGTTAATTGGTGTTTTAAGGACCTTTTGAATATTTGAGTTGCAAAAAACGACATGTCGTTTGAAGGAATTTGCTAACAGAAATACCGAACAGGAGAACAAAAAGGACTTGTACGTAAGGTCTGAATCTGAAGATCGACGTAGGCATAAGAGAGAAAGAGAGGATAGATCAAAGAAAGACGAAGGAGAGAGATGTCGATAATGTTAAGCAGAGAAGAGAGAAGGAGGAGAATAATGGAGAGAGGGTCGGATCGGTTGGCACTAATAACAGGGAGAATAAAAGATGTAGCACCTGGTTCGCCACCACCATCTCCTTCTTCTTTAAACAATAGTCCTCAACATCCATTGCGTACTCGCTCTTTTCCTAATCAACCTTCTTTCCTTCAGAATCGTCATCGCCACTCTGAGTCCCAACCCTCTCTCCCTCATCGCCTTCATGGTATCTATTTCTTTTTTACCTCTTTTTTTATTTTTTATTTTTGTTAACGTGAAAATAATTCTTAGGGATCTTCATATACCTAATTTAGATTATTATTACCTTTACGGTTTTGATTTGATTTCTAAATAATAATGTAACAGGGAAAGAAAAGATTGGTGCTAAAAGGAAAATTTTAGATACAACATGAGGGAATTAAGATTAAATCAGAAAGATTATATAATTAACTAGTTTTGGTGTATTATAGAGATTGGGTGCTGTATAGCCTCTCTCTTTTTTAATGTCAAAACAGACATTCTGGATAACTATGAGTAAAATGTATAAATTTGAACAATCAATATTAGTTTCTCAACTATAGATCGTTATACTTTATTATTTTCGTTGTTTTGTAATGAGTTTTATATTCTTGTATTTAAAACTAGGTTTATAAGTCATCTTTTAAAGATAATAGAAATTTGTGTGGTGTCATTATATTTTTTATTTTCTAAAATATGAACACATAACACAAAAAAATTAGTTTCGTAAATTGTGTTTTATATTCTTTTCTTTTTTTTTAATCTAAATTTTAATCCAATTCTATTGAGAACGACATAGAAAAGAGGTAAAATTTTGAAATACGAAAACAAAAAGAAATAAAAATTTGAAATCTTTTTTCAAGTTCCAAAATTAAGCTAAAATGTCCAACACATTTCCAATTAAAATGAAAATTGTAAGCATAACTAATTACCAAATAACACTAAATTAAAAAATTTGAGTTTGAACACGGAAAACAAATCATCTTACAAAACGAACCCTTAGCAATAATGATATCTAATAGCAGCCTAAGTTGCTCTAGAGTCAATTCTCAAGATTGACTAATTAAAAATAGATTAGGTCAGTTACATTAGTATTGTTTATGTAGAGTTCCTCTCATGGGTTCTCTGGTTATTCAGTTTGTTCAGACAACAAAGAAGATGATGAGGATGGTCTTGATCCTTCATCACCTGCAATTCGTGATATCCATGAAGTGGTTTCAAAGAAAAATAATGATTCTGACATTAATAAGAACAACATTGATGAACCTCGTGACATATCAAGCAACAAAAATACAGACTCTGTAGTACAAACAGATGATAATGGAGATGAGAAAACAAAAGAAGAGAGTAATATCAAATTAGAAGAAAAAAGATCATCAATAGTTCAAAAATCACAAAATGATAAAGAGCTTTTCACCTCAAAAAGATTAAATTCCTGCATTATAGCTTCTCAGAATACACGCATAATTTCAACATTGATAATAGCTGTGTGGGCAGTGTCTTCTTATGCTGATTGTCCATTATTTGGAAGGAATATATTAATATCAGAAAGTACTAGTGTTATAACCAGGAGCCCTCTTTACATTCTACTTATAACTGATATCACAATTGTGCTCTTATGGTTATATTTTGACAAGTTAAGAGGCTTTGAAGAATTGGAGGAAGAAGGAGATCAGGAGCCTCTGGATTATCATGAAAATTGGGAATCAGCAGTCAAGCTTTTGGAGAGAGGTTTGGTCATTTACCAGGCTGTTCTTGGGGTTTTTATAGATTTCAGTGTTTATATAGTGGTTGTCGTTTGTGTCATCTCTTTGATTCTGTAGCTTTTAATTAATTTATTGCACAAGTGAATTGCTTTTGTAGCTCTTGGGAACACTCTAGTTTTTCATCAGACACTTGCGAGAAGCAATTTTGTGATCTAATTCAACCTATTTTATTCATTTAGTCTTGCAAGTTAAATCAACTATAGTCTTATTTGTTCTATGATGGTGTGCACTATATCTTTTAATTTCCTGGGTGGGAATTAACATGCTCTATGATTTTTTTCTTTGATGACTTGCCATGTTAGTGATGATTAAATAGGAAAAGAGAGAGAGACCTGAAGTTCGTGGAGGTTGAATTACTCCTAAACCTGTTTCATACTTTCATGTGTTCAGCACCGCCTTCAATTACAGGAAGAGAACCATATCCTCAATGAGAAGCCTATAAAAGAAATATATCATCAGATATCACTTTTCATATTAAGAACAGACTTTATCAACTTAAATTCAAATTTTGGCGCGCCACTTAGTGCCACTAAAAGTTGAACTGAAGAATTGATCTCGCTTAATCGTAGAAAAACAAAGCATAAATCCTACACAAGATTCCCAACTTCATAAAAGAAGAGAAGTAGTATTGTCATGCCTAATTTTATTATTCTTGCTATTAGCATTGATTAGATTTTCATCCAATGAAATCTTTTGCAGAGGCAACAAAATTGCATGTGAAAATATCATTACCCAAAAAAAAAAAAAAAAAAACATCAATGCTAATCAATATTGTAGAAATACAGAGCTAAAATATATAGAGGCCAATAATTAGTTATAATCATTATACAAGGGGAAGAAATCCTAACTATGCCGGCCACATTTTAGTGCAGTTGATAAAGACTTAACATTTTTTTAGGCAATACCCTAGTTCAAATCTTCACATACTCAAAATAAAAAATAATAATAATAATATACATATATAAAGAAGGCTACGCTTTTAAGTCAATTGAATACAAATTGGATCGAGAACAAAATAAAATTTACTAGCATAAGATTGAAATGACTATGTTGTATGGCTGGAGAAGTGGCTTCAGATTAGAGTGTCCTATTGTTGTACTGAATCTGCCAAACCTCAGCATCGTTACCTCTGTCGCACTCACTTATTAAGTATTGGGGAATTGTTGCATGTCCATACGCTTGCCCACAAAACAAGGCTTTGAAAGGAATTCAAGGTCTTCACAGTCTGCAGCACAGTCATAAAAGGGAAAAGGTTAACAGCCACACAACACAATTGAATGTGTCATGACACACACAAACATACCTCCACCCTGCAGATAACTTAGGCAAGGTTAAGATCCTAATATGAAGAATTTTGCGTATGCTATAAAATCTAAATTATGGGTATCAGGCTTCAGAGTAAAGTAAACTGAAGCAAATTGATACCTTTAGCAATGAAGAAGGTGAAGTAGGAAATGTGAGGGCCAGAGTGACCAGGCGGGAAACCATAAGTGCACCTCGTTCATCACTTGCTCATCCTCCTTTAATTCTTCAAATTGCATTCTTCTCGATAACTACTCCGACTGTTCTGACGGGCTGACGGCAATATTGAAACCGAGGATGTTAGTCTGTCTTCCATGGTTTCGAATTTCTCTGAAAATAATAAACTTTAATCTGAATTTCAGTCCTCTTAGATTTGCCGCGAGTAGTTTTGGTTAGAATAATAGTTAGGGACTTGGGGCATATCGTTGAAAATTTAAATAAAAGAATGACCGAGAAAAAGTGCAAATTTTTTATTCTCTCAACAGTTTATCGCAGTTACGTTTTTTACGTATCTAAAAATGTGTATATAAGTAAATAATTTATAATTATGATCGGGTTTCGTGAGGCAATCATTTTTATGAGAAAAAAAAATTTAGGCAATTATTAGTTGACATATGTGCGCCACCACGATGAAGTGAAGTGACATTTTATTCTTTAAAAAAATTATTTAATAATTTATTTTTTTTATTGATTAAATAAGACTTAATCAAAAAATTTGATCATTATTCTTATTCATTTTTATTCACGAAATGGTATTTCTCTCACTTTTTTCACCCACAATTCTCTCAATCTTATCGTGTTAATGACTATTGTACTTCATCTTTTGGCTTATAAATAGAAGCTTATACCTAGTCTTTAACATACCTTAACTTTGAACAATAACGTTCTTTACAGAAAATTTTCTCTCTTTTCTCTTCTCTAAAAAATGCTTTTCTCAATACAAAAATTAAAAAACTCATAAATAAATTCACAAATTATTTTTCTTATTTTATTTTTCGATCCCGAGTAGCATAATTGCTTTAAAGGTGTAATATTTTGATCTTCAACCAGTACATTGAAGGTCAAAACAGATTCAAATTTTGGGTTGTTTTATTCTAAAAATGACGGAACTGATTACTGCTTGTACACTTTAAACAGAGCCACAAAACGTCTTAAAGAGAGCGACTTAATTCATAACTCAATTCAAGCAATATATCGTAGTATATTTCTGTAACTTCATTTCTATTTATTTTTACCTATATGCAGTAACACATATGAAATGATGTGTTTCAATAGCTTCAGGCCTCGAACACGAGTTTATTTTATTTTATTTTATTTTCTCTTTGTAAACACAAATAAAGAAACGAAATGATAGCTCGAGTTTATACACGAGAAATTTGTCTTAACATCTTGAACCTAAAAGAAAAGAAGTTTATCGAGACCTTCACGGGTAAAAAGCTAAAAAAGTATCCTCTTTTTTTTTTTCTTTAGTACTAAACATATAAAAAATCATTTTTCTCAACTTATCTCCTTCCTTTCATTGTTTTGTTTCATTGTTCCTAAAATCTAAACTCCAAAATAGGTATGAAAGTTACATTCTAAACTCAAAGGTCTAACTTGAAGCCCGTATATAGTGTAATACAGATACAACCACAAATATAGGCAAATGAATGAAACAACCACAAATATATAATCATACCACAACTTAACATATATACCGAAAAAGTTGTATAAGAACAGGCGCATTACATGTAATGTCAGTATTTTGACAGGTTAAAATAGATTAGACACTGAATGGAACCCCCTAACAGAAAGTTTCTAATATGCATGCCGTGTATATTCTTCTAGGACTGTTTAAGAGCTTCAATACGTGCTACCAATTCATCATAATCTGGTAGCTTAGGATAAGAGTGCAGCACTTCTGGGGTTAAGGATCCAGCTCCAGCATATCCCCTTGTCGTCTCACTTGGAGGTGAGAGATACGATGCCTTGGCCGGTGAAGTGTCCGACTCAGCCTTTCTGCTTCTATGCCAGGTATCTTCTTCATTATCATCTGCTGTTTTACTTTCGGCATTGCCCCTCCTGGGAGGTGGTTTCAAGCTTTTTCTAGCTGATTTTGACATCAGCTTATCATCAGGAACAAAGTCATCTGTATGATTTATTTCATTTTCAACATGACTAGTTGATTTTATGGGTTGCTCCAGACTGATCCCCCCATCTTTTTCAGGCTTCGGTTTGAGATAAGGGGGCCGGAACAATCCGTACAAGGGTTTGTTACTATCTGTGTCGTCCTCAGAAATACTTCCCACTGAAATACTTGAAGAGTTCTTTGGACCATCTTGGGTTATATCTATACTTGTTGCATCTTCACTACTGCTTTGCAACTTGTTAAGGTCACTTTCATCATCTTCAATTGCACTATAGCGGTACACATTCCTCTTAATCCTATAATTCTGGGATTTGTGATAATCAGCATCGCCGTTGCTTATAGAGCCAGTCTTGGGCTGATCTCCACAAAAAGAAATGTAAGCTTGAAGAAGAATACTTCAAAAGCAATTTAACTAAGAAAGCATAAAATAATTGCAATGTACCGGTATCTACATTGATGTCTCAATCCAGTATAAACATTGGTAGATTATATGAATTCATTATAAAGCATGGCTTACATGAGTGGGAGGAGGAGTATACAGTTTTTGTTCCAAAGTTTTAGGATCCCATTCAATGGTTAGCTCATTTGCTATCTCTTGCATCAACTGAAGCTTCATTTCCTTGCTAGGATGGTGTCCCTTTAGTTTTTCCACCAACTGTCACAAGGTATCAGATGTATCAGCAAATAAAACGAATCTAATTAACCGAACATGTTTTCTTTATAGAAAAGTAGATCTATGACATAGAATCCTCACCTCTTTATTTGTATAAATTTCAAAAGAAATTTTGTATTTCTCGATGAACATTTTTCTGAGGTCACGTAGTTCGGGCAAATCACCAAATCTTGCTGCAGCATACATCAAAGATGCAATAGCTTCCTTACATTCTTCAGGGCACTCACTGTAAAAAGAAAAAATTTAAAAGATGATTTATGAAATGCTGACAGAGAGATCAATTAATGATAAAATTATGAAATAAAATATTGAAAAGGGTACTAACAGAAAGTTGTAAGCCACGAAAACGAACGGGAACGTGCATTAGTATTTACATACACATGCAACAAATATACATATGCATAAATTCATTTAGGGAAGCAACATTACCTCTGTTTTTTCATATGAGAAAGATGATCTGAAATACAACCACAAAAGTTCTCAATCAATTTGTAACATAAGGAAATATTCTGCTCAATGAGAAGTCCCTCGGCCTGTTTCAGAAAACAAGAGTTAAAAGAAGTACTAAGCATGAGTTACAGCTAAAAAGTTACGCTTTAAAGGTAAATGCTAATCAATCTTTACTAGAGTTGACAGATAGATCAATCTTAGTTCTATCACTTCAAATCACAGAAGACTAAGGTTTACTAAACTAAGAAAATACTAATAAAATTGCTGTAAAGAATTGAAGGTTGTCATGCTCCACTTGAATTTTGCAAAAAAGTGCAACATGATAAGAAAGTGTGATGACTGATGGTGACAAGCAAAAGGGTTCTTTCCCTACAACTAGCTGAAGAAACTCACCGAACACATACATTGATACAGAACATGAATCAGATATATATTTCAATCAAAGATAACTTGTTTAATGTGTAAAATAGGAAGCAAGTGGATAGGATGCATATGCTTGTGTGAAACAAAAGCCATTAGATAATCTACAGAGTACAAGCATATGTCACAGCTCACATAGACTAAAATGGACATATATAATTTGTAAAAGTTCGTAATAACAACCATGAATCCTCAAATCTTAAAAAGTTAACTCAATGATTAGAGAAACTCGAACTTTAAGTAAACTCTTTTATAGTATTATTTTTTATCAATGTGGTACAATTACTCTAACATTCCCTCAAAATGTAAATCTTTATTTTAATCTATTTATTATATTATATTCTATATAGATCATTTGTCCTTTTTTTTTACAATACTCATTCAAGGTGAGACTTAAGATTTTTGGCTCATTGATCAATTAAATGAGTAGAGACACTTATACTTCCTATAAATTCTTTCGCAGTATTATCTTTGATCAATTTAGAACAATTCTTCTAATATAATTATCTTAAAGAACCCAAAAATAAAAAATGAATTAAACAATTGAGAAAACAATAGAAAATAATTAAGGAATAATATATAGCTCATATTCATCCAAAAGGGAAAAACATATCAAATAAAGGGTCTGTCTACATTAAGTGAAAATTACCCTATCGTAAGCATTAATGTCGAGGCCATTCCTAAGAAGATATGCAACATCATTCTTCATATACTTCACTACTGCATTCTTCTTCCTCCTTATTATATCAAGCCTCGTTTCCAAGAGCCTTAGATGAGATTTGCTGCGTGAAATTAATATACCCAAAATTTTAAACAATAACACATAAAGAAACATGAATCGTCAACAAAAAAAATAAGAAGGAAAAAAAACTCAGACCGGACCGTACCATTTGCACTGAAATCTCGATTTCTTTAAACCTTCAAACATCTTCATGTCTGAGGCAACTGTAGATTACACAAAGTGAAGATGGCTTTTTCAAAGAGACTTTGAAGATTGCACAAATGGGTTTTCTTATTAACAATGAAAAAAGAGAGTAAAGAGTGACTGTTAGGATTGAAAATAGGATCAGATTACGCCAAGTTTACCATAAAAGAAACCCAGAAAGGAAGAAATTGCAAAATGGTTCAATTTTAGAAAGAAAGATAACCCAAAGATTTAGTTAATGAAAAGGTGAAGTATTGAATAGGGAAATTAGAAACTTGTTGAAGAATATGAAACCTTTGAACGAAAATGAAAAAAATGTAGAAGAGAATGAGAAACTAGAAGAAACAGAGACAGATAGGTCTCTAGAAAAGAAAATTTTGGCAGCAAAAATGATATGAAGAAGGAAGAAGAAAATTGAAGTAACAGAAAATGAGGAAGCTAAAGCGAAAATCCTATTATTTATAATCAATCGAGAATCAATAAATTGGAAACTAAGAGGAGCTCTGAGACAACAAGAATTATAGGTAGATTTTGAAGAGAAAAGCAGGGGGAGTCAGAATATATTGCCACTTTGGAATAAACAGTGGGTAGTGTTGTATTCGGATAGAATTGACTCATATATGACTTGATTTATATAAAATTGATTTTTATTTAACTTATTTATTAAATAAGTTAAAAACTTCAATTTTAATTCAAAAGATCATATAATTAATTAATATAATAAATTTTAATTAAATTTTAAAAATTAAATTAATTTAAACATTATTTTAACAAAAAATGTAAAAATATTAACTAATATAAAATAAAAATAATATCAATAATCATAAATATTGTGATACATCGAATCTAATATGTTAAAGTCTCAAACAGTAACAAAAAAGTCTAACAAAAATATATATTATAAATTCTTTGTATGTAAAAACTTGTTTTAAGTCTAAAATAAATAATTAATAATAACATCATATAAAATTAAACTAAATAATATATTATTATAAATTGATAAAAATAAGAAAATAAAATATGAAATAAATTTAAACATTATCTCAACAATATTTCAAAGTATAAACCTATAAAATAATTAAATAAGAAATAATTACTTACATACCGTAATAGTTTTAGTTATTTATTTGTGTTATTTATATGGGTTACAGGTTATACAATTAACACATTAAAATTTAATTTTTTAAATTGGTTAAATGGATTGACCTATTTATAACTTAATACATATAAGCTCAATTTAGATCTAACTATTTCATAATTAGATCGTTTTGAGTTCATAAATCGTATCAAAAATTGCGGGCACTACTGTGGACTCTCTTCTCACTAAGTTTAGGCGCGCGCTTTATATTCTTGAGCAACAAGAAATTTTTTTATTGAAAAGTTAAAAAGATTTGATTTATTGAAGAAGTAAAAATTAATGAAAGAGGAGGCTTATCTGTTAAGAATTTTACAAGTAAGAATGAACTGTAAAGGCGGCGGCTTCTAGTGCAACAGCCAACAGTCTCTCAGCTAACGCTTAATTTTGTATAACTTATGCTCCAAATTATGTGAATTCAATGCTATCCACATTCACTTGATAAATAAATATATATATATATATATATATATATATTATATATATGCATAAAATTTAATTATATTTACTAATAATAATGCATCAAATTATTTGTAAATAGATATTTATTTTCTTTATTTAACTCTCCACTTTTTTAGCTATTTCTATTGTATATAGAACTAACTTACTTATATGATTTTATTTTTAATTTTTTTAAAATAAAAATATATATTATTTTTCTTATAACGTAAAATAATATGTATTTTTTTGAAAAAAAATATTTTTTTTAAAAAAAAGTGTTGTTTTAAATAGTAAAAAAAATAACATACATATTTTTTTTAATAAAATTAAAAATAAAATTTTATATATAAAATAAAATTACTTATGCAATTAAATTATTAATTTATTAAATGTTACACATATTTTATCTTGTTTCAAATTTTGAAGGAAGGTTAAATCTCTTTAAATTAATATTTGAACTTTCGATCAAAAAAGAAAAAAGAATTTGAACTTTTAATATTTATTAATAAATCGATATACTTTTTAACTTATACATTTATACATTAATTAATAAAAATAATTCGTGAACTTTTTTTTTTTCAATAATTAAACTTTGTAATTATACTAATATTACATAATTATCATTATTGCATTTGTTTAATCGAAACAAGTTCATAGATAATTAATCTTATTAAATATAATATAAGTCTTATATTTGATGTATACTTAATTAGTATATTTCATGAATATTATGTTAAACAAAAACATTTATACTTAAATAGTAAGAACAATATACAGTATTAAAAACGATTTAACTAAACATAATGTATTCTCATCTCATATGCGTATATAAAGAACCACGCTATGAAGCACGACTTACTCTGCCAGATTAAGTCGCGATTAGTTGTAATGAATATGTGGGATCCATATTACAAATATTTAAGCATTCTCATTTGGTCGTGTACTATTAGTAGTTTTAAATTATTTTTAGTGTATTAATATATATATTATTAATAATTAATAAAAAAAATATAAAAATTTACTTTTTAAACAATTTTGCTTCTATTTTAACAACTCTTATTCATATATATTATATATTAATTATACACCATATACTAAAATAGTATAGAAGATCTGAACTAGTTGTACATAGAGTTATTCGAAATCAACCACAACAGATTAGATGCGTAAACTATTTTGGAACTACCACAAAGAAAGTTCAACTTACACTCAAAAACAATTACAACAGTGGGTGTCAAAATTTTTTGAGAAAATAATAAATATAACCCCCTATAAAATTTGTAATAAAAATATAACACTTGTTATGTCATATTTAAATAGTATATTTTTATTATTTAAAAAAAAATTGTTACATCATTTTTTTTAAATGTCGTTTAAATTGAACTGTTATAATTTAGATCTGTTTAATGTTAAATACCGTTTAATTGAACACCGTTCAATATTATTAAATATTATTTTTTTATTATAAGATTTCAGGTGTTATTATTTTTATTTTTTTAAATTTCCTAAAGAGAGTTTAACGTACAATTGAGCCAAGCAAGACTGGAGTCATATAAGCAATGCATTATCTTATTAATTTATCACATTTGTCTCAAGTCAGGACCGGCCTGATTAAAAAAATAAGTTAGGAACGGCCAAAATTATTTTTTAATTAATGTTATTAATTTATTCAGCAATTTTTTGTTTTTACTAATTTTATTACTTGTTTTTAACAAGATAATAGATAATTATATTTTTATAAAAAAAATTATTGCATTTACAATGTTTGGTTACATTTCATTCACATTAAATACTGTACCAACAATATTCCAAATAAATGAATAATATTTCTCTGTTTGGAGAATTTAATATTACAAAATTGGAACGTAAATTATTAAAAGAAAATACTCAACATGATAATATATGGTTTTCGTGCTATTTTTTTAAGTAACATAATTTTTGTATAGCATTTTGGACTTTGATCAAAGTTATAGGATTATGGCTATCTTTTACCTTAAAATTTAATCTAAAAATGGAACTAATTAACTCCAAAATGAAATAAAATTAGGCAAACATGACTAGAATAATAGTGTTTGCTCATATATATATATATATATATATATATATATATATATATATATATATATATATTTTTTTATGTTGAATGTAAGTTATATAATTCGTATGTGAAATATGAAGAGAATCCTAAAGCACAACAAACAAAAGTAACTTTGATTAAAAATTGTGTCAATCATCTGACAAGCACCGTCAGCGACTTAGCGTCACCTATATGAGGTAAGCCATTCATTTCGGTTGTGCGTGTTTATTTGTAATGGTGCGCTATTTTATTTTATTTTTTTAGCTTAAATTTATATGTTTTTAATATTATAGTACATGGAAAAGGGCTTGTAATGGTCATAGAATAAATAAATAAATAAAAGGCCATCTGCAATAAAATATATTTAATTAATGCAATCTTTTTTTTTTTTTTTTCTCATTTAGAGTAAATTGAGAATTACAGTTCTTAATAGACAAAAGGTCTAGCTTCTACTTTTGGTCTTGATCGAAAACCCTAAAATCCCTCACAGCTACCCTTATCCATTCATTATTTTAAGAATATGTTTGATTGATAGTAATTATAATTGTAATAAAAATTATTAAGAGTATTACTGTAATAGAATGTAAATGAATTGCAAGAGTAACAGTAATTTTTATTACGCCTACAGCTCTTTGTAATTCTTATTACGCTTTCAGCCCTCTCTATTTTTCTCACAATTTGTATAATCATTTATGATTTTCTTTGTTTATTCTATCTCTTTTAGTAACAAAAAAGTTTATTTTTTAATTTTACTTCATTTATAATTTTATAATCTTTATTTTAATATTATTATTTATTTTGATTACGCTGCTTAAATAAACATTGTAATAGTAATATTGTTTCCTTTACATTCAATTTCATTACAATTATTATTTTTATTATTTTTATATTCAGCGAAATAAACGTCACTTAATTAAGTCAGGTTAAAGGTAGCTATTGAGGAGATAATATTACCAATTGATGAAAATATTGATAATATGGTGCTGATATAAGGAAGTCAATATGCAAGAAAGAAAACAAGAATGCTAAGAGGGACACCCTCTTCAATACTTAAGTTAAACGTAGAAATTGATGAAAAAGCATTAAAAAAAAAAAAGATGAGCTGAATCAAAAAGAAGAAACAGAAGAGAAGAAAAATGGAAAGACAAAAATGTATTGTCGAATAACCCACCTTTTACTACTAGATCATCAAGCTTATATGGTCAATATTAAAGCAAAAATACCACAAATGTACTTGGCCTAAAAGATAGGCCACCCCTATAATGAGAAATGTATATTCCTAGACAGTAATAAAGTTCAATATATTTTATAAATATAAAATAATTAACAATTAATTTAGTTATTAATCATAATTTGTATAGGATCGTGTTGAATTTATGTTCATTATTATAGTCACAACTGTATCTCCATCTATTCTTATGGATCTTCATAAAATAAATGTGCTAATGGTAACTAAGAAAGTCTAACTGCGGATTAAAAAAATCATATAGACGTGTATGGAACTTTTTTTTCCCAGATCATGCTTGATATTCTTTTTTTTTTTTTTTGATCGCAAAAAAGGCTCCCCTCAATTGGTAAGTATCACTCTTACCAACCGAGGATCACAGCCAATGGTTGTTACCAGTACCGATCGCAGGGTCGGCCAGCGGATACAGGGGGGACTGGAGCCCGACAGACAGAGCGCGTGTCCAAGAACCACAGCGAGCAGCGCATTTAAGTCCGAACGAACAGCCGCAGAATTAAGTCAGACCAAGCGCGCCCCGGGTGCCTCGAACCCACGCCCTGCCGTGTGAGGACAGGGACCCTGTATCATTACCGCAGGAGCCTTTTCCACTAGGCTACCATGCGATCGGTATATCATGCTTGATATTCAATGGCCTGGATTTGCGTATGTTACAGTGCCATAGGCTGTTAGCCTATGAGGATTGAGGGGAAGAATTGAACAACCACGTAAAGAGAAATGCTAATATACAATTATTTATATATATGTTAAAATTATTTTAAAAAATAAAAATAAAAATTTATTTTTTTAATATTTTTGTGATATCATGATATAAGATTAATTCAAATGCCAATTTAATGATTCACCATGTGAATAATACACTTTGATGCCATTATGCGTGACATATATATTCTTTACAAGAAAGTCTAGCAGAACGGTTTCGTGGATGGGTTATAAAAGTTGGATTTCATGATTGGGTTAAAAAAGCTGTGTACAAAGTCCCACTAGTCAAAAGCTCGATCCTTTCTATAGATATTCGTTACATATTCTTCAATTATGTTTGGGTTTCAAAGTAATCCGTCAACAAAGTCTTTAATTATATGCTTGCTTGTATAATTAATGCATATATGCTCAAAGTTGTGTGACCCATTTCTTCCTTGGCTTCCAAGAATAATATATACTCGTTTTTTTTTCCTTTTTTTATTTATGTAATACATACGTTTCTTTACTTGAAATAAGAGAAAATAAACACTCTATTGCATAAATAATTAAATTATTTAATTAATTTTATTTTAAATTTTCTTTGATAAAAAAAATATATATTTATTTTCTTCTAATACTAAAAAATATGTTTATTTATGTTATAAACATAATTTCGTTTTTCTTAAAAGTTAAAAACGAAACTAAAAGATTATGTCATACAATTAAAAAAAATGTTAAGAATTCACAAACTTACTTATAAATTTTTTTATGTACAATTGTACCTTATCATGTAACATATATGTTCCAAAATTATTGTAAGAAATTATTTTTATAATCTTTAAAAATAATTTTATCAGGTTAGATACTATAAATAATAGGAAAATTATCAAAAATAGCATCCCTAAAATTTATAGTAACAAAACTAACACCCCAATAATATTGAACGTTTAATATTGACGTTCAATATTCAATTTAAACTGAACGTAAAATATTGAACGTTCAATATTAAACGAATCTAAATTATCGTCGTTCAATTCTAATTGGATGGATGTTCAAAGAAAAAATGACATATTAATCATTTTTTTAATTGTAAAAATATAAATATAAATACAATAAATATTAATTTTATTATTCTTCCATGATAATATGTATAAAAGTTTGCTTTCTTTATAGCATTTCACTAACTGAAGTCTTTCAAAGATACTAGCGTCTGAAGGAAGAGTGGTATGTATTTAGCAATTCTTATCGCTTTATTATATTAATTTTTTTGTCGTCTTCATAGTTTCGTGTCAAATATTGAGTTGTATGTTGTTGAATCTTTTGTACTTCCATAAATTAAAGAGAACCGAAAGTCTCATAGCTTTAGAAATCCACTTCAAAGATACAATTTTTATATTTTTTTCCTAAATTTTTTTAGTTATATTTGGTCCTAACTTTTAGTTTTAAAAAATTTAAATGTTAAATTTGAAAAATTTAACAGACTTAAGAGTAAAATAATTTTAATATGTTAAATATAATTGTTTATGTAAAATTTTAACAAAATTTATATGTTTAAGCCATATTTATTAAATTCGAAGAGTTAATGATTAACTTTAAAAAAAAATATTTGAGGAGAACAAAGTTTATAATTTAATAAATTTAGAGGACTATTCTAACGTTTTAGCTTAAGAAATATCATAAAAAATATTGCAGCCTTTGGGCCTAGCTTAAATATTATGAAAACAAAATTGCTTAAGAAAATGGAGCCATACTATTGAAAACTCACAGCGTAATCAATATATAACGTCATGCATGCAATAAATAATACTAACTTTTATATTAGTTCATCGAAAACTCTCCATGTTTCCGCTCTAAAAAATACGTTATATGTTTTATAAATATATTTTTTTAATTCATTTAATCTAGTAATAAAATTCATATTTTAAAATTAATATAAAATTGATATATTGATAGAGTTTGTTTCCAAATGAGATCTTGTCATTTATTTATTTTATTTTATTAATTGTCTGAAATAATTAATTTAATATATGTAATTTCATTTTTAATTTAACTTCACGAGCATATATATTTTACTTATAACATAAAATATATGTTTTTTTTTTTTGCAATGTTCATATTTTTTCGTAAAAGATATATGTTTTTAAAGATCAAAAATAAAATACTATAAATAATTGGATTATATAAAATTTGGAGTGTTTTTATTTTAAATATAATGTAATTCATGGTCACGTTATATTTGGAAAAAATAATAAAAGAAAAGGTGCTTAATGACCTGAAAATGAGAGACAAGAGAGGGAGGGGATCGATTTGGTAAAGATAGATTGCCGATCTTTTCCTAATTAGCTAATCCTACCCAAATAATTCATAGTAATAATGCTATATATCTATACTTGAAATGCAGCGTCGATACAGTGATGTGTTAGCAATTTTGCATTACATTAATTAAAATGTTTTTTTTTTTTCCGACAAAAACTTCTTCAATGAGATATTGTAATACTTAATTTTTTTTATTCACTCAAATCAATGCTAATATTTAAAAGTATTAACTGTGAGCTAGTATCAAATATTATCGTCAATGATCTTAGTAACTATTACGTATATTTTTACCGTCTCAAACTCATAACATTGTGTATTTAATTCAATTGGTAACCCAACTGAGTTATCCTACTGTTGTTATAATATTAAGGATTAAAAAGTTTTGCATGAATTACATGAGTAATCTTAAATTTCATACTTTAGATTTGATGATTAATTGTCTTAAAAAATATAAAGATTAATCTATTTGTCTGTCTGTCTTATATAAAATTTGTCTTAGATTAGTATATGTTTGAATAGTCGTCGGGTAAGTTATTCATCTATCTAATTTTCCATTAACCGATAATCAACTCAAAAAGCTTCAACACACTAAAAAGCCATATGTCATATGAAATTTAATTGAAGGGGAAAAAACCACACACACAAAAAAGAAAGAGGTCTCTGATAAAAATAAAAAAAGAAAGAAAGAGGTCTAAATTAAAGCAGCTGGCAGGGAGCTGGTTGCAAATAGCTAGGTACATGTATGGCACATCATTGTAAAAGGCCATATATCATATGAAATTTAATTCAAGGGGAAAAAACCAAACACAAAAAAGAAAGAGGCCTAAATTATAGCAGCTGGCAGTGAGCTGTTTGCAAATAGTGTACATGAGCACTTTTTTTTTTTTCCTTTCGTTTGCTGTCTCTTAACTGTCACAATATCCTACGTTCGGAACTAAGTTTTTGAGCTCTCTAGCTACTTCACAAAATTAGTGTTAAAAAATTGAACTAAATTAATTAAAATTATAAAATTATATTAAATTAAATTAAATAATTTTGTAAATTAAATGATTTGGTTTGATTTTTATTTGTTCAAATCGTTTTATAAGCAGTTCGATCAGGTTACACAAATTTTTAAACCGAACCAGACCGTTACTTATAATTATTTTTAATATATTTTTCTCTAAAAAAATCAAAAAATATATATTAATTATATATCTTTCATAATCAAAATATACGATCCTAACTGTCTAACTTATTTTTAATATATTATTCATGAATTAATATATTATTGTATTTTATTGTAAAATTTACGAAAATATTTAACTCTAGATTGTAATTGATTATATGATTATTTTTGTGATGTTATATGATTTATGTATAATGTAATATAATTTATATTTGTAATATATATTAATTAAGTTGTTTATATTCAAAGATTCTTTTTCTTTATGTTATTTTTAAATTTTAACAAGTTTGGAGGAAAAAAAATAAAAAATAAAAATCATCAAAAATCGTTAACCAAATAAGACTAAATTAGATTAGACCGTTCGATTTTAATAGTTTTATTAGCTAAACAATTTGGTTCGATTTAGTTAAAGCTATATGTTCGATTCAGTTTGATTATTTTTGGATAAAAATCGGACCAGATCATGAACACTCATACAGCAAAGTACAAACATTACCCTAATAGAGAGGAAAAAAATAGTTTTTTTTTTTCCTAAATAGCATTATGATATTTGATAAATTAACAATTTTTTTTAACTAACAATAATTCATAATAAAACTTATAGCTTTATATCAAATTACTCAACAAATAGATCAAAATATCATTATTTGATAATTTTAATAAAATAAGATCATTATAAAACTTCAATATATCGCTAGTAACATTATCAAAGCTTCAGCCACTCTACTAGAGCTTTGACAGCCCTATTAGAACTTTGTCGAAGCTTCGACGATCTCGTTGAAGGAAGATGTAACACGTATTACATCCAAAATCAATAATCCTGTATAGATATAAGTAAATGTAACATGTTATATACAAATGTAAAGTTTGATTTATAAATTGCATAATAAAACTAAATCGACTAACTTCTGAAGTGAATATAACATGTTATATACAATTATACAAGTGAATGTAACATATTACATAAAAATATACAGATAAATATAATATGTTACATTATTAATTTGTCGAATAAAAGTTGCCATAACACTGATGGGTCACTAAAGATAGTTGTTAGACCTTTGGTAGGTCATAGAGGACGATCATTAGAATTCTTATGAAATTTAATCTTACATATTTTTATTTTATTGAAATTTATGTAGTAATAATATTTTGATAATTATGAATTATGAGTTAATTTTTTGTTATTTAAAAAAAATGTTATTAAAATGAAAAATATGCTATATGAAATGAAGGATAACATTCTTAAAATAATAAGTGTCCAAATTATGTTAACTCATAAAGCGAAGTTTAGAAAGGTACATTATAAATTGAAAGATTTGAATTACTACAAATGTAATAATTTAAAGATATTTATTTTTAAATGAAATATACATAATATTTTTTTAATAAAATAATGAAAATTTAAAATTAATATTATTTTTTATTGTTTATATAGTGTTATTCTTGAGTTAAAATTTTGGTTCTGCCACCGCAGACCACCAAAGTAAAATAAAAATAAAAAATTGAAAAGAAACAACTAATCTCTTATGCCAAAATAATTGTTAAATTTTTTTCCACAGCTTAAATTTTTAATATGATTGATGATCAATAATTTTCAACAAAGAGTCCAAATTTATTGTATCAATTTTAATATATTAATATCTGGACCACCAACAAGCAATAAATTTTGTAAATTTGTAACTAATTATGGGTTAATATATATATTAGTACAGTAAAATTGACACAGATAATTTGAAAGCACGGTAGGATCATCCTCAGCCACTCCTCCATTTTACTCTTCATAAACTAAATTAGCAACAAGGTAAAAAGGAATCCACCAACAAGCCTAGTGAGAGGACGAGTACAGGGAGTTCAAATCCAAGGAGAAAGCTGAGTCACGTGCCTTCTGCTTCATGATTAGGTGGATAACTGGACTTAGAGCGTGTAATCACGTGAGATCGTCGTGATCTCCTGGTTAATTTTGGGCCATGCTTGGTCAGGCCTGTTGGGAGTGGCTTTGGCCCAGTCCGTACAGGTGTCATCTTGGGTTGAATGGGTTGAGAACTTGAGTTTGATAAGGATAATTCTAAATTCATCCCACAAAAACATCCAAGTACATACCCTCAAGACACATGATCTTAATGAATTTACACACTGAGGGTATGTAGTTTGAGATTTAAAGGATGTAAGTAGAATTTGCCGTTTGATAATTATGTTTTTGAAATCAAGCAATGAAGCAATGTCAAGGCCGGTCATAGTGTCCTAGGTGAAGGGTCTTTGTGAAGTGATATTATCATTGTTTTTAAATAAGTAATGATTTAGAATTTTAAGTTAATAAAATTTAAAATTAATATAATTTTAAAAAAAAAATATAAATACTTATGTCATGACAAGATATTAATAATTAAAAAATTATTTATTGGAGGAGAAAAATGTGTCCCAATATAACCTATTGTAATGGTTTCTTCGTGTTTTCAACCTAAGGAGCAGGAACAAAGCTAGCTTAGAAATTAAATAGGGCCAACATAAGTTTAGAATTGAGAAGCAGCAGAATGAAATCTCATATATATCATTACATATTAGGTTTTCTCTTCTTTTTTTTCTTTATATTTGTAGTTATAATTGGATTTGAATAGAGAGTGCAAATAGGCCATGAATGATTGATTATTTGTTTATTAATATTTCAAAATTTTACAATTTATGAAAGTAAAAAAAAAATTATATATTTGTTGGGGAGGGGCCAAGGCCACGATGCTCCGTCTCTGCTAAGGGCAGCAAAAAAACAAGGGGCACTAAATTGTAGTATTTATTTTGGTCCAGATTATATACCGATGCATGTATAGTAATTAAGGAAGACATGATACTGGTTCGTACCGTTCGTTCATGTTTTTTTCAAAGAAAAAAAGGATATTGGTTCGTTCAAACTAGCAGTTACAGTAAAAAATTTAAATAAAATATATTGTATATCTTTTATTAACCATAGTTATTTAGTTATTGATGTCATCTATATATTTTTATACAATAAAAAAGTCAAAATTAATTTATCGTACGTGCCAATACAATCTAAGAATCTCTCACGAGTTCTAGGGCCTTTTTGATTACCTAACTTTTATTAAATGAATTCGGAACTACTTTACTTTTTAAAAGAAAATTTTGTATATTCGGAACAAATAGCTAACAGAGGCCCAAAAGCATTTGTACAACTAGAAGCTATGCGCAACAAACTTACTTGAATCACGGTCACTATGTCTTTTACCAATCTCAAACTCTGTCCGTGACATGTCCAAAACAACTCTGTTCCCTCCTAATTATGTTGTTCCCTAGGGAAGAAACAAGAGGCACAAACAAAATCTATAGTATTTCAATCTCTACTTATTAGATATTGCTTATTCAACAAAACTAAGTTATTAGATTTAACTGAGCTATCGTGTCACAAATTTATGTTAAATTCCCTCATAGAAACTACCAGTTACCACATTCGTCATTTGACCAACATATTCAATTGCTTGACAAACTTCCCAATTGGCTATGAAATAAACTAATGGAATGGAGTGAATGAGAGACTGAAGAAAACTTCCTTCTTTATTAAAGTGATTGTAAAACATACAATAATGTACAAAGCTACTACCAGAAACATTTGAGGAGGTTAACAAGAAAGTGAAACAAGTAATTATCTGGATGGAGAAGTTCGCTTCTGACCAATCTTTCTAAGTTTAGATTCCGAGGAAGGTGATCACTGTAGTACAGCAAAGTAGTGACAGTTGCTCTTGGTTGAGCCACTAGTGCCGTTATCAGCCTCACTAGTGATCCTATCATCAATGGCTTCAAAAACTGCAATTAATAAAAACGAATATATAATCAACATTGTCATGTATTTGGTAATTAACCCTTTATTGTAAATACAACATGCAATCCAAAAAATTTATTAAACCCACACACTGCATACATAGTTTTCACAAAAAAAAAATTACAATGCATTGTTATAAATTTCCTAGTTTGTTGATGGGTTATAAGTGAACAGAGAGAGAGTACCATGGTTCTGAGAGGAGAAAATAAGTTGAAAGAGGAGGAGAAACCATGTTGGAAAGAAATGAATCTTGGCATTGAGAGAGGGTGTGTTTTTTCTACCTCTACCACATTAAGGTTATAAAAACAGAGAGAGAAGGAAAGAGAGTGCAGAGGTATTTTGGTTTCTACAAAACTACACAAATTTAGTTTAACTGGCAAACTGCTGATCTACCCCTTCAATGTTCAGACCTACTCTTCAATGTGTCAAATAAATACAAACTGTAAAACCTGCTTAAAGTTAACCTGATCGAGTAACCCAAGAGAGTAAGCTTCTGAAATAAATGTGCTCACTTGGGCTTATGCTTTCCAACATTGGGCCTATCGACACCACAACCCCACCAAGCCATTTTTATATTCAACAAACTTATAAAAAAGGGGCTCTAAAGTCCCCTTTTTTTTTTTATTAATATAAGAAACACACTCGCACGTGGGATTCAAACTTGGGTTCCAGGTTGGGAAATTGAGAGTCTTACCACCTGGACCACAACAAACTTAATTATGAATTTATGAGTGTGTTTGGGATTTCATAACCATTGGCTTACGGCTACGGATGCGCTTTGTTTTCCCAATGTCTAAACAGCGCACGTCGTTTTCTGAATTCTACGTACTGTAAAAAAAAAATACAACATAAAACATGCTGCCATAATCTATTTACAGTGTACTGAATCAAAAAAGTAAACTTTCACCAAAACCAAAACTAAAGATAAATTTTATAGCTTCTTAAAAGCCTTGTTTTATTTCCTGTAGATCATGTCTTGTCTTAATATAGATTTACTCAAAGAAAATTCCATTAAATGTCAATTAAAGAAAATCTACGCATTCATAAAAACTTGCAAAAAATATGATCAAATCTAGACCAATCTTTATTAATCTTCGACTTATATAAAGTATTCAACCGATATTTGTGACTATAAACTCAAGTCTAAACTAAGGCAACATTTTCTTGGGTCTTTCCCTCTTGAAAATGCTTAAACTCTTCAATTTTTAACACCAACTGTGCAGTCTGTGCTCAAGATACAACCTTACAGGAATGAAATACACACAACAAACTCTAGACTTTATAGAAGGCCTAATGTCAAAAGTACTATGACCTGCGGTGTAGCAGTTTACCATGCAAAACTTGCTGTCAACTCATATCAATATGATTGAAACCTTAAATGCCACGAGCGCAATGCAACATTTGAATAAGATGTGAACACATCATTGATAGGCTTCTGCATTGAGCGTTATTGCCTTTCAGGATTTTCTGGGTTCTCTTTTTCAGGATCCTCTCCTTCCTCCTCTTCCTCTTTCTTTTCTTCCTCTTCCTCTTCTTCCTCGGGAGGATCTGCTGGCATCGGAGTTGGTAGCGGTGTTTTAATTGGGGCAAACTGGGGGAATATGTCTGGTCTCCTTCCTGGCTTGGGCCTCTCCCATTCCTGCAATATCAAGTATTATGAAAACATGAACAGAGAAGGGATTGTTCAAAATACTTGGAACAAATTCCACTTGAAAGGTTTATCATGATAATTGTGTTCTAGGTATAAGATACTGAGAGAATTGTAAGTTCCACTGATGTCATATCTTGCAACGAAAATCATTATTCTTATGGCTACCAGGCCCAAGTCTTTCGCGTTTTTGTGTACTAAAACAAATGTGAGTAACCCCTCAATAACAAAGGAGAGTAACAAAAGCCAAAAGTGCAAAAACATGTAGTAACATTCAATTATAGTAAACTTACTGCAGCAAATCCTATCAATATAGCCGTCTAATAAGGGAGAAGGATAGCCAAATACAATACAAATATCAATACAACTATTTGTCTGTGAGTGTGTGCATGCGAGGGAGATTGTGGAATAAGATTGTATTATTGAATTTATCCGGCAATTGGTTAAAGTGAGTTCACATCAGGAGAATGGTTAACAGAATCAATTTGGTAGACAAACAATAAAATAGAAGGGATCTGTTCGAATAAGATCAGGATCAAACAATGAAACTACTGCAGTGAGGGAAGAAAATGTGGGAACTATTTTTCACATCCTCGTGATCTCGGATAATACAAGAAGAGTAATCAATCAACAAAACTGTAGCAGCTAAAAAGCATTCGAATTGGTCACTAGCAACAAGTAGATTATTTACCAGTTCATCCATATCTCTTATACAGATGATGTTCATAAGGATCTTATAGTCTCTTAGGCCCCAGAGGAAACATAAAAACATGAATTTGATCCTATTTACTGGAAGAAATATAAATACCCTTGATTCCTAGAAAAAATACACATTTTTGGCCTTCTAGAGATTTCTTAGTATGAATTATGTTAGCCTTCTTTTCTTTTCTAGTTCCTTAATGACGTTTTATGTCATATGATCCTTTCATTCCTTCCTTGGGGCCAGGTTGAGTCACTGGTATAAACCAGAAAAGATCTCACTTGAAACCTAATGCCAAATGTTTTAAGCAATAATAAGCATAGAACCCAACACCACAGCTTTCAAAATAGAGCTCCCAACCTAAACTGTTTTTATCCCAAAACTTGATATAGAGTTCAAGAAATACATATATATGAATATGTTGAAATGTATCTTGAAAATCGTTCTAAATCTCGAAACATGAATTACACTTTTTTCCCACTCAATTGAAGAATCTCCACGAAGTTGACTGAACACAGATTAATATTACTTACAAGAGCAAATATTCACAAAATCAACATAAGATAGAAAGAACCCATAATTTGCATTTTTCTTAATAAACTAGAAATAGAAAAGATAAGTAATATTAGCAGTTTGGCACCAGGTGTTCGACAAAAATCAAAAGAGGAGAAATAGAAAAAGGGAACTTACAATGGGAAAATCCAGAGGAGAGCGACGAGTCATCTTTTCCTCTTCAGGAGCCATCCGAACAACATGGCTTGGCCACCTACGGGTTCGAAGGATTAGCGGCGTCAAAGTTGTATAACAACGAAAGGTTTGCGAAGTACTGGTTGGTCCACATCTACACGTAGTAGGAGACGAAGACGAAGGTCTATGTGGTTTAGCAGGAATTGTATGTAGTGGTAGAGAAGGGCCCCTCAACGCCATTTTGGGCTGGGACTTGGGACTACGAAATGGAGATTTTCTCTGAGAAGTGAGAACCACTCTCTCTTCCCTCTTTGTATCGCACACTGTCGACTCTTTGCCAGCTGACAATATTTAACGGCCTCTTAGCCATTGAAGCAGAAAATGATAAACCGAGATTTGTGATTGACAAATGACAAATGGACCTTGCTCAACAACGTAGCACGAGTCATTTCGGGCTTATCGGCCCATTGTATTCTCGATTTGTTTGGAACTTGAGTTGCTTAAATTGAGCTCATTCTAGGCGTTCATTCATGAGTATTATGAATAAGGAAAAAAATAAAATGATAATATTGCGTAACACAATTTTAAGTGTGCTTTTATTTTTAATTTTCTCAAATTTTATTATTTACATTAAAAACATAAAGGTTAACAAATTTCTAACTATAGACGTCCGCTATAACATCGACAAATTATAAAATACTTTTAATTAAAATTTTAGATTATATATATTATTTTTGAATATATATTTAAATAAAATTTATTGTTTGATCATGTATTGATCAGTTTTATGTGTAAATTAACTAAGGCTAATCTCTTACGACCAAAAGAAACTAAGGCTAAAAAAGTAAGGTAGAATGGGGCAATAAGAAAAATTGCTAATATGTGTTTGACTCTTAGGATCTTACTCTCTTAGCATCCAAGCATCCCCTCTCCTATCATATCTCAACTTTGACAGTAGGCAATATCTTTTAAACTTGTTTTTAAGAAAACCTGGCTTTTAGTAATTGGATCTATGTTTATCTCAAAAGAAAGAAAGAAAGAAAGACACCATTTATGGATCCGATATGTCGACAGGTGGTGAGGAATTAATAATTAAGTTAATATGTATGCCCACACACAGGTTCAAGAAAATTTTCGAGGAATTTGGAATGGTAGCAACTTATTCGCAGTATAACTATGACTTTTATTATCTAATATGAGTCAGTTGAGTTGGCAATGTATATAGATACAAGTTCGAGTATTATTATGAATATAATTTGAAGCTAATCTTTGGATACATATACATAATAATAATAGCGCTTAATTTAATTATTATTTTGAGTGATTAATAAATGTTGAGAGATATTTTTGAAAATAGTGGTCGAGAATGGATGAAAATTAATGTTGAAAGAAAATGGCTAATGAGTTTGAGTGGTTGAAAAATAAAAATTTATTTTGTTTAATCTTTTAGTTTTTCTTATTAAATGTAAAATTGAAGAGTTAAAGTATTGAAGTAATTGTATAATTATTTATTAATTTAAATTAATTAAATTATATATCGTGTTAATTAATGTTTGCTTTAAGCTATAAAATATTTTGTTTATTTAAGTATATTTTAAGTAATTAAAATGATTCCAAGTATTTTATTATTTTAAAATTCTTTAAAAAAAATTAACAAATAGAAAATATAATCAAACAATTTAGAGATAATTTTTTATTTTTTTTTCTCGAAAATTACTAAGTAAATTTTTTTATCAAACACATTAATAATTATTTTTATAAAAAAATTAAAAATTATAAAATTAAATATTTAATTATAAATTATAAATAAAAATTACTTTCGTAAAATTATTATATTATTATTATTATTTGCCACAATCACTAAGGCAATAGATTGATTGTTGGATGTTTTAATATGAAAATTTTTAATTATCACAAGAACGTAAATTTTTTTACTATTTTTTTTTAACAAATTTTCTTTAAATCGGTTTTGGTTGATTTTTTTAATGGAAGAATGTATTGATGAAATATTGATAAACAAACTAATTCATTTTTAAATCTGAAAAATTCTATTATATATATATTATGAATGAGATATAGAGATCTCCATGTAATAATTTACAAATTTAGGATATTTCTTATGTAAGATAAAATGAGGCGTTAAATAATATAATAAGTTAATTTATTCTATACTTAAATTTGTTTTTGGATTATGGCATTTCTCTAAGATATATTTCTGTTTGTCTAAAATTGTAATGTGATGTGAATCATGCAATGAATGAAAATAACTTTCAATTTAATTCAAAAGTATAGTTGCACTCACTCACAACTCCATTACTGATCTAATTATCTACTTAAAGTATATCTCTAAGACCAATTCTACATAGCTTTTATTATTATAAATTTGACAACTAATTGTGTTTAGGGACAAAATTCTCTTTAAGTCTTCGTTCTTAATTGAGGGGCAAATCAAGGAAAAGGTTGAGAAACTTAAGACCATCTCTTATATCTTTTTAAGAAGTATAGCCTATAAGCCTAGTAATCATAAAGCCATGGCCTCAATTTTCTCATGTCACATAACCACCCAATAGAATTTTCATTGTTGAACCAAAGTACAAAAAACAATGTGTATTCTCTTGGTTAACACAAGGCTCAAAGCACCAAAATAAACAGAGCTGTCAGCGTGGTGAGTTCTGATTGTCCCACGTGGCATCCTGTGGATTTCCATTTTCCCACTGGCCACAGTACCAACAAAATAGCAATGCTTTTTACTACATATATCAATTCATAACATAATTTAATTAATTTTTTTTTAATAAAAATTATATAATTATATCTTCATTCTACGTCCACTATTAATTTAAAAATGACTTCAATTCTTGTCACATTCTAAGCAAGAAGTGATAATAATTGAAAGTATATTTATAAAGGATTTTGAGTTTGTATATTGATTTTGTGACCTGTTTTTAAGAATTTATCACACTAGGAATCACTAGAACCTTTAGAAAATTACAGATTCCTTTCGTTGAGACTATTATTACATATATATAGGCATTTACATTTACAGCTGTCTTAATGAGACAAAGTTTGACATCCTGCAACATATCAATTAGATTGGACGTTTATGCAGACTATCCTTTCTTGAAATGACGTATGACCTGTGACGTACGTATGGGGTCAATGGGTGACTCTCCTCGTGTGTACGATGTCTGGTGGTCGACCGGTATAAGTAACATCGTACGTACGATGTTACCTGATGCTGAGCCCTACATCAGATCGTACTTATTAAATGACATCATACCATACTCCTTGGTAAGTGTTCGTATCAGCACGCGATTTGAAGGGGTCTATTAGTGGTTTGTAATCAGCCGCGCACCTACAAGTATTTTGATACACATAGATCCACTTCGTACATACGAGGTCATATGATTCAGTGTGTACGAAGTCCTCTTTAGGCTTGGGCAACGAAGACGATGCTTAGGTCACTTCACCGGCACGGGGTCTCTTGTTCCTTTGAACGTTCGTCGGACACTTCGTACATAAGGGCTGTTTTAGTTATCCTTACACAATTACTTCGTACACATTTTCAGTTCTGAAGGTCTTCGATATGTCATGGTGACTCTTCGTTCTCAGTTTGCTTTAGTCTGTTTACCAAGGACGCCTAGCTATATTCTAACATGACCCAAGAAATTCATTCTTTAAAAATAGATGGATCTTGAGCTGGAGTTTCTAGCAAGCAATTGGGGTGGAGATTTTGTGGCAGGTGGTTTTGGAGGAATAGCTGGTACTATATATCTGGTTATCTACTTGACACACTTCGTATTATTCAACAAAACTTCAAAATCGGTTCTGCTTTTACTATATCTGCGCAATGTTGTTTCCACTGCTGGCCCTTCTGCTCTCTTCAAAGGCATCACCTGCTCCTTTAGCTTCTGACTCTTCTCATCTTTTTCCCCGCTCCAATAATACTTCTATATATTGATTATTTTCTATTAAATTGATTCTATGCACCAATAATAATTTTCTGTTGTTTTCCAGACATTCAGGTACTCTCACAAGCATGTGATCCATCTAATCCTGCTAGAGATCCTCCTCTTTACGAAGGTCACAAATAGGACGTCTGTGTGAGAAATAAATAAGACAATCACAAATTTATAATCATTTTATTAAATTTGATGGACGATTATTACAAACTTACAAACTTTTGCTTTATTTATTATTAAACTACAATAAAAAATGTCTCAGTTTTTGTAAAGATCACTACAACATAAAATTATAAATATACTTTTACTAATTATAGTAACAAGAATTTTAATTATTTAATAAATTTTTTTGAATTAATGATAACTAATAATAAATAATAAATAAACATTGAAAAATTACTAAAAATAATACCCTTAAAACTTATAATAACAAAACTAGTACATTAAAAATTCAATTTGAACGTATAATATTGAATATTCAATATTGAACGGATCTAAATTGTTGTAATTCAATTCCAATTGAACGAGTGTTCAAAGAAAAATGATATATCAATCATTTTTTTAATTGTGAAACTGTAAGTTTGAACACAATGTATATTATTTTTATTATTATAAGTTTTAAGGAATATTATTTATTTATTATAAACATTTAATAATTATCAACTAATAAAAACTCTAATTATCTAAACATTTTTACTAATGAAAAATTATTATAAACATAATCTTAAAAAATATTATAAAAATAAAAAAAATATGAAAATTTGTAATTACTTAATTTTAAATTACTATTATCTAATAACTTTAAAATTACTGTATTTATTTATTTAATTTTTATTTTTTAAACTTCTTTCTTAAATTATTGAAAAAATTCACCATTAAAGTAAACAAAGCATAAATAAATTTATAGAATAACATATTAGTCTTATAAAAAAAAAATACATAATTGACTTGCAGCTTAGAAATTAAAAGGTAAAAAAGAATTATTGAATAATATGACTTTAAAATTCCCAAGTATTTTAACAAAACTTTCATAAAAAATTTTAAGAAAAAAATATAAATGATAAAAATTATTTTAATATTTAAAATTCAAAAATAAATGTTAAATAAAAAATATTATATAATTATTTATAAGTTAAAAATATAAATTATTAAAGATAAAATTAGTTAAATTAATAAATGATATATATAGTAATATATACATATACATATATATAAAATGAAGTGAGGATTGAAGGACAAAATAGTGATTTATTTAATTTTAGAGATTAATTTTTAAGGTTTTGAATTTAGTTTTATGATTTTAGGGTATATATTTTATTATTATGTTTGTTATTTTTATCTAGTGTATAATTTATTGATTTTGAATATAAAATTAAAAATTTTAAAAAAAATTAAATCAATATAATGCACATGAATAAATTGAATAAATTTTATACAAATAAAATTAAACAATTTATTTTATTATATTGACTATTATAAATAAAAATAAATGAATAATAGATTAAATGGTAAATCATTAATCTTAATTTTGTTGTAAAAGATTTTAAAAAATTAAAACTCTATTGCAAATAAAATTATAATCCTATTAAAATTAGTTTCTTTATATTATCTAATATTTATAAATAAATTAAATTAGATCTGTACTAAAATCCTAGTTTATATAAATTCCGTAAAGCAATGTCTCGTTCGAGTGTCGTTCTGAACTAGGGTTTCCTGAATAGCCTCCGCCATGGTACGTTTCTCTCGCCATATCATCTCACCATTGTTAAATCTCTTATATTAATGTTTAATATAGAGGTGTTATGATTAAAACAGGGTAAGGGAACTGGAAGTTTTGGTAAGAGGAGGAACAAAACCCACACTCTCTGCGTGAGGTGTGGTCGTCGCAGCTTCCACCTTCAGAAGAGCCGTTGTTCGGCTTGTGCTTTCCCAGCTGCCCGCAAGAGGAAGTGTAAGCCTTTTACTGATTTGCATATACTATTAACATTTTCTTTCTGATTTTGAATATTCGATAAAAGAAATTGTAATTCTTGGGATCGTTTTATGTGAAAAGGTTTCTTAGTGTATGGGTTTTAGTGTACTTCTGGATTTGTTTTGTTTGCTTATGTTGACCGTTATCGGAATAGTTAACTGGAGTGAAAAGGCGATCCGAAGGAAGACCACTGGAACTGGAAGGATGAGGTACCTACGCAATGTTCCTCGCAGATTCAAGAGTGGATTCAGAGAGGGTATGTAATTTCTACGTTTTAGGCCTTTTGTGTGGTTTTCATCATCTCTTGCTGGTTCAAATTTGTTTTCCTTTTTTTGTTGCTGATTTTCTGAAATTGGGGTTTTTAAGGCACTCAAGCGCCACCAAGGAACAAAGGAGCAGCATCTACTGCTTAAGCAAATCAGATAAAGTAACATTTTTAGTTAACAGTGTTGCAGAGAATTGTGTTGCATTGTTTCAAGAGCTATAACTTCATTTACTTTATTAGTTGATTTTGAATTCCTTTAGTTTTAGCTGCACTCAATTTTGGTTAAAGATAGACAAGCTATTGCACTTTGTCCCTTGGCTCTCTTTTATGTTTTAATGAAGTAGTTGATTTTGTGTTTTTATATATATGTGATTGAAACTACTCTCTTATTTGTCCTATTTCTGCAACCCATTAAATTTATTTTGTTACAAAGCTTGTTTGATTGTTGTGTGGATGTTGTCCAACGTGCTACTACTTTGATGCATCCTGTTCTGTGCTTCATAATTTCTGAGTTGAATAGGCGTCTTTAGTACATGTTTCTCCGGTAAAAAGCCATAGTGAACAATTAGATTATTTCTCAATTGATTGACTTGTCTGTTGAGCTCATACCTGTTCACGGTTATTTTGGTCATTACTACCATTCTGGTCTTTAGGACCATTGTGGTTCACATACTTTTGAAAATTATGTCCATTGTTGATGTTATTGTTATATTGAAAAGCGTTCCCTTCATTTTGACCGTTTAAGCCTCCATTTATGCCTTCTAGTGGCCTATTATCAGAAAGCATGAGGAGCCCAATGGTCTCATTGGAGTTCTGCTTGGTCATTTTTGTTTATTAAGAAGAGGCAGATCTCGAATAACCTTATAGGGTACATTTTATTGTTCGTTGCAAGCCTAGTTTTGGTGGGCCATCACTAGAGTGACCATCTGATTTAGGATCGGGCAAGGCAATGGGTCTCACCTGAATTGAACCGAATTGTTTTGCGGGGCAAACTGAATTGAATCAAGTTTTTATTTTGGACTCGGTTTGGATTGGTTATTATTTGTGGGTTAATGACCACAATTGTTGACCCGTTTTCGAAATTTTTGGCCCGATTCATAGAGCTATAACTATGGTGGTTGTCACATGCTTTGGGTTTGCTTCTCCCTAATTGGAGAAATTAAATCAATGGTCTTAGTTCCTCAAAACTTGAAGACATGTTCTTGCTCTATAATGAATCTTTAACGAGATTTTTTGGACATAGGATGAAATTGTATTCAATATTGTCAATAATGTTCATTTATTATAGGTATTTGTGATAATATTGACAAAATGTTAGATGTCGAACAAATATTAATAAAGTATCAGTTAATATTAATAATGACAAAATGTTTAATAATATTGATAAAATATTGACTTTATTTATTTTTAAAATAATTTACCATTAAATATTTTTATTTAATTTTATTAATCATAAAATGTTAGTTTAAATGATTATTTTAAACATTTTAATTATCTATTTTATAAAATTTTGATTTATTGATCAAAATAAATATCATATTTATTTTCATACATGTAATAAATGAAATAAATAATTGATTACTTTGATATTTTTTAAAGTTTATTAAAAGTTTTTGTAATTTTATTTGTCTTTAATTTTAATTTTTGTGAATTTTTTTTTAATAATATTTTTGAAATATTTGTAAAATTTAAATTTTGAAATTTTGATCGATGTCAATATTTTAAATCTTGGGCATAAATGTGCTTTCTATAAAAATGAGAAATAAGATAATATCCATTGAATTCAATTAGATGAATGATTCAGATGTTTTGTTATCCGCAAGGCGCAAGCGTTACTAATGTTTTTGTAAAGCATAAATATTAGCTCAAGAAGAGAAGATGGGTGTTCCCGATTAAGTGTCGTGCTATGTGTGGAAAGTCGGAGCATATTTACTTCTATTTAGTGTTTGGGCATAACTTCCTAGTTCCTAGTTTGACATTGATTGGAACGTTCAAAGCTTTTTCAAAGATATATAATTTTCTGTTTCGAGCATTTCTGAAAGAGTCAGGATTATCTTCTTGTTTTTTCTTGTTTAATCCAACAATATATATACAATCTTAAGTGTTGGGTGATTCAAGGAACATTTTAAAAATATAATATGTTAATAATGAAATAAAAAGGTTGAGATGAAAAGTAAGGAAAAACAAGGATTAAAAAGAGAGAGAGAGCCTGAAAATGCCCTTCAAACTGTTTAGGGTTTATTTGATGTAAAAGGCTTTAATTTGTTTTGGATGAAGGATCTGGACAAGGAGCAAAAAATATACGAGATTATTGCATACAACAATAGAACAGTAGCATTAACACATATTGAAACGGATTAACCTTGAAAAGAAAAAGCATGTTAAAATGGAAAAAAAAAATTGTATATAACATGTTATATGTCCCCTATAAATTTGGGTCGTTGATGTTGTATACGTATCTAATATTAATTCTTTTTTCTAAAAATTGATGATCAAAATTTAATCGTTTTATCACGTGACATATATAACAATTATACACAACTTTGTCGTTAAAACGTGGGGACATAAAACACGTATTCAATAATTCCTCAAAGAATAGAGACTTGGTAATGTTTCTCTATCTTGTTATTGTTTTCTAATAAATCTTGGGAATTTGATTTGACTGGGAATTAGTGGTTTCTCTTGCTTTAAAATCTATTACGCAAAAGAGAAGCCATTTCATGTTAAAACCTGAAAACAAGAATACTCGGTCTTGGTTTTGCCCATGCTAGATTTGCATGGAATACCTATCAATATTCAACAAGGGTTCTCGAAGTAAGAAAACAGAAGTACATAACAAAATTATATACATGAGGGTTAAATGTACCCTAAAAATGAACATATGGGAAATACAAGAGTGAACAAGAGCTTGAGACACGATGTGGTGTATATCTGCATTAATCTCATTATCTACGTACAATTTCTGCATATACCTAGGAAGAACTGATTCTGTTGCAAGAAACTCAAGTCCGCCAAAAAGATTTAGCTGAGCTATGTACATGCGGGGTGAGAATAAATGAAATTTTAAAATGGGGGTAAAATGTAAAAATTGAAATACAATAATCCATTATTGTGCTTTAAATTCACCAAATTTATCCTTATCCTCGTGCAACTGCTTAAATACGTAGTCCAGTTCAGGAAATGATGACAAAAGCAGGAGCTCAAGAAGGTCAAAAGCCAGCTGCTTCAAACAAACAGATGACTGCACAAGAGAATGGGAACATGAACATCACATCAAAAATTTGGAATATAAATACCCGATGTGGAGACATAGTAACCAAATTAGTTACTTATTACATAAACGTTGCCTTAAAGTAGTAGCAAAATGAGACAAGTCATGGCTAGAGAAATAGAACAATCAATAAAAGATACATTATATAACGGATAATACCTGCTTTTCAACCCACCCATCCCTTCCCTCCCCCTTCCCCAAAAAAAAGTGTCAGATCAAACCTTCGAAAATGGTAATTACCTGAATAAAAAAATAAAGATCCTTGGCACATTGTTCATACTCCTTGCGACCAACAAGGCCAACAATTGCAGCTGGTGCATTCTCTGTATCAAGAAAATAAAATAAAAGAAATCCACCATCAAGGTAGGCACTTAAATAAACTACTATGAGTGTGATTTAAGTGCATAAAATAAATAGGATCTTGCAAGATAAATCACCAATCATTAGCTCATATACAAATTTTGCACGTCGCTGTGCTTCTAGATGTTGCTCATCGCCCACTTTAGGTGACAAAACTTCTGTTTTCTGTTGACTGTATGGTGAACCCTGGGATAAATTGGCAGAAGGTGGTGGTCGCCGCTTTGGATGCTTCGTAATGAATATTCCATCAGGCCAAAGGATCTGTTTAAATAAAGAGAGTAAGCCATATCATACAAACATAACCTATGGGCTCCTTGAGCAAACCCAAGCACTAGTTAAGTGGGGAACATAGAAGAGATAGTAACCCCCCTCTCCTCTCCACTCCTCTCTTTTCCTTTGCATCTTTTACTGCCATTCATTTTAAGTGTGAGGAAGATTACTTCCCCCCCCTCCCCCCTCCCACAGAGGAAGATTTACTTATTTGTCAACTATAAGTCTTGGCACAACAAAAGTCTAAATAGAAAAAGAATAAAGTCCCAAACTCTTTTTGAGAGCATGAAGAGAAAATAATTCAAAGGCAAACCTGCTCAAGCCGCTTGATTCCAGAAGCAATGACTGATCCCTTGCGTAAAAGCTGAATTTTTCCTAATAACCAGTCATCAAAGGCATCGCCCATTCCCAACTGTAGGATTTGTTTGGCAACCCAAAAGGCCTTCCGTCTTCAACACACAATCATCCAAAAGAGACTATCACATATATAACCATGCAATATAAATTATCTTGATAAAAAGTTACACATTTAATGCAAAAATAATGCTATCAGACACAGCTCACATTACCATGTGGCTCTTTATATTCCTACTTTGGCAATTTTAGCATTTTGAAAAAAATTAATAACATAAGAAAGATAAAGCAGCATTGGATGGATCATGGCATCAAGCAATCCATGGTTTACTATTGTAATCTAAAAGCCCTGGAAGAAAAATTTGTTCTTGATCCAAGGAGATATAATTGCACAATCAAACATAGGGAATACCTGATCCATCCACCATCTTGGAGCTGGAAAATAACGTCCACCAAGTCCAATATAGGAGCGCTTAAGTTTGGAGGCACCCACTGAAAGAAGAAATATGTCAGTAAAACAAGTCTCAAAAAAGAATCCAGATCTAGCATAATACCTCCAAATAAAGTTAGAAAATTTTCAGTTTTGAAAATATGATCCTTCATATCATGGCCAATTATGAGTATGAGAATTATGTTGAATCCATATATATTTGGGAGGTATTACTAAAAGTATATTAGAAAATAAAAAACATAAAGCAATTAACTAACCTCAGTAGGAATGGTTGGATCAGTGGCAGCATCTAGAAGCAAATTGGAAGTGTTATCCACCTCAGGATTCTCTCCATCTTTTCCAGCCCTTCCTGAGTTTCTGAGTAAAGATGCATCACTCTGTGCCCTATATTCTAAATCACCACCAGAATTCACCAGTGACCTTTGAGTTTCTTTACTAGGACTTTTAAGAGGAGAAGTAGGGTTGCCTTTTGGTTTCAATATAAAACCATCTGCTACAAAGTTATTCTTCATCTGTAATGGAGGCTCCCGGGTTCCAGTGCCTAGAGGTTCTTTCCGAGAAGAAAAATTATCCGTCACAAGCCCACTAGAGTTTGCAGCCCTTTTGCTCTTTTCAGATTGTTTATCATCAAGATCAACTGTTCCAGACAAATATACAAGAATATAAAACTACTCATACGTAGTAAAAAAGATTCAACAATATGTGATTGCTATTGCCAGAGCAAAAATTACTGAAGCCAAAATAAAAATATAAAAATTAGCTTAACAAAAAGCATTCAAACTTTCTATAAAAAAAAAATAAAAAATCTCTGAAATTAGTGTTTTTTGCTTTAGCAATAGCACCACGCCAACAATATTCAGATTTCTACAGTAATCATGATTCACCTGACAATGTTTCGACGATAGAAAATGAATTTGAGAAAATATATGTCTGCATACGTAATACAAAGAATAAGAAACTATTCAGAAGGAAAAAAAAAAAAAACAGATATAACTGCACTTCTATTCCTTATGAAGTACATTTTAAGCTATACAGTAGAAGAAATAATTAACCTGAGAGTCAACACTAAGAAAATCCCAAACTTCAATTGATCCTGAAATTGTTGGGAGCTGCATAACCTTCTGAAGCACAAATACAAAAAATATGATTCAAAATTTAGATGGGGAGAGAAAAAAATCTTTAACCATGAATAAAAGAAACCAAATACTATATAAAACAATAGTTTCCCAGTAGAATGATGCAGTCAGAACATTCTGCATTATTTTGAAAAGTTTAATGCATACATGTAAGAAGGGAAAAAAAAAACTTGAAAGTGTTTAACCTTTAGATAATTGTCAAGCAATTTACATCGTTCTCGTATGACAGGTACATCCAAGCCAGTTGAGAGAAAATGCTTTGGAGGCAAATGAAGGTTGTATTCAGGAAATTCTTTGAGACGCCGATGTAGCTCCTCAAAATGACGAAATCTGCAAGAAAATGGAGAGGGGGAGGAGAAAGAGTCAAGTCTAGAAATCCATGAGGGGATATCACTGGCACAAATTCATAATTTCCCAATTTACAAAATTAAAGTACATTAGGCCATAAAATTATATATAGCACACTCCGAGCACCTTCTTTTAATTGACCAACTGTGATTATTCCCGTCTGTAACAGATATGGAATACACAGCAAACGTTTTTGAGCCACTTTTGACAATATTTGCACCCACAACCTGCAAGTTAATTGAACTTATATTTCTTACTTGTACCAGTAAACTCTAAAACAAATCAACCAAGCAGGATCTTGGAAAACTGTCAAGCTTAAAAGGAAGTACCTCACATTTCAACTTATAAAATGAATCAACTGCCAATGAGTTTTTCAGAGTGTTAACAGTTACACTATGACTATTAGATATAAAAGGTACAGATGAAGCAGCTGCCCCGCTGTGAAGTCTACCCAAACTTTCAGGTTCAGAATCATCGTCAGACTCAGCATCATTGGCATGCCGTTTTGGAGAACTGAGTATATCCTTACCATCTCTAGAACAGAAGCTCGTCCTCTCCAACTCGTGCCAAACATGCAACTTCTGGTTATCAGGTCTCGATCTTTTCTGTCCAGTTTTAGGTAACCTGTGATGTTGTAGTTTCCCTTTATCACTTTTCTTTGCTACACGGCCATCAAATTTCTCAAGTGGATGATGGATATGAGAAATTGTCATATTTCTATTACTTCTACTATCCCAAACCTTAGTTCCAGGAGAATCAAGGCCAGTTATAGTGTCATTCTCTTCGTCTTCAGAAGTATATGAAGTGCTGCTCCCTGACTCAGCTTTCTCTTCACAAATGGTGTTTTCCTTGCAATCTTCTCGATATGAATTTAAAAAAGAACGACTTTGTATTTTCTGAACTGCAAGGTGAGATGAGTTTGCATTCTTAAAATGATCAGAGGTTCTGGATTGGTTGAGAATATCAGAAGGATTAAGCCCTGCGATAGTTTCCTTTTCTTTTGACTGAGATATTGCCTTGATATTATTCTCATTGGGCAGCTTCACATGTGGGGAACCATTAGTTACTTTCTCGCCTGACCGATTTTCACCATCCTTTCTATAGTTTTTCCCTTTTGTCCACATGTTCTCAAAATGTTCGGGAGCAAGGGCATGAGTTTTTCTACGTGAAATCAAATCCAACATTTCGCCCCATTCTCCACTTGAATGGTTTCGCTTAATAACTCCCTCATCAGTACGAGGGGATTTAGAGGAAATAGAACTCCATGAATGAGAAGTTTGAGTGTGGACTGAAAGCAGTGGGTCCTTTGAAATATTTCCATTAACACTATCTTCCGGTGTAACAACAGCATCCCTTGACTGATCATGTTTCAACTGCACAAGTTCAACACCAGTAACAGAAGGATCTACGAACCTAGAAAAATGATCAGAAGAAACTTTTCCAGGTGCATCTGGTTTGGGCAGTGAAGTCTCGTGCACCACGTTAAATGTTTTGCTAGACTTGGTCATATTAATGACTAGGGATTCAATTCTTTCATTAATAAACCTGCCAAGATCAAATTGAGAAATGACAAGAGCATCAACATAAGTAAGTAAAATAAAGATTGACTACCTTGGATTGGCTAAGTTTAAAACAGGTCGAATAACTGCACAAGCCAGAAGCTCCCTGGAAATATAACGAAAGAAAGAACATTGCAGATCTTCATGCTTGAAAGTATACGAAATAAGACCATCCACCAGATACTGCAAAACCTGCAAATAAAAGTGTTCTTACCACTAATGGAAAGGAAGATTAAATGAAGAAACAATAAATTTGAAGTTACAGATTTTGAAAGTCAAGAGTATCAATTCAAGATTTGGGAAGGTAGAAACCTTGTGCTCAGCTTCAGAAGAAAATAAAGCAGGGTGCAATTTATTCTCAGCAGACAGGGCAAGTCTTAGTTTCATATCTCGCTGTTCAATGGTTAACGTACCACATTGTTCAATCTTTGCTTGAGTTGCGCGAAAAAGCTCCAAGTGATTACAAAAGAGGTTAATAAGATCCCTGCACCATCCTGAATGCTTTAGATCCCCATTAATCATCCTATAAATCAAAGTATTCAATTAAAATTACTTTGAGGATTGTGGGGACATAAACCTTGTCAGAAAATCAATCAGATTTATATTCTTCATGCGTACTGATATTTCCGCAAGGACACCATTCATAATATACACCAGTTCCTCTGGACCTTCTTTATCAGGTGTTAATTTTGAATACCAGAGATCCATCACCCACTCAGATACCAGATGTCTAGTGAAATGATCAATTGAATCCTCAACTACAGGAGAGTTCACTTTCCTTCTCCATTCAGACTTGTTAACAGCCTTTTGTGATTCATGACGTTTACTTTGATTGAGAGTATTTGCTGGTTTTCTATTATTGCATGTTGCAGCTTTCCTCCGCATTTCAAAATCGAGTGACAAATATCGAAGAATAACAATTAGGGAAGCAGCGGCAGGCAGATTGACCCAAACAGAAGAACTTGTCACTATGATAAAATATGTTTCAGAGATTAAAAAATAATGACGGTGACACATAACACTAGTACCTACGAATTTTGAAGCAAGAAAAGAGAAGTAAATAAATACATTAATCTATCAGGAAGATAACAATGTCGCCCCAGCAAACTTTTTAATGTTAAATCGATATCAACAAGTTCTTTAACTAAAGTGACTCCCGAGAAAGAAACAAGCCCAATTTTTATAGGCAAACAAAAATTAAAAGAAAAAACCAAGGACAACAATTCATGCTAAGCAGAAATTGAACCACGATTTCAAGACAAAAGAATTTAACAGTTAAGTTGACATGAACCTCGCACATTAAGGTAAGATAAGTTACCGAAATAGATGTAAAAACTTACATGACATGAGGTAAGATAAACCCACGACGCATATGCCTAGAACGACAATCCGCTTCTTGGCTTCCTCGACTAGGTCGCGAATTGTCACCTGCTGCTTCTGCGAGCTCATACTTGAACAATTCCAACTTTCTTCACTCCACCAAATACATTAAATTCGACAGCAATCCAGAGAAACGAGAGCCCAAATCAAGTCCACATTCCAAGTAATTTCGCTCTTGGATCATGCTCAGAATAAGCTCGAAGTCCCGGAATGAATTCAAGCCAGGGCATTACAGGAGAAACGTGATCGGATAACGAGAATTAGGGCATGGGAAACAAGGGAATGAGAATCGAAATGGAAGAAAAGGGGTTGAGAATGATTGAAAGAATTTGGATTCAATGCGAAGACTGTTAGGTTTTGATTAATCCGCCTTGCTTGCATGAGTGATTTAATGCCTGCAGCGTGTGTGTAGTAACATTCTTTTTCTTTACACCCTTTCTTTCTCTCTCTTCGTGTCATCCTCTCAGGTTGCTTTTGGGATTTGTTCCCCTTTCACCGTCCAGTAATATACCTAACAGTCTAACAATGCTATAAATGATATGTACAATAATATTACCCATAGCAGCATTTTACTTATTGAAAAGGGGAAAATTTAGACCAAAAAAAAGCCTAAGAATAGAGGATAAAGTATTTGAAGATAAAAAATTAAAAATAAAGAATTTAAATGAAAAAAATGAGTTAAAATATAAGGTCAAATAAAACTTAATTGTTGAATAATAATTATCTAGCATACGTATTGTTTGATCGTATATAAAATCAAATTGAGGAAAACTATTGGGTTGACTAACAATTATTTTTTTAAAGAGGTCAAGTTAAAGATTGTGTATTGAAAATTATCTTAATTTACATATTTTATTTTATGTATTGTTTATTGATTATTAAAATACATATATTTTTTCTTTTAAATATGATATATTGATGAGTTAATATAGAAGAAATGTATATTACAAGATATGCAATTATACTAGTAATATGTTACATGCATTTGAAAAGCAAATTTTTTTTTTTAAAGGTGTTGAAGTCTATTTTTTTTATATATAAAAAAAATTTATTTAAATATTAAATAAAAAATATATATTATAATATAAAATTAGTAAAAACTACGATAAATTTTCTTCAATTTAATATTAAATTTTTCATGTCATATCATAATAAAGACATATAGTTAATTTTAAAAAAATACATAAAGATAACACATAATAAATAACCTATAACGAAAATTATTTAATAAAAAAATAACAATATAATGAGTTAGTAAATATTGATATCATGCATATATAAAATAAAGTTTCTAACTAAAAAATATAATAAAATGAAAAATTTAATCAAACACCTTAAAATTTATAAGTGTTAAAATTAAAATTAAAAAAATATATGAAAATATATAGAATAAGATATGATTTAAAATGTTAAGCTTTATATTATATTTTAAAAATATATGTTGATAAATAATATAAGATATACTAATAAAAATAAAAATAAATGGAAATGTAAATAAATAAAGAAAATTTCAAATAAATCTAAAAACATTATAATAAAATGTGAAAAAATATAATATTAAATAACATTAAAATTTGGAGTAAAATAATATACGATAAACTTTGGCTATACGAGTAATTAAACCTTAAATCTGAACTTTCTCATCATGTTTATTTTTTAATTTTTAGTTTTTATAATATTTAATTTAAAATTAAATATTTAAAATATGATTAATACTTATTAAATTTAAAATTATTTTTATATAGTATACAATTACAATTATACACGTGCAACTTATATTTACTAAGTATAAGAATAAAGTACATATTAATTATTTTACACACAATTTATGTCATGTTTATTTAAGTATTTATTAAATATTATTAATATATATCAAAATATTTAAAAAAATTAGACACAATATATTATTATAAATAAAATATTTATTAAATATTAAAAATATACATATAATTTTTTTTTTTTTTTATAATTTGACATAGGTATCGTAAAAAGCTCTGTCCCAGTTTGAAATATGAAAATATGAAACGTTAACATGTTAAATTAAAATAAAATTAAGGAAAAATATTGGATAAACTACACATAAAAGCTATTATTTTCTTAACGAATGAATGATGGCTGTTTTTAAAATAAATTAGATTAAAGAAAAATAATTGATATATGCAATTATTTTTAAATTGTCTTCCATTTTTGACCTCAAAAAACAAAGAAATATGCTTGGGTGAAAATGTAAATTTCAATTTAACATTATGGGCTTCATGGCAAAGTCTCGGCTCTTGACCTTCGGATTAGTACCAATGATGAATGATGTTTCGGAGACAAATTATTCAATATTTTTAGAAAAAATTATCATAGAAGTCTTTTTATTTTTATAAAAAGTAGTATTTAGTTCTCTAAGTTATAAAAAATATATTTAAATTTCTTTGTTTTAAAAAATGTACTTTTAAATCTATTACTTGTAAAAAATGTGTCAAATAATGACAAAGTTAATTTTTTATTAAATCTAATGAAAAAATAAATGTGTTACATGCATATTTATATTTTTCAATATATATTATATATATATATATATATATATATACCTAAAAAAATTAATCTTTAATTAAAAAATTACTCAATTTTTTAAATTTAAAAAAAAAAATTTAAATAAAATTTTCAATGTAATTTAAATAAAATTTTATTGTCTAATACTTAAAGTCACAACTTAGATAATGAAAATTTTATTTAAAGTTTGATCGAATTCAATAAAATTTAAATATAATTTTTATTGTTTAATATCTAAAATCATAAATTAAATAATGAAAATTTTATTTTAGTTTAATCAAAAGAAATTGTAAAAAATTAGAATAATTTTTTAATTAAAAGTTATTTAATTTTGATATATCGAAAAATATAAATATGCATGTAACACATGTACTATTTCGTTAAATTTAACAAAAAATTAGATGAAAAATTAATTTTTTCCTTATCTAACACATTTTTTACAAGTAAAAGGACTTTAAAATAATTTTTTCATAAGCAAATGAATTTAAAGGACGTATTTTATAAACTAAAGGACTAAATAACACTTATTGCATAAATAAATGGATCATTTCGATTTTTCATCCTTATTTTTATAAGAAGTGAGATAATGGGTATTTTAATTCAATAAAAATATAAAATTAATATAATTATTTTAAAAAAAATATAATTATTTAATATTTAACAAAAAAATATTATAATAATATTATATTATATGATTAAGGAATAATAACCTATTTCAGATGGCTTCTTACCTCAACATTTAACATCAGCTCCATACAGATAAATTTTCTCTCCCTTCCACTCGTACTTCCCAATTCCGCAAATTCAAAATTTCTAGATTTTGGAATTTTTTTTCTCTTCCAATTTTGCCTTTTTGACTTCAAAGACGTAATGGCTTCTCGTAGACGCATGCTCCTAAAGGTCATCATCCTCGGCGATAGCGGGTAAGATCTTTCTTTGACCTTTAAATTTTGTGTCTCTCTGCTTCATTGCCAATAACATGTAATGCAAAGAAAGGTGACGTTAGGTTTGTTCTGTTATAAGGAAAATTCTCACCTGTAGGTGGTCACTGGTCAGTTGGTTGTTTCAGATTTGATGTTTTTTAGACTTCTAATTAAACTGGCGTTTATTTTATTGATTTATGTTGCAGGGTTGGCAAGACTTCGCTGATGAATCAGTATTCTCTAAAATCTAAATATTTTTTCCCCCCTTCTTTTTTCATATATTTTGTAAATTTGGTATCCAGTGTGATGGACTGGTAATTTTTTTAATTGCTGATTGGATGCGTCTTAGGTACGTGAATCGTAAATTTAGTAATCAGTATAAGGCGACGATTGGTGCCGATTTTCTAACAAAGGAGGTTCAGGTTGAAGATAGGTTGTTCACCTTACAGGTGAGACAGCTATCGGCCTTTTTAATTCTTTCCCTGCTTAAAAATTAGCTTAACATTATGTTCTGCTTCTAAACTTAACATTGATGTCGTTGATGTAAAGTATGTTAATGGAAGACATTGTTATGTATTGATCAATACGTTATGTTGCTATCAATTTTCAAGAAATTCGACCATGGCTGTGTTCCCTATTGTTTCAAGTTGTAAACGTTTGTGTGTCTTTCATTTTTGCTGCTGCAGTAAAGTTTTTTCTTTCTGATTTGTTTCCAGTTGATTAAATTGCTTTAGCATGCAGAATTCTGAAGGTAATATGTTGTATAATGTTCTGAGTGGAAATATTGTTGAAGTAGATTTGGTTTGATCAGCCGGGTGATGTTGGTTAGTGTGTAATAGGATACGTGACCTGTCAATTTTCGGATTATAGTGAGATTAATTTTTTTATTGCCAAAGTTTAGCCTATTCGTCTGGGTTATGAAGCAATGATGAAACTATAGCCACAGAACAAGAGCGAGTGAGTGAGCTATTATGATGCTATGAAGACGCTTGAGATCTGTGTAATGTCATATTTACTATTTTTTCTCCAAACTTGACATTGAAACCTAGGTACAAAGTTCGATGAGTTATTATTCACTGTGAAACTTGTCAAAACCACAATTTTCTTCTGGTTCTTCCTTGCTGGACACTATCCTAGATTTTTTAATCATCCATGTCTTAAGGTTGACACCATTGCTTTGCATTGAAACAGATTTGGGATACTGCTGGGCAAGAAAGATTTCAAAGTCTTGGTGTGGCATTCTACCGTGGTGCAGATTGCTGTGTTCTTGTCCATGATGTCAATGTCATGAAATCATTCAATAATCTTAACAACTGGAGGGACGAATTTCTGATTCAGGTAACTTTGGTGAAATTTGCTTACAAGCACCCTCAAAATACTTCATATTAACCGAGAAGTTGACTCCTATTTTTGTATATCTGACGTCCAGGCTAGTCCATCTGACCCTGAAAACTTCCCATTTGTTGTGTTGGGGAACAAGGTAGATGTTGATGGTGGTAACAGTCGAGTGGTAAGATGTATTTCTTAGCCATGCGTACACACTTTTTCCCTTGTCCTGCTCAGTTCGTTACACACATGGAACCCAAAAAGTTCCACATTTATGCTGTTGTTGCTTATAGTTTCCTTTGGTTTTAGGTCTCTGAGAAGAAAGCAAAGGCATGGTGTGCTTCCAAGGGAAACATACCATACTTCGAGACGTCTGCAAAAGAAGGATTCAATGTGGATGCTGCTTTTGAATGTATAGCCAAGAATGCACTCAAGAATGAACCTGAAGAAGAAATGTAAGTTAACTTGATGAAATTTCAACTTTGCTGCAAACACTTCTATTTAAGTGTTTTGTTCAAGAATATGGAAAGAAGCAAAATATATTGATATGCAAGGAGCATTATTTTCTTTGGGCATAAAATTTGGACCATTCATTTAATGATTTAATCCATGGATTTTCTATTCCAAATGTGGACTCCAAACTATATTTTAATTACTAAAAAAAAATTTGTATGTGATACTGTCACGTATTTAAATTTGACTTTTGATAAATGAACTCATTCTGTGCAGGGGTGGATGTATGTGTTAACTAGAGGGGGCACGTGCCCCATCTCACTTGATGAAAATATAATTTTACGTGTAAAATTTTATAAATTTTATAAACAATTGATCATGTTTAACACGTAGTACTCCCTTTCAACTTTACTTTTGAGCACATATTCTAAATTAAAAATATTTTATGCTCAAATTTTATGTTTAAGCTCAATTTTTTTAATTAAAAAAATAAAATAAAAAAAAAACCCACATTTTGATATTTCTTTGGTCAAAAAATTTATTTTTAATTTATTTAGCTCTAATATTTAGTTTATTTTTTATATAAAATTTTTCTTATAAATTTTGTTATTTAATAGTACCCCTTGCTTATTTAGAATCCTAAATCCGCCACTGATTCTGTGGGTAACATTTTGTGATGTTCACAAACCAATCACGAGCAAATGTTGTAGTTCTCTGCTACTTGGCAGCAACATGGAACTTGATAAAATATGCTTGCAGGAGGTGCTACCTTGGCTCCTGAATAGATCACATCCTTTACATGTGGCATTACCTATTAATTTTTATCTAATGCTGGATTACAAATGTACACTTCGCTTTGTAGAGTTATAAGAGGCATCACTTGGTTCTTATCTCTATAGCACTGCAAAGATGGGATGATCATCATTTCCTACTCCTCTCGTTCGCATTCCCTCTCTAATTTTGTGCAAAGTACTAATTAGTTGTTTTGGATTTTCTTTTCTGGCAATGAAAGATATCTTCCGGACACAATCGACGTGACTGGTGGGGGACGGCATCAAAGATCTACCGGGTGTGAATGTTGAGTTAGTACACAAATGGGCTTCATTTCTTGCATTAATACAAGTATTTGTTATTGATTATTTTAACTGAGATGTTCTTACCAAAAACTAATATCATAGTCAGGGTTATGACATCAATTTGTACTATAAGTGAGTTGGAGAAGCATTCTTTTGTTATTTTATGTGTTTTGTAGTTTTTGTATAAAGGGCTCTACCAGGCTTTTAATTGTCGCCAAAAGTATATGTTTGTCTCTTTATTTTCAACCATTCACTTTTTTCAAATCACACTATTCACTTGAGTCTTTATCTCTTGTAAAAGTGCGTTTAGTAATCATGTAAAAAGTATACTTTGATTTGTATTTTTATGCTCTTTTGTTACATATATAAATAAGTGACTGAAATTACAATTGTTGTTAAAATTACAGTTTAGCACTACCCATAAAAAGCATGTTCTAGTGTGGAGCATTTTTTTTCTTTTTTCTTTTTCGGATTATGGGTAGAGGAAGGAAGAAACAAAGAAAAGAAAGAAAGAGAGTGTATGAAGTAAAAATTGGAAAAAACTAGCATTTATACAACTCAAAATTGTCGCCATGTATAGTAACTAATGTGTTCTTGTGAAAACTAAATAAACAAAAGTGGCTTCAAAAACGGCGTAACCCTAAAATATTTTTCAACCTATATAAGACATTTTTGAGGCAGTAACTTACGTTATGTTATTTTAAGAAAACTTAAGAGACGTTTTCCTAAAGTTTTAATTCTTTATGTTTTGCATGCCTTTAAAAGTTAAAAGTCATATTCTTTAATATTTAAATTAGAATCATTGCAAAGAATTAGAATCAATAATCGAAGAAATCTTCTATAAAAAAAAAAATCGAAGAAATCATTATATATATAAAAATAAAAACTCTTGAAGAAATGGTACGTTTCGTCAATTCAATTAAAGGGTAACTGACGACACTTTAATCGTCCTTATGAAACTGATCGATGGACGGCTACTGATAACGTGGAAACAATATTGTCAAATTCAAATTTCATAAATTTTAAGCCAATTAAGTATAATTTTATATCGCGTAGGTCCAAGTCTAGTTTCGAAGGAAGAGTAACTTTTACATGTGAAGTTGGAAAAGGTTGGGTAGCAAATTGGTGACATTTGTCAAGCTGAGAAACTATTTCAGTTGGATAATAAAACTTCAGGACTTATTGTGTGTTTGACTTAATGATAAGCATATACAATATTGTTAACTTTTTTAAATAGTTCAAAATTTTGGAAAAATTGATTTTTCCAACAATTTTTAACACTTCATACAAATAAGGTCTTAATTTTATTGCCAAATGAAAAAGAATCAATGTGATAAATGAAAGAGATTGAGAGAAAGTGTTGGAGGTGGTGGTGGAAGAAGTTGCAAAAATTTGAAGAAAGAATATGAGAATCATTTTTTTTAAGGATTTTTTTATTTTTTATTTTATTATGTTTAAAAAGTCCATAAACATCTTAATTCATACAATTTTAAAGTTGTGCCGTTGTGGATTATAAACCTAAACCTAGTATTAAATTTTGTTCAAAAGATGATGTTTCAATCTAATCTTCATTTATTTTTCAAAAAACGATGCTACGTTTTTTAATTGATATCTTTCTATAGCATATTGTTGGCCATTAATAACGTGGAAAAAGAAATAAAAAAACAAAATGTTTCCAAATTCATAATACCTAGCTTAATATATATTTTGTATGAAAAATTATGCATTATTGAGTTTGATCTTGTGTTGTCTAAATCTAATTTAAATGTGTAAAAATAAAACAAGTGTTTATTTTAAAGTCTTTTATTATTTTCAATAATATCCATTAATATGTGTCATACACTGCATTTCGGTGTATACACGGAAGAAGAGGGAAACAAATGATCATGCTTTTAAAAAAAAAAAAATTACACAAAAGTCCCATAGTTATTGAGTCAAATACTAATAGTCTTATTATTATAAAAAATAATTACATTTAACCCTATAATTATTAAAATTATGATTTAAAATCTTATAATTATTCAAACTAATGAATTTTGGTCCAAAAATTAAAGTGCAATTTTTATACTAAAATTTCTAATTTTTACATCGGATTAAAGTGCTGATCATAAATTACTGGACCTATGACATTTCCCCCTTAATTACACTATATTCCTGTTTTCGACTCTTCCAAAAGGGAAACAAACGCATATCTTCATCAATATTTACAACCCTTTGTCACTCTCTACTAAGAAGAAATATGAGGTTTACCCAAAACATTGAGACGCCTAAACTGATAAATGTTAGTTCGTTGTATTTATCATTTTCATCAAACTGTTGAGAATTAGATCAAAAAAAGTTTCCTTTCACAAACATATGCATCTATGTTCTGACTCCTTTTTCTTAATCACTTTACAATCTGAATTTCATTTCACATATGTGAAATCACACATCAAGGCTATCATTCATATATTTAGGTTATGAGAAACAAAAGAGAATTTTTATGTTACAAATAGGCAACAAGAAAGAAAAAGAGTGTGAAGCAGACTTGAAATAAATTTATAGAGATATGACAAGTAGAGCGTGTGAAACAAAGTAAGCAGAATAAGAAGGGGCCGAACTGTTTGATTAAAGTTTTTGGTGAAAGTTCATGAAGTTTCCAACTCAATAAACTTTTTTAATGGCTCATCTTCATGCATTTAATTCCAACATTGCAGCTTTGAGTTCTAGACGAGAATTGGGTTTAATTCAAAATTAAGTCTTGGGTTGGTACAAGACTTGAGGTTTGAGATTTGAGTTCAGTAGGAAGACAAACAAAGGAAGTATCTTATGCTAAGTAAGTTGAGGAAGAAGATGGCTGATATTGGAAAACAACGGTTGATTGCAATACTTGTAATTAGTTTTCTTCTTTTAGCTTCTGTGTTTGTTTCAGCACACGAATACTATAAAGAAAGACAATATTCAAGAAGCATTGTTGAGACTAAAGAGGTTGAATCAAACAATGTGAAAATAATGGCAACTTCTTTGTGGCAACAAGGTCCAGTGACTTACAGGCATGTTTGGCCGGTGAGTTTTCTTGTTCATTCCCTAATTACAAAAGCTGCTTAGTGCTTGTGAAACTATTTGAAGTGCTTATACTAAGAAATTGGATGAACAGGAAATGAGATTTGGATGGAGAATTGTGATTGGTACTATAATTGGATTCATGGGGGCAGCACTTGGGAGTGTGGGTGGAGTTGGTGGGGGTGGCATTTTTGTGCCAATGCTCACTCTCATCATTGGTTTTGATCAGAAATCGTCTGCAGCAGTATCAAAGTGTAAATACTCTCTCCAGTTCTTTCTTCCTTCAAATCAGCAAAAAGTTCAGTCCTTAAGTTGAGCGTTTTTTGAAGTTTGTGCCCAAAATATCCCAAATTCACATGTACACCCTATCCTTAACTCATGTACAATGTGTAATTTATACCCTTACATAACTCATTTACAGTTATTCGTACCGAAAACATGCGATTTTTAGCAAAATTTTACTCAAATCCAAAGAATTCATGATTTTAGGCCTCAAATCCATAAAAAATATGCTAACCCTTCACTCTTAGGCTGAAACAACTTAATGTAAATTTGAGGACTCTATATGTATGATCAGGTATGATATTGGGAGGAGCAGCTGCTACTGTTATGTACAATTTGCGACGAAGGCATCCAACACTTGAGCTTCCCATCATTGACTATGATCTTGCACTCCTATTTCAACCAATGTTGATGCTAGGAATCAGTATTGGAGTTTCTTTTAATGTGCTTTTTCCTGATTGGATTATCACTGTATTGCTAATTGTTTTCTTCCTAGGTAATTAAACACTACTACCCTGATTTCTTACAATTCTCTATTTTTCTCACACTGGACAACGTTCTCATTTGACTTTCATGATCTGCAGCCACCTCGACCAAGTCGTTTCTTAAGGGTATCGAAACTTGGAAAAAGGAAACTAAAACTATAAAGGTTCTTTAGCTTTCTTGTAATCTTGTTAATTTGATTCTCTATTCACTTCTTTTACTCAATTTCTTCCAATGTGAACTTTCATCATTCAGGAGGCTGCTAGGGAACTGCAATTAGATGGTGAGTTACAAGTTAGAACATATTTTACTTCACTTGTTGGCAGAGGTTCTAGATTGTTCAGTAACAAGCTCCTTTATCTTTTCTTGCAAATGAAGAAGCTAGAAGCAATTCTAGACCTATAGAAACAAACAATAGCTATTTGAAAGAAGCTGAGTCTGAAACAGAAAAGGTAGAAACATTGCAGCCTTAATTTGAACAAAACATAGTTTGAAAAGGGACTTATTCTTTTGTACGTAACAGGTTTCTATTCTTCATAATGTGTACTGGAAAGAACTCTCACTTCTTGTTGCTGTTTGGGTTCTAGTACTTGTGCTTCAAATTTCTAAGGTTTTATTCACCGTGAGGTTTATTTCTTTAATCAAGTCCTAGTTTTCAACATTTCCCTGTGTCTTTTTTCTTCATGGTATGAGATTGATAACACTTGACTCATCGGCGCAGAGTTACACAAGAACTTGTTCCTCGCTATATTGGATACTAAATTTCTTGCAGGTACATTTTATGCAAAGGAGCAATTTGAACTATAAGAACTAAGTGCCAAAAAAATGGAGCTTAATTAATATTTTTTAAATATTCAATGAGTTTCAGATTCCAGTGACAGTTGGAGTAACTTTGTATGAAGCAGTGAGTTTGTACCTAGGAAGGAGAGTGATTGCGTCAAAAGGAAATGAAGGAACAAAATATAGAGTGCATAAGCTAATTCTATATTGTGCCTTGGGAATGATAGCTGGTATGGTTGGTGGACTGCTTGGTCTTGGTGGAGGATTCATATTAGGTCCTCTATTTTTGGAGCTCGGAGTTCCTCCTCAGGTAAATTATATACATCCCTCTACAGGTTCGGGATCAAAAGGTTTAGTTTTTAAGTTTTATATCTAAAATGGTAAAACTGTTGTAGGTTTCAAGTGCAACAGCCACATTTGCCATGACATTTTCTTCATCAATGTCTGTTATAGAGTTTTACTTCTTAAAAAGGTTTCCAATTCCTTATGGTAACTTTCTTGTGCACTCTTTCAATTTCAATTTATTCTACACATTATGTACAGCTGGCATAGTATTCTAGGGACAATTCGATGAGAACTTGTTCCTGCTATTATGGGCTTCAATACAGTTATTGCCAGGAAGTTCATGTTGGGTTTCAAAAAATTATTTTTTTTCGTCCTCTTTTGCTTGCAGCTTTGTACTTGTTTGCTGTGGCAGCTCTGGCTGCACTGGTGGGGCAACAATGGGTGGGAAAGGTGGTCAATGTACTAGGAAGAGCGTCTTTGATCATCTTCATTTTGGCTTTGATAATATTTTTGAGTGTAATATTACTAGGTTTGTATAGTCCAAAATGCTGCTTTCTTAGTTTGTGTTTATATTTTTTTCAATCTTCTTCTTATTTTAATTGGAAGATGGGGTATTTTTGTCTTTGAACAGGTGGGGTTGGCATAGCTAACATGGTTAAAAAGATTGAGCACAAGGAATATATGGGTTTTGATAAAATATGCTCATAATCCTTCAGCTTTCTACTCCAGCTATATTATATCTTAGAGCAAAAAAGTAAGAACAAAATAAAATTGGGATCATCAAATGGGTACTAAAATGTGAATTAGTACTATATTATCTCTAAAAGTTGTTTCCAATTTTCTACATTAAATTGTCTAATTTTATTAAAGATAAAACTATTTTCGTATGATTTTTTTTTTAAAGATAATTAAACATTTAGTGTCTCTTCGTTGTAACATGTTCAACATCTGGCAATCGTGATTTATTACCTTGGAGTTCTGCAATGAAGTTGTTTATAACATCAACAAGACAAATATTTTATCATCAAAACAAATAAGGAACAAAATCACTTGTCTCGAAGCATGTGTTCCACCACATGTACAATCAATCAAGTGTTATTATATCAGTGTTTTCCATTTATCTTAATATTTTGTATATTATTTATCTTCTTAATAATTGACATAACACTACATAATTAAAAGGAGAAAAACAGTAGAGTTGGAAAAGCATGATGAAGAGCCCTATGACACTAAAAATTACATAATTATGATATCAATTTAAAAATTACATTGGCTTTGGCAAGGTAGCATTTTTAATGCTTTTATAGAGAAAACTTAACCAAGAGAATGTGTACTGTGGTCTGTGTGTACATAATTTCTTCCATCATTCTTGTTATAAATCATTAGCCCTTGTTTAAAATTTAGTCATACATTCCTATAATTCATCTTTGGCAACTTTCTCGTTCGATCTCAAGTACTTGTTGATAGATCCTGCCAAGTCCTTCAAGCTGGATTTTGTAGAAAGTTTAATCTGAAGAGCATAACAAGTTTATAGCATCAGATGACTAACAATTTTTAACAGTAAATTGTAATTAAGAAATCTGAACATTTGGTTAAGAGTTACCGGATTTGTTTTATCACTGGCTGGGTAGAATAAAAGTGTTGGAAAATCATCTACCTGCAGTACAATAGATTAGAGGTTACATAATCATTTTAAATGACTTTGTCTAAACATGAGCTGTGCTTAGTGGTTTTGTTATTTCACCAGTACAAAAAGCAACAAAATTGAGATTCAGAATTTTCACACCACTTACTTGCAGCTTAGGATGCTCATTTCCAGAAGCATCAATTCTTGCAAAGACTAGATTATTAGATCCCTTGAAGTGCTTAGACAATTTCTCAACATGTTTGGCTGTGGTCTCGCATGTGATACACCATGGCGCATGTACCTATTTCACAAGACTGACTATAAGCTTTCCTAAGTAGATAGAAAAATTCTCCAATCCAAAAGGCTGCACTTCTGCAATCCAATTCGGATATGAAAGATTGAAAAGGAAAAAGAGATAAAGAGAGAAGGACAAGCATGACATGTATATGAAGCAGAACTTAATCATGACATCTATAAAATTGATCTATAATTCTTGAAATAAGAAAATGTTTTCCCTCTATTTCTTAAGACTGAAGTTGCAGGAAATTGAGTGGGGTACAAGATCCAAAATATGCAAATGATTGCAGGAATTCAACCGCATCAAAGCACATGTAACAAATCACACCGAATTCAAGAGAGCAATCTCATGCAGACCATTTAAGTCAAAAGTTCTGTTTGATTCCAGCACAAAGAAAGAGATCTCAGATTTTTGAACGAACAAAAACAAATTAAAGATATAAGAACGTGCATACCTCTAGAAGAACATTATAGGGACAGCTTAAAACCAGTTCATCAAAAGTCTTTCCTACTACGATCTGGACAGTTGCATTACTCTGCAATATTAAAATCACAAAGACGGTGGTAAGACTGCATTTTTGCAGCAAATTATGCATAAACCAAAATAAAATAAAAGGTTTCCAACTTATACCTTAACATATCACATTTAAAATCTATATGCAAGTACTTGTGCATTTCATGTAAATGACAAGAGAAGCATAAGTTATGAAGCCAACATGTTTCTTAAATTGGTGAAATAAACCTAATGAACATTTAGATGAGTTTTTTTTTTTTGTGTGTGTGTGTGGATACGATGAGAACATTGAGCAGAGTTACCATTTAGAGAATTAACTAGCAATTTGAAACAACATGAACCAAATTATTTTTGGAAAATTACCAAAAATAATACCATTCAAATTTATAATAACAAAATTAGCACCACAATAATTTTGAACGTTCAATATTGAACGGGTCTAAATTGCCGTCGTTCAATTCCAATTGAATGGTTATTAAAAAAAAAATGATATATTAATTATTTTTTTAAATTGTGAAAATATAAGTTTGAACATAGTGAGTGCTATTTTTGTTATTATAAATTTTAAGGGGTGTTATTTTTGTTGTTTTCTCATTATTTTTTTCTTTGATTAAAACATTAACCTAATTCTTACGTGAATTGATTTTCTAACCATTGTTCCATGATCAAGACAGAAAAGTAGCTAAATCAAATATAATTTGAATAAAGGATGTTAAGGTTTCCACGAAAAATACAAAGGGCCCACATTATCTGGGATAGGCTGTGATTTGAAGTATGGAGACATTGTACCGCGCAGAAGCCTAGAGCAGAAATCCTATAAAAGCCAATGACAGATAACACATTAACCACTTTGCGAAAGATTTTCCAAAAGGAAGAACAAAGTTAAAAATATTATGGGTCAGAATCATTACTTCTATGTTGTTTGGGGTTGGATCTGCCTCAAGTAAAAACTTAGTGCTGACACTGTTATCAAAAGCAGTCACCTAGAAGGGACACATAGGAAATGAGAACAATCCCATTACCAGGGCAAGAGTTAAAGAGAAACAAAGCAAGTAAAACTTAACGGAAGCCACATAGATGATAATTGAACAACTAACCACAGTGTTCTTCGATTCTTCAAGCCCAAACAAATTTAAAAAGGGCTTTGCAAGGTTTTCATCCAGAATGTCGATATATACGAACATCAGCTGCAAACAAAGAATTATATGATTAGGATATTTGTGCAAGTACAAGTTACTCAACAGTTTGAACAAGTAAAAGTTTTGCTCCAATTAGATACCTTTGACTTGAACTTTCTTGCAACATCTTGAAGAGGCTCCAGAAGTTTCTTGAACTCATCCTCCTTAGCAAAAACAATAACCTGCAGAATGATGAAAATTAAGTCATTGAAACAAGAGACATTTATAAGCATGCCACCATATCAATTATTTTCTTCTGAAACTGTAATTTATGATAATCAAATGAGAGAACAAATATTAGAAATGATACTGACAGAAAATCATTATATTAATAAATGCAATGGCACAAATTATCATAATAAGGACTCAAGTTCCAGAAAGACACTAGAAACAGATGATATAATTTATTGAATATTCTAGAAAGCATTCAGCCTAATATTTTTTTGTTTCTAAAAAGAGTTATACAGAAAGTCATGATATTATTAATTGGGGTTGGGGTCACTTATATTTTTAAAGTATTACTACAAGCGGGAACAAAGTTTAGTATGCTTCAACGGTGGCAGTAACTTTTAGGTACATAAACTGTACTGGAAGCATATCTTCAACAAGGACGAATAACCAAATAATGCCTCAAATGCTTTGGAAAAATATCCTTTTATTTTAAATTAATTTTTTATTTCCATTATTCAGTTCATGGTAACTGAATTGATATAGAGGTGATTGATGAAAACAGTATTAGTATATAAATACAAGTATTTTGTGAGAATCTAGATTATTTATGCAAGTTTTAATATTTTAGGATTTTATATTCATCATGTTTTCATATTGACAGTCTTTTAGTTACTGATTCATGTTATACTGCTGGGAGGCCAAGTTATGAGTATATACATAAGGGCAACTTTATCATCGTAGCAGTAATTAAAACTGGTTAATGATTGATATTAAATGAATTTGGCTTCTCCCCATCTATTATGCTCTCCAAATCTCTAATCTTTTCTTCTTTCCCATTATTTCTCTTCTAATTTTGCATCAGAGACACGATGCAAAAAAATTCTTTCCTGCTTCTATATAATGTCAAGTGTTAATACCCCATTAAAAATTTAAAACCAAGACAGTCAAAAAAAGAAAGAATCATATTTACACTTTGTAAATTATATTTAAAGACCATGCAGAATTGTTGAGGGGTTTCCATCTTTGTATATGACCTTGTTTTCTCACTAATAAAACGAACTTCACATTTGTTTAGAAAGAGCAACAAGATATATATCATATAGAGACAACTGGAGAAAAACAGGAAAGCATCTAGACTTGGGGTAGGGGGGAGGAGAAATTGGAAGTATGACAACCTGAAGTTTAATAGGACCGGAATAAACTCTGACTTGATTAGTCTCAGTAAGTTTGGTAACAAGTGGAAACTTGTTATAGTCCAAAAACTGCAATAACTTCACCTTTTCAAAGGTCCCTTCTGCATAGCAAAAAATGCACAGTTCAATGTCACTAAATTCAGGTTGACAATGACATCCATTATTTTCCAGAGATATGAAACAAGCAAGCCAAAGGACAAAGTATAAGTCCAAAACACTTATAGAGTTAAACTACCAGTTGAATTTTACACAAACTACAAGTATTTTAACAACAAGAATTTGATAATGATATATCACATCAACCACTAATATACGTGAAACTTTGAACACTTTTTAATGCATGGACTAGAAATAGGATAAACATATTCCTTACTTAACAAAAAATAAAATGAGGAGAAGAAAACTTAGGCATTCATCAAGCCTTTGCAGAAAACAGTGCCAATAAATAAACAGATACCAACTTACAGACTCACCATATACTGTGTATCTTTCAGGCTCACTTTTGACAATTCCAAAGAAAAGATTGGTAGGTTTTATGTCTGGGAAGAGAGCTTTGGCAGCCTCAATGCTGCCCACCTCAACAAACTGGGTTTCATTGTCAGCAGCAGCTGCCTTCACAAATTCTCCGTAATCATGCCCCTAGGGAAGTTAAACGATTTATAAACAAGACTGCTAGTACATAACACAACACTGAAACCTTTTTGTTATTAATAAGGTCTAAATAGATTTTCATGAATGGAACTTGAAAGGCCAAATAGCTTCATAATATTCAACAAACACCAAGTAAAACTCGTTAGTTTGGATGTGAAATCTTATCAGGGCGTGCACTATAGAAACAAGCATATCTTGCTGTCATATATTTTCCATCGGAGAGATGAAATTATACTAAATACAATCGCACCCTTCTCCATACTATCACATGTGGTGTGGTCAAGTCTCCCCTCATTAACACATGTCTTGTGCAGTCAACAGTGAATCTGGTTTGTACATAGGGGATACTGATGAATTAAGAATTGGGAATTGCCTCATCCACATAATTTCATCCCATTTTGTTGAATAAAACTGTACTTGTATGAACTATGAGCTACACAATTACATATGACTCTACGACTCTACACGTTGTCAAGGTACTGTGCTCCATCTCTCTCAATCAGTGTCATCATAAGTTCATAACAGAATATATTAGAAATGATAATGGATCTGATTACCGATCAAATCTATCACATAGAAAGCAGTTTATCCCCGAAAATAGGCACTAGTCAACATATCACAAGCAGTAACTAACAGTATGCATTCCCCTTTAAGTTCCCTCATAGTTCATCTTTGCACTTGTTATCTACAGCTTCTTGCCCAATACATCTAGTACAACCCGGTTCAAATTATGTACATCATACTTTCCCCAAAACCAGAAAACATGTTCACCTAATCGAAAAACAAATTAACAATTTAATCATCAATGCATTCCTAATTTGAAATCAGGTTTGGAGAGTATTACACTACATATGGAGCAAAATTTATCAAGCAATATAATTTACATACCTCAAAATTTTCAAATAAACCAATAACAAATGTGTGGTATTTCTTGAGAAATTCTTCCGCCTCAGTCACTGAGTTTATTCTAATAACAGGTGCACCTATCTTTTTCCTTGCCCATATCACTATTTCTTCCCTGAAACAAAATTTTCCGTATATGTGTTTTCACATTTCAAGCTAAATAAAAACTTAAAAGTTTCTACATCTAGAACAAGGCACATGCACATGTTAAGAAGTGATCGAGTCGAGAAAAAAAATTGAGCTATTAAAAATTGATAGGGTAAATCAACATATAATAATATTAATAAAAGAAAATAACCAGAGACCAATTAGTCAAGCGCAAGTATGTTTACTAGGCAATAATAAATTAGACGAAGTACATGACCACTTACGCAGAAAATCCACCAGTATAGACTTGAGAAGTGCCATTGACAAACAGAAGCAGAGTAGGAAAACCTTTAATCTCAAGAAGAGAAGCCGCTTTGGGATAACGCTCGGCATCGAGCTTCGCCATCAAAAGAGGACTCCCCAAATCCCTTAATAAAGTTGCAGCTTCAGCAAATTGAGGCATAAGTTCAGCACTCCTTGGGCACCAAGGGGCATAACCCAGAACTAATATGAACTCATTCTCATCAATGGCCTTTTTAGTATTATCACTATTAAGTTCAAGCACAATTCTTTGGGCTTTACTTAAGACCTCTGCTTCAGAAGATCTCACATAGCTTCCTCCTCCTCCTTGCTCTTCTTCTCGTTCAACTTCTTCATCCAACGCCAAGAGTTCTTCAATATCCTCCGAATCTTCGTCATTGCCTTCGTTTGTGGTGAGCTCGGAAGCCAAAATGGAAGTGAAAAATCCCAGTAATAGGAGAAGGGTGAATGTGAAATAGATGGATTTGGAAGTGGGTTTTGTTCTAAACATGATGGTGACCTCTAAATGGATGCGACTTCCAAGATTTTGCTGAAGAAAGTGAAGTAGCTGTAGAACCTAAACGAGATCTGCTCAGCCAAGATCTGTGTGGATTTAAGGAACCTTCCTGGAAGTTTTTATATCAAATATACTGTAGGAACTAGGAAGCACTTCACACTCTGTGAATCTATGATTGCCTTGATTGACGCTGTCATCTTAAACATTAAAAAAAAAAAAAAACAAAACTCTCTTTCTTTTTCTAATTTCCCTCTGGGCTTATTGAAGGAAATAATTTGAAACTTGACTAAATAATAAAGAAAAAATATTGTAAAGTGTTAATCAATTCCATTAATTTTTGGTTTTTCCTTAAAAATATTTTTATTTTTGTGATCTATGGCAAAATATGGTAACTGTACGACAATCCCTCACAGGTCCAATCTTTTCCATTACAGAATTCAAAAGCCCCTAACAATTTTTTATATGAAATTTTTGGCCGAATGGCCGCTGAACTATTTATTCTGAACCAAAAGCTTATTTTACTAATAAATTTTTTTTTGCCTAATAATTCGTTTTGGTTAGCTCATGATAATTTAGGAATTTTAACTAATCATGGTGTTCTTTGTTTGAATTCTAATTCATCCTGGTTCCGAATTCTTAAAAGAGGTGAGCTAACAATTTTTTATACTCATTCAATAATTAATTCAGTCTCTTCCAAAAAAAACTTATAAAACTTCTAAATTTACCACCACATTTCTAACTTGGCCAATATTAAAGCCAATAGGTTCTAAATAATGTAGTGCAATGAGACTTCTTAATTGACCTTTATTTCCTTCTTCTTCTTTATATATATATATATATATATAAGTAAAATTTGTTATAATAATTCTTGTGTACGGAACAAAATATCTATTTATGCAACGATAACCAGTTTCATACTTGAAAGTTGAAACACCCCCTTTTTCCTGAAAAGAAAATAGCAAGTAAAAATGAGTCACGATAGTACTAGCTAGAAAGTAGTAGTACTTCAACAGAACTTCATGTAAGCTAGGTTTCGAGTATTTCCTTCTCCCCCTTTCTTCAGATCCCTTTTTTCTCCATTGAATTATCACAAGAAAACAACAATATCTCTCTAATAGTTATTAGATCTATTGTTAGCCTCCACCATCCAGTCAGCTACGGAGTTATCGATCTAGATCGATATGATTTTTCCGAATCTGAGAGTTTTTTTTTTTTGGCTTCCAGATCCATGATGAATTGTTACCGAGACTTCCGACTACACTTATTCATCGAGTAATGCAACACTTTCCGCTTTTAAGTTGGGATCATCCAAATATTAGATGCCAAAATGATAGTCCCGTACAACTGTGGTTCAACTTTCTGCTTCTATGGAACCATAACATGCAGAACACTGATCAAAATTTGATATCTCTTGATCTGGATTACCCGAATTTGGGATGTCTAGCATTCTTCTTATTCATTAAAACAGCAGGTAAATAAGAATTTGAAGTGCCAGGAAATAACTTGAGGATCTGAATTAAAGGTACATATTAAAAATCGGTTCCACACAAATATGATCGTCAATATTTGGAAACAATATTGATCTTAAAGCAGCATAAGTGGTTGCAGACAAGACAAAAGCTCGAATGGTCTTGAATTGGCACATGTAAAAACACTAGGATAATCAAACCACTGGAGTTAATAGTTGCTTGTTCAAAAAGTGAGCCTCCAAGTTACCAATCACAAGGTCAGCCATAGCCATGCGAGTTTCCACGGTGCCACTTCCTACATGAGGCAAAAGGACTACGTTTTCAAGTCCAAACAACTGCTCTGGTACGTCAGGTTCTTTCTCAAAAACATCTAGCCCTGCACCACCTAAACGGCCTTCAACCAAGGCAGATACCAGCTCAGGTTCATCAACATGAGGACCCCTTCCAACGTTAATGAGAACACCTTTTGGACCCAAAGCATTAATGACTTCACGGTTGACAATGTGACGGGTCTCTTCAGTTAAGGGACAAGCAACTACCAAAATATGGCAGCTGGAGGCCAGTTCTACAACGCTTGGATAGTATTTGTACTTCAACTCTGGTTTTTCTGATCTTGAGTAGTAAGAGATGGGGCAATCAAATGCTTCAGCCCTCTTAGCAATTGCTTTCCCGATCCTTCCCAAACCAATGATGCCTACAGTTTTTCCACTAAACTGAAAGAAACAAAAAACCTGATTAAGGGGAACAATTTACTTGCAGAGGAAAACATTAGTGAAAAGAAGAAAAAATTCAGGAACAATCTATGCTCAATTATCTAACGAAGAACATTTCATGTCCTGCGAGGGTTCCTATACTATATATTTTTTTAGTTAACACGCTATTTAACAGCATATAAGCTGGCAGAGTTTGACGGCTAAGGTAATAAAGACAAGAGACAAATAGCACGTAGGAGAAGTAGAAAATTAATAACTAGACCGTATAGCTCATCATAGACCATGCAACAGAAGGAAATTCCTGAGACTATCTTGATACAAAACATGACACATTCGTGAAGCATCCCAAAAGCACAAATACTCCTACGCAGACAAAGTAGAAGGAAACAATCAACCATAAGAACCATCACATTTAGCAAAAACTAAAAGGTTGGTGAAATTATGTAGAATTTGCACTTGTTAATGTTTTGCATTCCCCTGAATCAAATCTGATTACATGATGATCAGGATTTTCTTTTCACAAACCAAATCCAGAAATGCATAACTGAGAAATGAAATTCATCATTAACTTCCATTTCTCATCATTAACTTGACACACTATCACCAAGGTCAAGCAACATTATTGTAGGACTCTTATGACACCAGTGCATAATGAGGGAAGTGACGTAAAGAACTTTTCTTTCACCAACTTATATGCAATATAACCAAATCTGTAAACTCCAAAAAGGGGAAATGTACATTAAGAGTGACAAAGGACTGTTGCATGTTACTATGTACCCAACAACAAGAAACCAAACAAAAGCCTCGCTCACAAACACACCTCATTGCAGGCAAGCTACTTCTTTGCTGGGTTTTGCCAATAAGAATTTAATCAAACAACCAGCATTAACTAGCATTCCAACCTTTTACTTTCCGGGACCACTACAACTGCACATCCCTTACCCTTAACAATCTTAAATAAAGCAACAGAGTAATTGAGTGGGTGACACCTTGAGGCAAACAAAGTCATTTTATTGACCACCTATTATGCATCGACAAGGTTTCTGTAGCACGATTTCAAAAACAATTTTCTATTTTACAACTTGTATGGTTAAACCAAACTTTTCCCAACACAAATTATGAAAATTACTAAATTAGATAGAACAAGAACAGAGGCAACAAAAAGTTCCAAGCTGCCCATAATTAGAGTTATTTTTAGTGAATCAGAGAGAATGAGATAATAAGATAATAAGAAAATGGAAGAATGACTAGAAGAGCAGAAAAATTGAATGATTCTCAAATCATATTATGTACAAGTACATGAGTATTTATAGAGCTGAATACACTTAAGCTTCATGCTTATACTGAGCTTAGTAGAGTATACTACTAACATAGGCGGTGATATATGTAACAACAAACTATTCCAATATCCCCTACAAATTTAGGGTGGTGAAAAAACCATCAATTTGGCAACCAGTAAAGTAAAAGATGGTGATATATCAGATAAAGGTAATGGAGTGCTATAAGCTGGTGGTGACAATGGGTCATTGGGGGAGTGTGCAATGCTGTCTGATGAAGGAAGAGCAACATCAAATTGTGACAAAGGTGAGGAGGAGTCAATGGTTATAGGTGAGACACTTTGGGTATTATGAGGTGTAGTAGGTGGGGTTATAGCTGTTGGTATGGTTACTAACATAGGAAAAGACGTAAGTATTAGGCATGTAGTGTCGAATGTGTAGAAATGTATACAAGCTTGATATTGATAATAATTTAACAAATGACAGCAAAACTTGTATAGCAAACTTGAGATAACTCAATATCCTACTTTCTTTTATTTTTCTTTTTCTTTTTACAGTTGAACCTTACAATTGGAGCTACAATCTTCTCTTGGCCAGGATTTGAATAACCAATTTCTCCAACAATCTTGTACATAGAATGCTGAAGGATCAACTACTAACTCCACCAAGCTTGTTTCTCTAAGGAGAGATAGATTGAGCTGGAAATTGAATAGCAAAACCTCTGAGGGTTCTTTTCGTGTTGTTGCAGCCAAGTTTGCAAGATTAGCTTGAAGAAATAGCCTTGATCATAGAACTGAGATTGATACTCAAGCATTATCGCATGAATGATCAATAAATTCAGAAACTCATCAAATCCAAGAGATCCAGATTGCATAAACAGTAAAGACATAAAAGTGAGGTAATTAGGATCTTAATATGTTACTGTGCACATAATCAGACCTTCAGATGGCACTACTTCATCTATAGCTGCAAGATGATTTACTGTAGATTTGATTTTCATGAGATAATCTTCAATCGAAAACCTGTTCTTAAAAACAGTCTGCACCTGGAGGTGCAATTTCATTACATAAGCAAGAGAGATTCCAAAAAAAGAGAACTCTAAAGCTTTCAAGTATTGAATAATAGTTCCAAACAGGGGCAAAACACAAATAATTCTGAACCTCGTCAAAATCAAGAGATCCAGAATAATGAGTAGCAGTTCCAGTACCAGGATAAACTGAAACAAAGCAACAACACTTGCTAATGCCATTTTGGTGACTCCACATCTCAAGTTCAGGATTAGGAACTTAAGATTGAGGAAGAAAAACAAGTGAAATAGGAACAGAAAAATCAATAATCCTTTCCGTATCTTAGGTTGAAATGATCGAAAGAAATTGATTACACCATAGCAAGACATTTACACAATCAAGCTTAATCGAAACATCCATGTTTGTAGATGGAATTGAACAATAATTATTGGAAGCAGCATTGATTGCAGATGAATAAGAATCAAGTTGCAACCACATCTCAAATTCAGGTTTAGGAATTTGAGTATCCTAGAAATGAAGTAGGTATTGCAATAAACAAAACAATAAATCTCTCCATACTGAAAGCAGAGATCAAACATAAAAGCTGCTTGTGTAAGAGCAAGAAGTTGAAATGATCAGATTTAATTGCAAAGCTCATATTTGTAAAAGGAACAGAGATTGCGGATGCCGAAGCAAATTGAACAGCTGTAGAACGAGGATGAGATTCTACACCAGCTGTGAAATTTCCAGAATCACGCATAGTTCTTGGTGTAGCCACCAGAGCTCTGATACCATAGTGAATCTAAGAGAATGAGATAATGAGAGAATGGAAGAATGTCTAGAAGTGAAATTTCCAGAATCACGCATAGTTCTTGGTGTAGCCACCAGAGCTCTGATACCTTAGTGAATCTGAGAGAATGGAAGAATGACTAGAAGAGCAGAAGAATTGAATGATTTGTTATTGAATTGTCTCTCAAATCATATTATATACAAGTATATGAGTATTTATAGAACTAAATATACTTGGGCCTCATGCTTATTCTGAGCTTAGTAGAGTATACTACTAACAGAGGCGGTGATATATGTACTGATATATGTACCAACAAACTATTCCAATAATTTTGACCACTAATTCAACGATTCAATCAAATCCAGTACCAAAGCAAAAGAATTACAATCAAAGCAAATTGGGACGGGTAAAAAAAACAAATATGAGAAGAACCCAAACCAACCTTAGTGGTCAACTTGTAGTCTCCCTTCTTCCACTTGCCACTCCTGACATACCGATCACTCTGGCACAACCTCCTCAGCACCGCGAGCATCAAACCGATTGCCAGGTCTGCCACGTCGTCGGTCAACACATCCGGTGTGTTAGTAACCCGAATTCCCTTTTCTCTGCACTTGTTCAAATCAACCTTGTCGAGTCCCACACTGAAGTTAGAGATGATCTCCAATTTGGGCAAGGCATCGATCATTTCGGCGTCGGCTCCAGCGGTGGCGTTGCCGACCACAGCACGGATGGAGTTAGAGTGGTCTTTGAGGAAATGGGTCTTCTGAGGGAAGGTCCAGAGCTTGAAAAGGTTGAAGCGCTTGTCGAGCTCTTGTTCAAGGTAGGTGTTCATTGGGACAGTCATGAGAACGCCGATGGAGTCCATGAAAGGCAGAGGCCTTAGGGTTAGAGATTTTGGGGGGGTTTTGGAGAACTGGAGAGCTTTGTGGTGTTCTTCCAAGGAGCTAGGAATGCTTCCGTGGTAATGTTGGCTTTGGCCTGTTTACATTGAAGATGTTGCTGAAGCCTTTAGAATCTGTTTTGGTGGGGAGCAATGTGGACCAACGACGGTGTCTACTTTGGTGAGGGCGAAAGGCGAATTGGCCAATGTGCACTCTATTTAGGAAATTGAATTTTGCTATGCATAATATCACACAAAATATAACGTAATATTATTTATTTAATGTAGAATTATTTACAATATTTCTTCACACAATTATTTTTTAAATATTAATAAAAAATATAAACTATAATAATAATATTTAATTTTTATTTTACTCTAATTATATATTTTTTAAATTAATTTTCAAAAATTATATTACTCTTTAATAGAAAAAAAAAACTATATATTTTTATTAATTAATAATATTTTTATTTAAATAAATTAATATTAAGTATATGATGAAAAATTAATAAAAAAATTTATTGTACAACCAATATAACATAAATAAATAAAAGATAAATATATTTACATTGCATTTCAAAATACATTAATCGAATATTTGTGCGATGAATATACTAATTTAAAAAATTAATGTTCATCGTTGTATACTTTTAATTGTCATTTTTTTAATTGAATATAATGTTTATTTTTAAAAATATAATATTTAATTTTTAGCAATGTAATGTTTAATTCACATAAATATAATATTTTTTTAGTAATTTTTATTATTAAAAATATTAATTTTAATTTTATTATAATTAATTAAATAATATTAATGTATAATTAGTTAATTAATTTGATATAATAATTTTTATAAATTAATTAATAAAATAAAAATAAAAATAATATTTTACTTTTATAAAATAATATATTTTTTGGGTGATATTTAATATAATGAGTTGAATATGAAAAAAGATAGTACAAATATTACACTAAAATAATACAAAAATTGTATTAAAATAAAGTTTTAGATTAAAAATAATCTTAAACATTTTTTAAAAATATACTTTTTTTTTTATCGATGTTTTGAAATATACTTTAAAAAAATGTTTAAATAATAATAACCAATATAAAATTAACAAAATATCAAAATTAGATCATCTCTAATGAATTGTATTATTTTAGTATAAAAGTTATATATATATATTTTTTTTATCTCTAACTCACTACATTAAATATTATATTAAAAATATTTATTTTTTGCAAAAGTATTATATTCTTTTTACTTTTATTTTATTAATTATTTCTTAACATAATAAATTAATTAACTATATTTTATTAGTTAATTAATAATAAATTTAAAATTATATTTTTTAGAAAAAAAATTGCAAATCTACTAAAGAAAATATCATATTTTTTACATGAACTATATATTACATTATTTCAAAATAAATGTTAAATTTAATTAAAAAAATACAAAATTAAAAATACATATTTATATAAATTAATTATTTAAATTTTTAGTATATTCATAAAATAAAAAAAAGTTCAATTGATGCAATTTTGAAATACAATGTGAGCCTCTTTATTTTTTATTTGTTTATGTCAAGCAAGAAAATTTTGAAATCTACTAATAATATTATAACATAAAGAGGATTAATTGGAACAACTTTTAGTAAAAAATATATAAATATGATAAATAGAAATTAAAATAATATTTTATTATTATAGGTATAAAAAGAAATTAATAAAATTAATAGTATATAGTGGCCTTTTAGCAAGAGTTTGTATCGTGTATTCTAAAGTGGATTGTTTATATTATAAAAAAAAAAAAATTTGTTGCAATGTTATATCAAATTAGTGCAAAAGTTTAGTGCATCTTTAGAACAAAATTTACACTATTTCAATGTTTTAGTGCTTTATTAGAGATGTCCTGAGATAAATTTGGAAAAAAGATAATTATTAGAGTCTTTTATGAGTTGATATATATATATTTTTTAAATTAATCTTTAAAATATCAAAAATTTGCATGTTACTGATCAATTTTATGACTAGTAAGGTAAATTTTAAAAATTGGATAACTAAAATATGTGATCAAAAAGTAAATGAATCTTAGTGCGAATGAGTTCAAATTTAAAGACTAGTGAATTAATTTAGTCAAAATAAATTTTTATTATGAGGTAGGTAGTCCAATTGCTTGAAAAAGAAAATATAACAAAAGGGCAAATTATATTACCAAAATTTTCGTAGGCTGGCATTTTCAAACCATTGCATTTTGATAATCATAAATGATGGCAATTTTTTTTTTTTTTTTTGATAAATAGAATAAAGGTTAGTTTCATTTTTTAATTTAATAATATTTTTTATATGTTATTAAACTATAAACTTGTTGACTTTAATTTAATAATTGTGGAGGAAAAAAAAGAGTGTATTATTTAAGTTCTCAATATTTAAATAAAATATTACATACTCTTTTTTTACTTTCTCCTTCTTGAATCATTTGGTTGGATTGAAAATCAAGATTAATCAAATCAATTAAAATTGAAATAGCAAGTAAGAGACTTAAAGCCCTCTCCCAAATCATGAGGTGAATTAACAACATCCGTCTTAGTGTTGAAGTATAATTTTTTTTTTTTTTTTTTAACTTATTGTCGAAGTACAATATGATTGAGAATTTAATTAATAAAAAACTTGACATACAAGTTTCCACTTCTAGCATTGTGTAGGCATGCTCGACTAACTTTACTCCGCAGTTCATTTGATTACATTAACAAATTTTCATTTTGTTCACAGCAACAAACAACAATCTTACCCCGATCCCTTCATTTAAATTTTGGAAAATTACCAAAAATAGCACCCCCTAAAAATTATAATAACAAAACTAGCACCCCCTTGTGTTCAATTAGAATTGAACGTTTAATATTGAACGTTCAATATTCAATTTGAACGTAAAATATTGAACGTTCAATATTAAATAGGTCTAATTATCGTCATTCAATTCTAATTGAACGGATAATATTGAACGTTCAATATTAAACGAGTCCAAATTATTGTCGTTCAATTTTAATTGAACACAGGGGTGCTAGTTTTGTTATTATAATTTTTGGGGGTGTTAGTTTTGTTATTTTTCCTTTAATTTTCTGGAAAGTAGGTTGTTGCCGCTTTTACGGCCTAGTTGGCTTGCGGTAGCGAAAAAAATCCTATTTTTTAGTCAAACACTTGATTAGACGCGAGATCTATTCGGAGCAGTACGAGGGGGGTTCACTTTATTGAGTTTTTCCATGAAAACAAGGCAAACGAAAAGTCTAGTCTATATTCACAATTAAGTTTTACTTTGCAGCATTTTTTTTCCAACGTCTTGAAGGATAGGAATTTAGGGTGTATTCAATCTAATTTTTTATATATTTTAAATTCAAATTTTTTTTTATAAATTTATATTACCTTTTTAAAAATTCACAAGAAAATTTATAGATTTTTTTAGATTTAAATATATTTTATTAAATTTTTTAGACTTATAATAATTTTTATATAAGTTTATTTACTTTTATTATTATTATTATTATTTACATCTTTCAATTTCTTTATTTTTACTTTTTAAAAATATTTACTTCTCCATCATTTTTATAATTTACTAACATTAACTAGTAAAATTTTTAAAAATTCTCACATTTAACTCTATATTGTACCATTCCTTTAACTCACTAACCAAATCTAACGAATATAATACGTGAAAAAGAATATAATAATATAAAATTGGTAAGGAAATTAAAATTTTATTGATTTATAAATTTACTAACAGAGTTTAAAATATAAATTTGTTCCTCTAAAGGGTTGTTGGCAGGTGGCAAATTAACAGGCTTTACCAAGCCGAGTCTTAAGTTGGGGCAGTAAAGAAATGAGGCAGTACTGTTTCTTTGCTTTGAGTTATAGTTATAAGTGTTGAAATATAAACTTTTAATTGTTTTGAGCAAATATATAAAATAAATTTTTTTACCTGAATTTATGCATATTATAATTTATATACACAATTTAATTAATTTATATTAATAAATGATACCATGAATATTTTTTTTATCCCATATTTTTTACTTTATGTACAATAAATAACTTACATATATTATATATATTGTATTACTTAATTATATATGTTGGGTGTTCCACTCAGAGAAAGGAGGATTAGATATTGACAAAAACTAAATGGATGGTTAACCCCGCACGTCTGTCTTTGACCTTCAAATCAAAACCTCAACCATCCAACTCTTTCATCTTTTGAAAAAACTATATTCCTTCAAACAAAAGAGAAAATAGAAAAAGATAAAAAATAAAAAAAAAAACCCTTTTAATTGTTATTTATCAGTCTTAAGAACCCACCTCATTTTAATCAAAAAAAAAAAAAAGAACCCACCTCATTATGCACCCCACGTTCCACCAACTCAACATAAAAAAAGAAAAAGAATTTGATTAATCCTAAAACCAGTTAATGACAATAATCTCCATAAAGTTTTGACAAACATCATCAGAATTTCTCACAAAACGAAAACAGCTAAATCAATTTTGGAGCTGTGTTTTCTACCTGTCTTCTGTTTTTATTTTTATTTTTAAAAACCTTCTCTGAAATTAACTAACATAATTGAAAAAATAGATTTACCATCATTTGTCCTTTCTTCACCTGTTCAATTCAACGGATTGAACAGAACAGAAGCTTTATTTTCGTGTTGTAAATTCTATTTAGGTTTTCTTCAACAAATTAAAAATGGTGAAGGCAATTGAACAAGATCAACAAAGCAATAAACCTAGACTATTTCAATTAACGGGAATGTTTGAGAATGTTGGTCGTCTTGCAAAGAGTTTAAGCATTGAAAGTGCTAGCAATTTCGAATGCCGTGATGAAGATTCTTCATTAAGTAGTCAGGGAGGAAAGCCTCTGAATGATTTGGAAAAACAACACCTTCTCAATGCCCTCGTTTGCAATGATAGAGCTCAAAAAGCCAAAGAAGAACTCTCCGCCATGAAAGAAGCCAAAGATAAGATGGTTATAGGCAAGTCAGTCAATTTCTTACTACCCCATTGTGTGTGTTTTCTACTTTTTCATCATAAATGGGCTGGAGAGTTTTGAGAAATAAGGTTGAAGAATATAAAATCTTTTGTGTTTGGTTTCAGATATGGAACATATGAAAGAGAGGTTTGCTAAATTGCTTTTGGGTGAGGATATGTCAGGTGGAGGAAAAGGTGTTTCTTCAGCTTTAGCATTGTCAAATGCCTTTACAAATCTTGCAGGTTAGTTGTTCATCTCTGCCCTCTTCAAAAGAATGAAAAATCTTTATATCTGGGTCTCATAGATGGTTGTTGGCTAATTGAATTTTATCTAACCAAGAGGATTTCTTCGTCATTGCAATGTAGCTTCTATTTTTGGTGAACAGCACCGCCTAGAGCCAATGTCAGTAGAGAGAAAAGCAAGGTGGAGAAAAGAAATTGATTGGCTCTTGTCAGTCACAGATTATGTAGTTGAATTTGTTCCTTCAAAACAGAAATCAAAAGATGGAACAAACATGGAGGTAAATTCTTCTTCTTCGTGCATTCTTATTCCTTCTTCATATCTTTACATATTGAATTCTAACAAGTATTTTTGTACCATGATTTAATAGATTATGGTGACAAGGCAGCGGACTGATCTGCACATGAACATTCCGGCCCTTCGTAAGCTCGACAATATGCTACTCGTAAGACACAACAATTTGTCATACATGCCTATATATTTTGTTTATCATTGTAATTTAGTTGTTTTATGTTGTTTGAATTGGATTGTATATCTTATCTAATAAAGATCATGATAATCAGGACTGCCTGGATAACTTCAAGGATCAAAATGAGTTCTATTATGTGAAAGATGTTCCTGACTCTGAAAAAGGAAACACAAAGAGAAAAGATGACAAATGGTGGTTACCAACTGCTAAAGTTCCCCCAAATGGTCTTTCTGATGCGATAAGAAAGTTTCTGCAGTGTCAGAAAGATTGTGTCAACCAAGTACTTAAAGCTGCAATGGCTATAAATGCTCATACACTATCAGAAATGGAGATTCCAGAAAATTACATTGAATCTCTCCCGAAGGTAAACATGGAAGCTAGGCCTGCATTATGGAAATTTCTCTAGTGTTCTTTGCACATTATCCATATTATCTTAAGCTACATTTGACGTGTCTTAATCCCCTTTCCAATTGATTAAATTTGTGTAGAATGGGAGGGCAAGTCTTGGCGACTCAACCTATAAGAGTATTACAATTGAATCTTTTGATCCTGATCAATTTCTTTCCACCATGGACTTCACGTCGGAGCACAAAATTTTAGACCTTAAGAACAGAATAGAAGCTTCCATTATGATTTGGAGGAGGAAGATGAACCAAAAGGATAGCAAATCAGGTTGGGGTTCGGCTGTTAGTATAGGAAAGAGAGAACTCTTTGAAGATAGAGCAGAGACCATATTGCTCCTCCTCAAGCATAGGTTCCCTGGCCTCCCTCAATCTGCACTTGATATTAGCAAAATCCAGTACAACCTAGTAAGCACCAGTTTACGACTTGTGTTTAACCCTAACTTTTGATCAGCTTCACCTGAAGATATTAGCTAGTGTAATCAAAACTCTTTAATTAAAACAATGTTTCATAATCACGTCTATTTGTTTATGTTGTTCATATTTTCTTCTTGGCCTCACAGGATGTAGGACATGCTGTTCTTGAAAGCTATTCAAGAATATTGGAGAGCTTGGCCTTTACTGTCTTGTCAAGAATAGAGGATGTACTCTACGCCGACTATGTCACTCAAAACCCATCACAAGCATCATGTAAAAGGAACCCCTTAGAGGAGCCTCCATCAATTCCAACAACACCAGATAGGTACAATAGCCCCAAAGACGATGCAGGAGACAATCTCAGTAATAAGACACTTTCTGATTTCATGGGCTGGGGAGCTGATCATCAAGAAGAGGGTGAGATGAAAATGGACCCTTCAACAGATGAAGTGTCCAAAGGTAACTTCGAGTCAAAGCGCCCTCATATGCATAAAATAGCCACCATAGTTACCAACAAGAAGTCGTATCTTGATAACTTAGGTGGATTGAGGAGTCCGACCGCACGCCATTGAGAGAGAGCAACTATAGGTACAAGGAAAAATGTAAAAAATTAAAATGGAAGATCTTAATTCACAAAAGAAAAAAAAAAAAGAGTAAGTGAGAGAAAATGACTCCCGAAAAAACGTTAAAAATAGAGGAAAAGCGTGGCCTTGATATTTAGATTCTGGACCTAGACCACATTTTTCAAGCTGTGATTACCTATTCTCATTTCCTAATTCGTTTTGTAAATAGGAAGGAGGAGGAATACCATTTGTTCAAAGCATTTTGTATACGATTATCACCTCTATAAGAGATTGTGCTTGTAGTCTGACTAAAAAACGTTGACTTGGATTACCTTTTCTGTGTACTTGTTTCATGCTCTTTTTACTATCTGTTCTCAACTCTCCAATGATGATAAAATCGAGAGATATCTCCGGGTTCGATTTCACTAATCTTTTAGTTTCTATCCAAATACGATATCAATATTAAACGCTATACAAAAAATATTAAAAAAAAAAAAAATACAAAATAATTCCATAAAATATAAACTTACAAAAACAGTTTGCAAAAAAAAAAATTGTATAATTTAAATTCAATTTTAAACGGTTAAATCAAAATGACAATTTTGCCCTTCTATTAAATTTACTTTATGATTATTTCATAAATTTTATTAATAAAATAATATTTTATTTTTTAAAAAGCATTATAAGTATTACATTTTTACTGAAAAAGTAACTTAATTATTTGTTATAAAATAAAATGATCAACTAAAATATCAAAGTGATATAAATAAAATGACTGTTATGATCCAAAAAAATTTCAATACTAGATAGGTTTCTTAACCATAAAAGTGCTCATAATACTGCAATAGATAATGCATTGTCGTTTCTCCTCTAAAATTCATACATGAACAAAATCTACTAAGTAGATTAAAGGTGGAGATTGTAACAGCTTATCCAAGCATTCACAAGAGGGTTAAAACTAATGAGAATGATAATATACATAAGTAAATAGATGAACTCGCCCCTTGCCTTGTGTTGAACGACATATGTTCCAACTATATATACTAAAAGATGCAACTCGAGTCCAGTATAGGTGGGCAATCCTTTATTAAATGATTAAAAATAGCAATTTTCCTCATTATATCTCATGTTTCCTATAAAATAAATAAATTATTACATGTCATAATTAAGTACAATAAACAACTAAACAAGCAAATTTTTGAGTCCCTCGCACAGTTTTAGAAAACCTTGATCATACAAGACTACACAAATTGAAGCAAAATCTAATCCATGAGAGTTGAGTAACAGCATTTGGAATATAATTGTGACATTGGTGCCTAGCGCCTAAAAATACTAGAAAATATAGCAACTTCAAGGTATAATAATCAAAACCTTACAAACTAAGATTTTTATTGATACATAAAACATGAATATTGTCAAAACATTATCGACAATATTGAAGATATTTTTATCATTGTCATTTGGTTATTTATTTGTGTAAAATATACAAATTTTTTTGGGGTCAATATTAAAATATATAAGGTATACTACCTTGTATATTTTATAACTAAAACTAAAATTTGATATTTGGTGTGAAATGAGAAAATAAAATAAAATAAAATTACGAGCAATGCGTTGAGATATATTTCAAAATGTTGCTCACTATTAAAGTTCATTTTATTTTTAAAATAAAATTATTGGATTTGACACTTAATCTTATTAATATGAAAATAAATGTTAATAGTCTCATAATTGTGTAAAAATAAGTCCTTATTATCTTGTTATTATTAAAAAAAATAATGATTTTTCTAGTACAAATGAAATGACTAAGAGGGAACAATTTTAGGACTAAGTTGCTAAATGTTTTATAATAATAAAAGTACTAAATTCAATAATAATAAGATTAAAGGGCAATTTTAAGCAAAAATTCATGATTAATTTAATACTTATTTTTATTTTAAAATGTAACTTAAATTAAATAGTAAATATTTTATATAACTTAAACATACTTTTTAGTTTGAAAGGGCAAAAAAAAAAGCATGCTTGTTATAAAAAATTGTAATAGTCCCACGTGTATAATTTAACTTATTAAAGAAGACCCGAGAAAATAGATTAATGATTATGATAAAAAGGAGGACATTTTTGTGGTGGATAAAACACAGAGCATAGAGGCATTACCTCGCTCTTGCTCTCTCCTCTCTTTCCTACGGCAGAAGACTCTATCTTTCGTTGTTTGCTTGTTAAAGATTGTTACTCCCTTTTGGTTGTGATCATCTACTGCTGCTTCTTCTTAAACCTTGATAAGAAAAACTCACATTATTCTGATTATTTTTTTAGTGTTTCTGACTTTTTAATTCAGGCAGACATGGCTTCCATTGTTCCTAGCATGCCTCCGCTGTTGTTGGTCCCTGGAAGGAAAACCCTTTTCACCGTTCCTCCGAAACTTCCCTTTTCAGCATTTAGAGGTAAGTCTTGTGTATGTTTTATCAACAAAAAAGAAAAAAAAGGCATGCCTTGGTGGTATTAGTGGATAGCTTCGCATTTTATTTTGAATTTCATTTCAGCTTTTCGCGCATAATCATTGTAGGTTCAGTTGAACTAAACTGCTTCACTTAAATACAAGTCTCTGCCTCATTCTTAGTCAGTTAGTCCCTATTTATTATGATTGTTCATGTCTTTATTTACTAAATGGACTATCTAATGTAATTAACAAAATAAAGTTAAGACACGAATAATTGTACTGTTAGGACTTGGTGTATTACTTGGGGCTTGTTTTGCAAAGAGAACTATGTTTTCAAATTTTTTTTTTTTTAATTTTTTACGTTTTCTAATGCTTAAAAGAAAAAACAGAAGCTCATTTAATACTTTTTTTCCTTTTACATTCTCAATTTTAATTTTGTTTATTTAGAATGCCGGTTGAAAAGTGGTGATCCTGTGATTTTCTTGAAAAAGATTTGTCAGAGTATATTTGAAATTTAATGGTGGAATTTTTGAAATATGAAAACAAAAAAAAGGTTTGGAGGCTTTTTCTTTTTGGTTCCAAAATTAGGCTAAAAAGTAAAATTCATTCCCAATTAAAATGAAAACATAAAAAAGGACTAGTTTGTAGTTACTAAACAACACTAAATTCAAAAACTTGAGTTTGAAAAAAAATGGAACATGTCCAAGCCCTAACGTTAACATTTGAATAAGTACTCTGATTCTGAGGCTCTATTGCGAGATAATTCCAGCATGGTTTCCTTCTCTAGTTAAAAAAAGAAGAAGAGTATTTTCGGATGAAAACTTTGGTATTTGGATTTTGGATATAGGATACTACAATTGATCTTGCCAAATGAAAATGTGCTCATGTTTTAGCTATTCGTGGCATATATATCGAACGGAAAGGTCAGAATTTATGGTCTTATAGAAATGAACACAAATCATGGCTGCTGATGCTTCTGAAAATGTGAACAAATTATAATGTGCTTGGAAAAGTAATGTCAATGGTCAACTTGCAAAGTGAAAACGCAATAATCTTGCCAAGAGGTTTTGGATTAGCACTGGTACAAAATTCATGGGAGTTAATAGGAAATTTTCCAAGGACCAAGTCCAATGTCTAAGATATTTACAAGGTTGATAATTGTGGGACTGGATTTGTTTCAGATAACAGTGTTACTGAGAACTTCATGTTTTGGTCCTTTGTTCATTTTCTTGATTGTTTTCTGCCACTTCAGAGAGACAGAATCGTGCTTCATTTGTTGTGAAGGCTACTGGAGAAAGTTCTGAGTCTTCAACCTCACTTAGTATTGTCAAGTCAGTTCAAAATGTTGTAAGTTACCCCTCTCTCACACGAACAGGGACACACATACACATTCAGTATCACATCTCGCTTTACATGCACCAATCCTTAGATCATGTCTTCCCAAGGTTTTATTTTCCTGAGTAAGATTACAAAAACAAGCAATCAAGAAAATGTACTTATTATCTATAAACAAATCATGAAATGGAAGGGCATGAGTCTTTTCTACTCAACATTTCTTCCTTGAGTTTCTAGTTATTCTTAAAGTTTATTCAGTTTATATAGAAGAGAATAAAAAAACATTTATTTTGGGTCTTTAACCAAATAATATTAGGGAGTATTTTTCCCTCTATTATAATCTGCTGCTTTCTGATGAATAAATTAACAAGTTGCTAAGTTTTCAATTGTTCTTTACTAGATGAAGAACACAAATCAGATTTTTCCGTTTAATATCAGCATTGTGATTTCTTATTTGGCTTTTATTTGAACAGTGGGATAAAACTGAAGATAGGGTGGCTCTGATTGGCTTGGGATTTTCAGCTATTGTAGCTCTGTGGGCATCAACAAATCTGATTTCGGTAATTTCTATGTATTATATTTCTTAAAAAAATCATGAAATAAATGAGCTTCACGGCTGATAACCAAACTACTGAAATGCGTTAAGGAGTCAACTAGGAGCACCAAAAGACATGCATATGTGATCTTTTAGACTCACTCAACAAGTGCATAAAAGGTGTAAATGTTGTGCCTCTTTATAAATGTCATGGGAAGTTCTACTGCCTGTTTTCAAATTTACCTTAGAAATGGAGTTGAGATATAACCTGCTACAAACTTTTTTTTTATACATATTATGATCCATCCTTGTTTTAAGTCTAAACCATATCCAGTTTAAATAACTTTGCTGCCCTTCTCTTTCCTGTTTCTTTGAATAGGCCATTGACAGGTTGCCGGTTGTCCCAAGCCTACTAGAACTCGTCGGCATACTGTTTTCTACGGTAAGTAATATTGATGCATATAATTCTTTCGAGGCAGATGTTTGTGCATTATATGATTTAGGTGGTGGTACTTGCATTTGCTTGTTTCATTTCTTGGCAACATCAGTTCTGTTCTGTTGTATGTTTTCCCATTTCCACATTTTCACATGTCCAATATACTTTTCAAGATTCAAAATTTAACTTGGATTTCTCTGTCCATTGCAGTGGTTTGTATATCGCTATCTGTTATTTAAACCTAATAGGTAAGGAAATTTTTGCTAAACTTTTCCTTAATCCGTTACAAGTTAATAGATGTTAGTTACTTTTATGCGCTTAAATCAGGAGAAAAAAAGCAGCTAATTAGTAATATATGTTTAAAAAAGTTCCTCTTTGCCTACAGGGAAGAGCTTTTCCAAATTATCAACAAATCAATATCTGAAATCTTGGGCCAGTGAAATATGCTGCCAAATGATAGGCAACTGTAATCAAGAATTATGATGAAGAGCTTCTTGGGATATCCTCTCTCTCTCTTTCTCTGTGTGTACTTTCTCTCTCCCCATCTGCCCTGGTGCCACAATGGAAACTTTCCACAAATTCTTCATCCAATGAAAGGAGTAAATTTAACACATGTAATGGAACACCAATTTTAACTTTCAACTTTGAATCTACTTAGGTACACTGGTGTGCTTAAATTGTTATAAACTTACTACTAAATTATATATTAATGGCTCTTATATGAAGTAGACACTGTTGGGACATTCACTTCTCCGGGAACCATTCAAATGCTAAGACATGAAAAAAGATTTGGAAATTAAAGCTACCTAACCAGCTAAAATTCTTTATTTAGAAATGTTTGAATGACATCCTATCTGTGAGGAGTGCAAGTTCCAACAGTTTATCCTCTTTGCCAACACAAAGGCGAGACAGTGGAACACTTTTTCTTTGAACGTAAAACAACCAAGGAAATATTCTCTCACCTAGCTCTTGATTCGACTATTAAAAATTAAAAAAAAAATCATTTATTGAGAGTTTTAAAATTTTTAGAAAAATCATTTGTAAGTGTTTTGTAATTTATTCATTAATGAAGTACTACGACGAAAAAAAGGGTTCACTGGTGGTGGTAACAACTAACAACCACCAAGTACTCTTTGATATTTAAAGAGAATTTATCCCACTAGAGCTAATCTAACATTACTTCTACGTTCTAGTCTGATTTTCTATATATATTTTGTCCAAAAGGGAAGAAACTCTTTGAACGTTACCAGTTACTACAATCGATTTTTTTTTCTTTTCACATTCAAACCTATGTTACTCATATTTTTTTTTCCAAATGAACCCGAATATAATAGGTGGTGGAGAATTTATAGAAATTGTGGGTACAATAACAAAGAGATATGGAATGAATGTGAGAGAAAAGTGAGTTTATTTTTCTCTTAAAATATATTCATTTCTTAATCCAGTATAAAAAAGTTCATAATCAAGGTTTTATTAAGGGAATTTTTAAGTGTGCTAAGTCCTTAATTTTTAAAAGATGCATTATAAGTCCTTTATTTATTATAAATGTGTACGTAGGTTCATTTTAGATTAATTATATTAACTTGAATACTATTAAAACATGCAAAAATCATCTGATATCATAAATAAAATAAAAAATTATTTATTTTTTTCAAAAAATTAATAATTATTAATTATTTTCATTTATGTTAAATTTATCTATTATTTGTAAAAGAAATTTATTTTTTTATATATTTAAATTGTAGTTAAATTAAAATAATTAATATAAAGTAAACTTATATGCGTTTTAAAATAGATAAAAAAAAAAAAAAGTTGGGGGCGAATCGATTTTTGTCTCATTGCCAACACAGTTGCCACCAATTTGCTATCCGCTGTGGGCGGTTAACACTTACCAAAATAGCTACAAAGAGGAAATGGAGAAAGGAAAAGCAGCGAAGGCTGCAAAGCTCTTTCCAACCGCCGACAGTTATTAACAGGATCACTAGCTTTGGTTAACATCCTTATCAGCATATAGTAAGTCATTTTCTCATTCTTCTCTGAAATGTTTAAATGCCAATTTCCTTCCTACTAACAAAGCTAAAGAGAGCCTCTCTCTATACTCTATCTCAACCTGTATCTTTGTTTGTTTTAAACCGAACTTCATTTGCTCTATCGTCTTCCCTAACCCAACTCCTATATTATTCAGCAGATCCACAACTGAGCGACAATCATAAGCCTCAATTGGCCCTCCCTTCTTCTGGAATTCATTTTGGGCAGCTTTCCTCCCACTATGCCTCTCTCCTCCAATTATGCATTGTCCGTAAAGCCATTAAACCCGGAAAACAACTCCACGCCCACTTATTTCAAATGGGTATTGGATTTAACACCATTTTGGCTACTAAACTTGTTCACCTTTATTGCAATTCTGACTCTATGATCAATGCCCACCACTTGTTTGATAGAATTTCTAAAGGAAATTCATTTCTTTGGAATGTCTTGATTCGGGGTTATGCATGGAATGGACCATATGAGGTTGCAATTTCATTATATCATAGGATGCTTGATCATGGGCTCATGCCTGACCGATATACATTTCCATTTGTGCTCAAGGCATGTGCGTCACTTTCTGCTATTGAAGAGGGGAGGAAAATTCATGAACAAGTAATGCTTTCTGGGTGTGAAACAGATGTGTATGTAGGTGCTGCTCTAATAGATATGTATGCAAAATGTGGTTGCACAGAGAGTGCTCGACAAGTATTTGACAAGATTGAAGTAAGAGATGCTGTTTTGTGGAATTCTATGCTTGCAACTTGCGCCCAAAATGGACATGCTGAGGAATCACTTGGCCTATGCAGGGAGATGGCATTGACATGTCTAAAACCCACAGAGGCAACTCTAGTGACTGTTATATCTGCTACAGCCGACATTGCAGTTCTTCCTTTGGGGAGGGAGCTTCATGGGTTTAGTTGGAGACATGAGTTTGATTCCAATGACAAAGTAAAAACTGCATTGCTTGATATGTATGCCAAGAGTGGTTCCGTAAAGACTGCCAGGATTTTGTTTGAGCAACTCAGGGAGAAAAGGGTTGCCTCTTGGAATGCAATGATTACTGGTTATACAATGCATGGTCATGCTGTTGAAGCACTAGATCTATTTATACAGATGAGAGAAGATGCTCGGCCTGATCACATAACTTTTGTAGGTGTTCTGGGAGCATGTAGCCGTGGGGGTTTGTTGGATAAGGGTTGGATGTATTTTGACTTAATGGTTAGAGAATACCATATTGATCCAACGGTCCAACATTATACATGTATGGTTGATCTGCTTGGCCATTGTGGCCAGCTGAATGAGGCTTACAATCTTATCATGAAAATGAAAGTAACAGTGGATGCTGGTGTATGGGGTGCTTTGCTGAATTCATGTAAGATCCATGGGAATCTTGAACTAGGTGAACTAGCTCTGGAGAAATTAATTGAGCTTGAACCTCATGATGCTGGAAACTATGTGATTTTATCAAACATGTATGCTCAAGCTCGTAATTGGGAAGGAGTTACGAGACTTAGAAAGTTAATGGTGGATAATGGAATTAAGAAAAGCATTGCTTGTAGCTGGATTGAAGTGAAGAACAAAGTCCATGCTTTTCTTTCTGGAGATACGTCACATGGTAATTCTGATGCGATATATTCAGAACTAAAAAGGTTAGGAAGACTAATGAAAGAAGCTGGATATGTCCCGGATACTGGCTCAGTCTTCCATGATGTACAAGATGATGAGAAAACAAGTATGGTTTGCAGTCACAGTGAAAGGCTAGCAATTGCATTTGGACTCATCAGTACACAACCTGGAACCAGGCTTTTAATAACCAAAAACCTCAGAGTTTGTGAAGACTGCCACACAGCTATCAAGTTCATCTCAAAAATAACGGAGAGGGAAATCACCATTAGAGATGTCAACCGTTACCATCAGTTTAAAGATGGAATATGTTCCTGCGGCGATTACTGGTGAATGAGAGAAGGCTGGTTGTTGACAAGACTTATATGCCATAACAAATAATTTACAGTTTTCTTTTGTTACAATTTATGAACCAAAATTCAGAATTATTTAATTTTTGAAATGCCCCTGTTCTCTTTTACTTTCGTCTTGCATTTTTATGGTAAGTTCAATTTGACATTTTGACTTGTCACATTGCCCCCGAAGAAATATGATTTTTTTTCTTCTAAGAATTAAACATGTTCACTTTAGTAGAAAACTATTTCGCATGCAATTGGTGTACTATTTTTGTTTGGTGAAAGTTTATTTCCAAAAATCTTGATTGAAAATGTTAATAATGTCTACCTGTAACTTTTTTCTAACTTACCTCAAGTAGTCATGTTAGGGGCTTCTTTGTTGAATGTGCAGATTGCGCAAAGCCAGATATCTTATTTGGTGATTGATATGATAACTCAGAGAGTGAATGGCCGGAACGTAAAATTCATTTCAAATGCAGGTAAAGGTACTTTAATTCAGTCTACCCTTCGAATAATTCCTCTTTATTCTATGACTACTTTTCTTTACCACAACTACTTTGTAGTTTGTAGTAAGATTGATGCTATCGTTCAGAGATTTTGGTGGGCACATGATTCTTGGAATCGGGATGGGTTATGACTTTATGTCTACCCAAATTTCTTTGTGGTTTGGGTTTTAGGATGATGCAAGACTTCAATCAAGTCTTCTTGTACAAATTGGAAGGTTTTTGGTGAAAATGACAACAAAAGGGGTTCAAATTTTGAGGGGAAAATATTTTTTACGCTACTTTTGTGAAAGTTCCTACAAGTCGTCCCATTTCTTTTTCTGGAAAGGAATATGTAACTCCATAAGTTTATAGAGGCTTATGTTACGTAATTGTTGATGGACAGCTCATTCATATTAGGGAGGAGCTTTGCATTCTCTGGCTTGATAATTTTAGAATTCCAGCAACACCTCACCAGTTGACTTCTCATTGAAATAGGGCGATTGAACTTGCTGATGATTCTACTGGACCATGGGATAAAGAAAGCGATTTCTCTTTGTTTAATCCTAGAGTTGCAGATTATATATTATGAGAGTAAATCCACCTATCCAATCTCAAAGTGACTCCTTGATGTGTATGGGAACAAAGTTAGGCACCTTTTCAAGCAAGGTCAGCCTATGGAGAGAGCTTTAGAGTTCAAAGCTTCATCATCCGCATAGAATCAATGTTTTACCTGCCCGTTCCTGAACATGTGTATATTACTTGCTTAATTATTTTACAAATTTAGAATAATTGGATATGGCCATTTGATCTTTATCCTATAGGACATTGGATACTTTGTCAATTATTAGAGTTTTTTACTTCCACCGCATCTATAATGAGAGGTCCGTTCTCTGCCAAATAACGTTTTGTTATCTTGTGGGAAGTGGGATTTCCCTCCATATGGCAATGTCAAAGTTAATTTGCACAAATTATTTCATGCGATCACAGAGCTTGTAGATTTGGTTTTTTCTCTAAAATATATCATTATGTGGAAGCAGCTGAACCTTAGGCGATATTGTACTGCAGGTTGGAGACCGCAAATATGTACGTGCCCATCGGTATTTTATCTAAAAAATGGGACGCACAAAGTTTAGAAATATTAAAAAAAAAAAACAAAAAATTAAAAACAGGATGAGTGGACACTTGGATCGCTTTTTATTTTTTATTTTTTTTAGATACTTTAATTGACTTATTTAAAATTAGTACACATTTATCATTTAAGTTCTTAACAAGTGGTACACTTGAGTCATTTTTAGACACTTTAATCGCATGAATGAGATAATTAAATGTGTTGAAGTGTACCACTTATTAAAATTAAGATGATAAATATATACCAATTTTAAATAATATGTCTAATTTATAAAAAATAAGTGACCAATAAAACATTTTTTTCTTTAAAAATAAGCTCTCGAAATAATATGTATGAGCCCTTATATCTAAGTCATTTAAAACTACATTAAAATGCAATTCAATTAGAACACATTTAATATTATTAATATATTTTTTTATAATTATAAATTTTAATAATTTTTTTTTTTCTAAATTTTTTTATTTATTTCTTAATAAGTACCAAACTAAGTTACTTTTAGGCCATAATATACTATTTTCCTTTGATAATGTAAAAGAAATAAAACAAATAAAGTAAAAAAAAAAAACTTTACTTCCCTTTTTTTTATAAAAATAATACTTAGTTAAGTTTTGAATTTGAAAAACATAATAAAAAGCAAAATCTGCTAAGATGAAATACAACATTGAAGACTAAAAATTAGAAATCACATTCTAAGAGAAAGATGATTATGTTAAGAGAAACATCTAAATCCCATAACCTTTGTTTTATTGTTCGTCTTTGATAGTCTTCACTATTATTCATAGCTACTTCAATAGATACATCAAAGAAGCAATAAATTAAACATATTAATTGCATATTGCTAAAAAGTTCAAATATGAAATCCACACAATGATACATACATATATCTGAGAAAACCTCAATAGCCAACAAGGTGACCTAAAATAGATTACAACACATTAAACACTAGATAGACACTTTAGATCTAGATATAAATCAAAATTTAAGAAGAACTACACTATTTATTGCCAATAAAAGAAGACAAAAGAAAATATTACTAAAAAAGGAGACAAATACACTAAAATTATTATAACAAAACGTAAATTAAAGACAAAAAATCTACAGAAGAGAGGTTCTTAGTAAGAGTTTAAGAGAGAGAGAAACCAAGAGGAGGAAACAAGGGAAAGAAAAGAAGAGTGTAGATTTTTCTTTTTTCTTTTTAGTGTTATTATGTTTGGCAATTGGCAGAAAGTCATATTATCGGCAGATAAATTCAGCTCCACTTGCTAAAAATATATTATCGGCAGATAAATTCAGTTCCACCTGGCACAAAAATACATGAGCCTGCAATATCCATCTTGAGCCTGTCGAACTTGCTGAGCCTACATGTACCAACATTTTAAATAATTAAAATATAATAAAAAGAAAAATATTTAATGTTACCTCAATAAAATCACTGACTTCTCCTCTTCAATGTAAGAAAATAATGAAGCATCAGTCTTGTGTACTACATCACCAACACAATTACATAATTATTTAACTATTATATTTTTTACTTATTTTAAAATAAAAAATTTAAACAATCAAATGTTAAATAATAAAGAAAAATTGAGAAAAATATCATCAATTCTCTAGCAATTTTTTTCCTTAATTAAAATACGTTCATTCAGCGAAGTATATACAAAAAAAAAAAAAATGTTCAAACAAACAAGTTGAATATATAAGTTATATTCAAGCAATTTTGCCTATATTTAAATAATATTCAAATAAATTTATCTAATAAGTAGATTATGTTGAAAAAGCTTAGCCTACATACTTGGCTCTTACTTCTTTATTTTATTTAAATATTATCTTAATATTTTTAATAATTTAAAATGTTAAAAGGGTACGACAAGTTTACAATTGTATCTCAAAATAAGACCAATAATTCATGAAACGGCAAGTTTTCTTGTGTCGTCATCTATTTGAGAATTATTTTTTGCTTTGAGGCGAAATCTTGGAGATGCATTGACTAGAAATGTTGTTATGATTAGATTTTGTTCGATTTTTAGTAAAATAAAAATAATTAAATTTAATTAAATCAAATTTGCTTGGTTAATAGAATTGTTAAAATTGAATAATTTAATTTAATTTGGTTAATAATTTTTGGTAATTTTTATTTTTATTTTTTTCTCCATATGAATTAATTTTTTTTTTTTTTTATAAAATAGGCTTTAAAGTATATTTTTTTATTAATAAGATAAAATACACTTACACACATTCGAATGAATTAGAAAATAACCTTAAAATAGCATAAAGAAACAAAAATTATTTAAATTTAAACAAATTAATTAATATATACTATAAATATAAATTATATTACATCTTACATAAATCATATAACATCCTAAAAACAATCATAAAATTAATTACAATATAAAGTTAAATATTTTGACAAATTCTACGACAAAATAATACATTAATTAATGAATAATATATTAAAAATAATTATAAGTAACAGTCTAATCTTGTCTGGTTTAATTTCAAAATTCGTATAATAAGATCGAATCGTTTGTAAAATAATTTAAAAAAATATAAATTAAATCCTGATTTACAAAATTATTTAATATAGTTTAATTCAATTTAATTTTTTAATTTTAATTGATTTAGTTAGATTTTTAAACACTCTAACTTTTTAATTATAATTAATTTGATAAGATTTTTTGGACTCTAACTTACCCAAATAGCAATAACTAATTCCTTTTAATTAATTTATTTTTCAATTTTTAAGAACTTAAGAATATGATTTTACTGCGAAATCAGATCGACCCTCCTTTCTGTCTTCACTGGATCTCCCTTCTCTAAGTGTTTGTAGAGCCACAAGCCAAAAAGGTACAGAAATCTGCCGAAGCGTAACATTGTAGAATAGCCCCATGATTTGATCCACGAGTCCTGAGGCATCCCTGAACACATCAACCAGGTTCATTTATTAATAATACTGCACTTCTGTTGGATCCCAATTAGTAATAAACTTATCGTTCCGGTTCCGGGATTGAATTCATTACTAATTGGATCTGCATCGGCTATTTTTTTGTTTTGTTTGATTTCGGATTAATCTATGCTGTTTTGATTTATTCCAATTGTTTCGTTCTTTCATTTTTTTGTTTTATTTAATAAATTTGCACGTGATTGTTCGTTGGGATTAATATTGGAATTGGATGCCAAAGCAAGTTTTTTTTATATACGTTTGAATTGGCGAGTTTGAGTTTTGAATTATGTTTTGTTTGCTAGGAGATGGCTTGGTGGAATAAAGGAGTTTCTTTGGGGAACTTCCCCGATCTCGCTGGAGCAGTGAATAAGCTCCAGGAGAGCGTTAAGAATATTGAAAAGAATTTTGATAGTGCTCTCGGCTTCGAGGAAAAAGAGAAGAGTGATTCCAGCGATGAAGGTACTTCACATTGTCCATACTAAAGCAGAAAAAATGTATTTTTTGTTCACAGGCTTCTATTTAAGGTTGAGGATTACTCACTTTTGTATTACATATGGCAATTATCCTCAGTAACCACGAATGAAAGCTAGTCACCATTTGAAAATGTCCCTTTTCGTCCCTCAACCTGGATGAGAAGTTTAGTTTGTTATTCCTGTTTATAATTTCATCAGTATTCCACTGGCTGGGAAATTCTGACACCGAGCTTCTCAAATTTGGAGTTGTTTTTGTTTGCTTTTTTTTTTTTTACAATGGCTAAGATTTGAACTGATCATAGTTGTGATGTCCTCATATACACTTGCCAGCTTCAGGATCACGGCCTTTCTCTACTGACAAGAGAACTTTATTTGATCCAGTCATTGCCTTAATGGGGCATAAAAATGAGGAAATTACTTCCGACTCAGCTCAAAAGCCTGAATTTTCAGAGCAGTCACCTGAGGTTGCACAATCATCAGGAAAACATGATTCTCTAGAGCATTCATCAGCAGTTGATGAAAAAGAAGAGGTCCGAACTGACAATTCATCACATATGGCAGCTGAAGAAGCGGCAGCTGGAGAAGGAAACAAAGTTCTTTCTGTGGAAAGCACTGATGAACCTCCGGATGTAGCAAACAAAGAAAATGCTGAATCATCAGATCCTGGTAAAGTTGAATTTGTGCCACTTTCCATTCCTGTTCAATCACCTGAACCAACTGCTGGGAATGTTGAGTCATCAGATCCAACTGACAGTACAGAGAAGAAAGATATTTTAGAAGTAGGATTATCAGGTAATCTAGAAAGAGCACAAGTCAAGTCAGAGGTCACTGAAGTAGACCAAGTTGGAGATAAAACTCATTGGCTGGATGAGTCACATAATTTTGCCAATTTGCATGAGGAAAGCAATGAGCAGAAGGTGCAAGAGGCGACTCATGAGCAGAAGACGCAAGAGATCACTCATGAGCAGAAGACGCAAGAAGAGGTCACTCATGAGCAGAACATGCAAGAGGAGGTCGGTCATGAGCAGAAGGTATCTTCAGTTCAAACTCAGGAACCAACAGATAGTAATGCTGGAGCTGTAACCGAGCACACTGGTCTATCTACTAGAACAACTGAAGAAACTGATAATCACGAGGAATCTCTTAAAAAATATTCAGCTAGTTTCCTTCCTTTCATTGAGGCTTCTGAGGTGGTTCATGGGTTAGCCTTTAATGAAAATGATGGAATAAAAGTAGTTGAAGCAGGTGAAAATATCCGTGATACTGAAGCTGACATTAGAGATCAGCGTCAGACCTCTGGAAAGAATATTTCTGACACTTCAAGTGCTGCCCTTGAGCTGGAGAAGGTGAAGTTGGAAATGAAAATGATGGAAACCGCATTGCAAGGTGCTGCAAGACAAGCTCAGGTATATGATGAGATGATTTTGGATCATACTGTTACTTCCTAGGCTCTGATGTCCATCTGCCACTTTTTTTTATCTTTACAGCCTAGAATTTTAAAATGCTAACAGTTACACACTAGATCTGATACTTTAACTGCATTTGCATATTGGGACCTGGTGAAGGTTGCTGAGTAGTGTTTGAAGCCTTTTGGCCTTCAATTCGGAAATTTATTCTTGTTTTTTGCACCTCACCTTTTGATATTTGTTTCGTGTATGTTTCTCTCATTATCATGGGATGGGAAAGTTTAGATTTATGTGTTGTGTTTTCTCTCCTTTTATGCATTCTGTGTGATTGGGTCATGCTGGCGTTCTTTTGTTTGTTTCATTCTGATATTATTACCTTGCATTCAATTCGGATTGTTCAGGCAAAAGCTGACGAGATTGCTAAACTAATGAATGAAAATGAGCAATTAAAGGAAACAATTGAGGATTTAAAGGTACGTAAAGTCTTCTCTTGTTTTTTGGTACTAAAAGCCAATTAGGTTGATGACAAATGACTAATTGATGTTTCATCTATTAACTTTTCACCAAGTGTCTTGATGACCACTCTTTTAGTTTAATGCCGCCTTCTTAACTATCTATTAGAGAAAATCAAGTGATGCAGAGATTGAATCTTTAAGAGAGGAATACCATCAGAGGGTTTCAACACTTGAAAGGAAGGTAGGTCTCTTCATATAATATTGTTTCTTTTTATTGCTTTAGCCATTTATTCTATTTTAGAAAACATTGTTAGCAGTTATTGAGAGCAGGAGTGAATGATGGCTAAAGTTAATGTTGTAACATTTATCTAAGTATCAAAAGAAACTGAATTAAACTGTGCCTAGTGTTTGAAACTTGAAAGTGTTTGTGGATGTGAATGTATATCGTAAGATTTTTTCTTTCTAACTATAACAGATGCATGTAGTTTTTGAAACTCTTATTTTCTCTCAATTTATGTTAAAACCATTTCATTTTAGGTTTATGCTCTCACCAAGGAAAGGGACACTCTTCGGAGGGAACAAAGTAAAAAAAGTGATGCAGCTGTTCTGCTGAAGGAAAAAGATGAAATAATTACCCAGGTTATGGCAGAAGGTAGAAATGTGAAAACTGAACATTTTTGTATTCACTTAGTTCATTGCCTTATGTGGTCCCTTTTTTTATTGGAGAAAATTTGTATTAATTTTTTCCGTAACTTTTTCTTTCTAATTTAGTGCATAATCTCCTTGTTCAGACTTCAGTATTGAGACGTCTGACACGTGCCAACATCTAATAGAATGTCATTTCCTTCCTTTCTCTTTGGTGGAAATTTCTGGATATTTGCCAAGCTATTGTTTTATGCATGGATAATGATTTCAAGGAACTTACGAAATAGTTATCATTATTATCTATTTTGTATTCCTTTTCTTGTTAGTACTTAAATTTTCTGAAGATAACCAGTCTCTCTCCAACTGCCTTCTGCTTGTAAATATGGACTTCTTTGTAAAGTACGTGTAATGGAAAAGGAAGTATTCTTGTGCTGCTCATGTTTAAAGTACTTTTATATGGTGCAGGTGAAGAGCTTTCAAAGAAGCAGGCCGCTCAAGAGGGTCAAATTAGGAAATTGAGGGCTCAGGTGTGCAAGCTGTTTCAAAAAAAAAATTGATGCAGCTAGCAGTTCATTAAATTGACTTATTTTCATTTTTTCTGAAAGCTAGATCAGGGAATTTGAAGAAGAGAAGAAGGGATTGACTGCTAAGCTGCAGGTAATTAAATTTTTTAGCATTTGTTAAGATGGCAATTAGCTGGTTGCTTTTTTAAAAGTGACATGGACTTTATGGTTAGCATTTGCTTTATGCTCAGTCTTACTGAATTGAAAAGTTTCCATATTAGATAATCAGTTTTCCTCATGATTGTAGATCTCTTTGTATACTCCCCCCTCCCAAAAAAAATAAAAAAATATGCATGCACATTTTGCTGAGATTTTGTTGTATATTTATGCTTATTGCTTTTCTGGCACCACTTAACGAAAACTGTTAGCTGTTTAATATTTGGAGACATGTGGTACTCCTCATTCTCAATTGCAATTTGCAAATACTTAGTTTCCTTTGCTATTCTTTGATAACAAGTAGCTAGTTTTGTTTTCTATTTTAAGAACATAGTGTCTGATTTGCTAATTCTGCTGTCAGGTGGAAGAGAATAAAGTTGAGAGTATCAAGAAGGACAAGATGGCTACAGAGAAGTTGCTGCAAGAAACAATAGAAAAACATCAGGCAGAACTTGGTGCACAGAAAGAGTATTACACTAATGCTTTAAATGTTGCCAAGGAGGCTGAAGCAATAGCAGAGGCACGTGCCAACAATGAAGCTCGATCTGAGCTAGAGAGTTGCCTAAGAGAGGCCGAAATTCGTGAATCTATGCTTGTGCAGGCACTGGAAGAGTTGCGTCAAACTTTGAGTAGAAAAGAGCAGCAGGTTTTTCTTATGCCTTTTCTGGGTACTTTTCTGATTTATTTGACTGGCCAGTGACTTTAATTTGGTTTACTTTATCATTTAATTCTCAGGCTGTATTTAGAGAAGATATGCTTCACCGGGACATTGAAGATCTTCAAAAACGTTACCAAGTGTGTAATGACATCTGATTGCGCTTCATCTAAAAGTTCTTTGGTTCTTATTGTTTCCCATTCTTGTTGATTTTATTTGTCTTCCGGTTTAATGTGGCAGTTATTTTGTCCAGGCTAGTGAGCGCCGATGTGAGGAGTTGATTACACAAGTTCCAGAGTCTACTAGACCTCTTTTGAGACAGATTGAAGCTATGCAGGTGAAACACATTTTTAATAATTGTTGGTTTCTTTTTTCACTTTTATCATATGTAAGTATTTAAATGGGATGCAGACAAATCCAGTAAAATATTGAAAGTGGCCCATCTATCACATTTTCCATGGGATGTAATGGGATGGGATGGGGAAGACCTTTAAATGGAAAAAAATAAAAACATTGAAGTTGTGAAAAGTAAAGGCTAAAGGTAGCCCAAATGGTTGGCTCACATTCTAAATGGGTTGGGATGAATTTTTGATGGGATGGGTTGCCTTTTCAACTATTATCCATTCGTGTTATGTTAATTGCTCATCCCAATTTACATCTCTTATCATAAGCTTAAGTTTGTTCTTGACTTGTTTATTTCCTTTAATACCAAACAGGAAACAATTTCAAAAAGGGCTGAGGCTTGGGCTGCTGTTGAGAGATCCCTTAACTCTCGTCTCCAGGTTTGTGTAAAGTTTATCTGCAAGTTATTTATGCTTAAAACTTTGGGACTTGTACGTATAATTTATTCTTACTTACCCTGCAGGAAGCAGAGGGCAAGGCTGCATCTGCTGAGGAAAGAGAGAGATCCATGAATGAACGCTTATCTCAAACTTTATCTCGAATTAATGTTCTTGAGGCTCAGGTTCTGCATCTTGTGGATTGGTTTTTTCATATGCCAAAGTTACATTTATTGTTTATTAGCTTAGTTTAGATGCATGTTTCAGATCTCTTGTCTTAGAGCCGAACAAACGCAGTTAACCAAATCTCTTGAGAAGGAGAGGCAGAGAGCGGCAGAGAATAGGCAGGAGTACCTTGCAGCAAAAGAGGAAGCTGACACTCAGGAGGGTCGTGCAAATCAACTTGAAGAAGAAATCAGAGAACTTAGGCGGAAACACAAGCAAGAATTACAAGATGCTCTGATGCAAAGGGAACTGTTACAACAGGTAATGCTTCTGGTTATGCAATGAATTGTTTTTGTCAGAGGTCAGAGTGCATGTTTTATTTTTTTTCTAAGGCTTCTCCACTAGTCCCAATGAGACAGTCTAGTGGCCATGTACACTTCAATTTTTTTAATCTGAGGTTAAACCATACAGAGTTAGAGATGTTCTTCACCAATTAAAATGTCATCTATCTATCTAGTTTTATTGATCTTTAGAAGAGCAAGGAACGATTCTCTTCAAAGATCTTAGGTGATGTTTGGTTGATGGTAATTAAGGTAGGAATGAAATGGACTTGTTGCATTTTAATGTTTAATTTGCTTTAAATATCGGAAATTAATTCAATAAAAAAAAAAATACCGGAAAGCAATTCAATTAAAAAAAATACCTGAAAGTAATAGAAAGGATTCTCTCTGAACACGGAAAACTCTTACGTCTTTACATTCCAGAGCATTAATGAGTCATCCCACATATTTTTTCCTCTCTTTTCGTTTTTTCCTCTCATAATGTAACTCTAATTAAAATGAGACCTGTTGGCGCTAGAAGTAAATATTTTCCAATATTTTAAGAAACTTTTTTGCCAAAAAGTTATTCTATTTTTTTTTTTTTTCTGGTTTTAAATAAATATTTTATTTTATTTAGCTATGCTTTGTTAAGTGAAGTACACTGTACGCATGGATTTATTTTGAAAAAAATTAATACATCTTTTGGGAGTTAATAATAGTAAGTTATATGTATATTTTTAGGAATAAGTAAATTATGGTTAAAAATTAGGTTAATAAATAAAAAGTACAATACTTGGGCATTGCTAAATGTAATGTATAAAGTTTTATTTTAAGTTGAGAAATATTTCAATAATATATACGTATTCTATTCCATTCAAAGTCTAAATCAAACATGTCTGTGCTTATTCTGTATTTATTCAATTAGTCAAACCAAACAAAATATCCTTTCCATTCTTTTCTCATTCCCATTCCCTTTTGTAAACCAAACATAGCCTTAAAGCACAGATCGATTGAATATCTAATTGTCAACAAAGCAATAAAAAGGCAAATACATAAATTTCGGAAAACTTTTTTTGTCTTGTTTGAATTTTCCCACCTTGATTTAGTAATAAGAGCATCATCTTTTGTATTTTTTGCATGATCCTGATCAACACGGAATTAATCGTTATGGTTTTCTTGATTTAATTGGAAATGCATATTTTAACAGGAGATAGAGAAGGAGAAATCTGTTCGGTTAGATTTGGAAAGGAAAGTCAGCGTCAATACTGCTGTTGCATCTGAACAAGCTCCCATGATGAGACAGAATTCTGCTTTTGAAAATGGTAGAGTGTCTTGATTCCTGTTACCTTAGTTGGGATCTCTCTGAGCATTGCTTTCCTTTATGCAACTTTTCCCAGGAAAATTGAGCCGAAAACTTTCAAGTGCAAGCAGTCTTGGGAGCATGGAGGAGAGCTATTTTCTACAAGCATCATTAGATTCATCTGATAATCTGTCCGAGAGAAGAAATCTTGTAGAGGCAACCATGAGCCCATATTATATGAAAAGCATGACGCCTAGCACTTTTGAAGCCGCGCTTCGTCAGAAGGAAGGCGAACTTGCATCGTATATGTCCCGTTTGGTGCGGTTTAATCCTCAAGTCATGCATTTGAGTAAATTTTGCACAATAGATTCACACCATGAATTATTTGTATTTTCTCTGTCAAGACTTGTGGGCCACTGTTCATGTTTTAAGCAGATGCCATGTTCTTTTCTAATGTAACCATGAATGAGCTCAGAGTGATGCACAAACTTTAATTAATCTCTTTCATCCGTTTATGGTTTATATCTATTATTTACTGTTCTGATTTATTTTCAGGCATCCATGGAATCTATTCGTGATTCTTTGGCCGAGGAATTAGTCAAAATGACTGAACAGGTAAGTTCTAGCATGATTATTTTTCCTATTGTGATATACTGATATATAGAACTGATGGAGAATTGCTTGCATTCTTGTAGTGTGAAAAGTTACGAGTAGAGGCTGCAACGTTGCCTGGCATACGGGCAGAACTAGAAGCCCTGAGAAGAAGACACTCTGCTGCACTGGAGCTAATGGGTGAACGAGATGAGGAGGTATATATCTCTCCGCTCTATCTCTTCTGTTACTAAATTATGTTCTCGAGGCGATTAGTCCAACATTTATGCCTATGTTATTGACTGTAAATTCATGAAAAAGAATTAAGTTGCATTCATAGACGACATGCTTTATAGGTTTTATTAGGAAAAAAAATTTCTTTTCTGCAGATGACAAGGCATACGCTTAGTTTGTGAATTAAGCTGGCTTTTAGGTTTTCCATTTAAAGATAACTTGGTATTTTTGCCATGTAAGCTGGTCGTGTCAGGCTTTGTATACTGTACAGCAGTTCGAGCTTCATTAGTCTACTGTGATTATTTAAATAAGACTAGTTCTCTTTCACTTTGGATTGTCATTGTGCTCTGTTGCTTTGTCTGTTTGCCTCAACAGTCTAGACATATCAAGGGGCTTGGATAAAAATGTCATAAAAATTGATAACTTTTTTCAAAAAAAAAAAAAAAAAGCAATCTTTATCGAATCAAGTGTCTTCGTCCAGTTGAAGACCATTTCATCAGGCTTTATAAGCATGAAGACCCTTCATGTAATGGTCAATGACCGGTCGACCCTGTTAACCTTGGTCAAGAGCAAGTCAACGGTCAGCATATCAATTTGGGGAGAGAGAAAATAAACTAAATCTAAAAAATGAAACTTTTATATACTAAAAATGAAGCTTTGTGTAGTATGTGTTATATCAAACTATTATTTCATTTATCACTCGGACATTCAGTTTATTGATGAAAAGAAACAGTACTTTATGTCAAGACCTGACGCTTTAAATTGGCGGTATGGGTGTAGTTGGAGGAACTACGTGCTGATATTATAGATATGAAGGAGATGTACAGGGAACAAGTGAACTTACTTGTGAATAAGGTATTTTACCATCAAAATCCTTTTATTTGAGTTCCACGTATCTTATGGCTTTTGCCACCATTCTGATGCTGTATGGTTTGAATCTTCATTTGTCCGCAGATCCAGATAATGAGCTCATCAACTGGAAACTCAGAAGTTGAACATGAAATATGAAATCGGCTGGCAAATGATGATTTTTTGCGATAAAGCTTATAGTATAATTAGGTAAATTGGTTGGCCGATCAGAAAGTTTATTCCATACATTTGAAGCTTGTTTGGTTGGGTGTTTTGAACAGCTGATTATGAAATAGCATGCAATTGTTTTATGTATGTAACTTTTAGCGTAGCACTAATCCATAGTAATATTTTTCGAGGTCAAAATGTTTCGATAATATTTTGATTGATTATTTGCAATAAATGATCTGTTAATTCTTTTGCCTCTTAAATTTTCCCATTGTCTCGAGGATGTGGCCTAGCTAAGGATATCAATTCTGTTGTATTGTGCGTGTGTTCGTGTCTTGCAGTGCGTATGTTTGTGTTTTTCGGTATAAATTCACATTAATTATTAGTCCAGTTGTTTATAATAGTAAGAATATGACATTTTAAATATAATATTGTCGTTTCAATTTTTGTATTATTTATTTTTGACTTTTTATTGGACAGCACCGGCCACTAAAATCATTTATGATCTTTAATCATTTCAACATAAAGTTTCATCCTCTGCCTTTTTCTCTAGGAAAATCGTAATTTATCTTCACCAGATTAAGATGATATTTATAGGGTTTGATCCTTTACTAATCCTTTATTTTTTTTGTAAAATGTATAGTTTAGTTCATTTTTTTTAACTGATATACTCTAAATTTGATAATTTTTAAGATGTACACTTAAATTTAATTTTTTTAAAAAATTGGCATTTTTCAGTGCATAGTTTTTATGTGACTTTTAAAGGTGTAATTTTGGAATTTTAGTTTTTGATTCTAAAATAATTTAAAAAAATCAGTTTCTGATAATAATAATAATAAAAATGACAAAAAAATTTTGGTCAATTTTTTTCTTCTCATAATTTTTTTTTTGGTATCTAATCAAATGGTACTAGATGAAACTGTTTATCAACATAAATATATTTTTTTTCTTTCTAAATTTATACATTTATTGTAATAATATATATATATATATAGGGGTGAGCAGCGGATCGAAACCGCCTGTTTTTCACAAATCCGATCCGATCCGAAGTAAATTTGAAGATTTCTAATCCGAATTCGATCCGTTAATGTAGTCAATTCGAACCAATTCGAATCCAAGCAGATCGAATTTTTCGGATCAGATAGGTCGGATTGAGATTATAATTTATTTTTTATTATTATCATATATAAAACACAATATATACTAATATTTAAATTTTAAATTGATATATTTTTTAGTAAAAATTATTTATTTATAGTCACAACTTATATAATCAAAATAATAAAAAGTATACTGTTCAATATTATTAAATTATTATAGAGAATTTAACATTTTTATTTTTTTTTAAATTAAAATAATAATTTAATGTAATTGTAGTATGTATAATATTTAAATATAATACATTAAAAATAAATATGCATTTATTTATAATTTTAATAGTAATCCAGTCCGGATCGGATTGCAGCGGATTATAAAATCTGTCAATCTGAATTCGAACGGATTGTATACTTTTCAATCCGAATTCGATCTGACTATAAAATATATCAATTTAATCCGATCCGAATCCAACGAATCAGATCAGATTTATTAATTTAAGCGTATTGATCAGATTATTTGCTCACCTATATATATATATATATATATATAATAAAATGATTAAAAGCTCATAAAATGATATAAATATGTTACTTTAATCGAGTTGAACCCAATCAATCCAAATTTATTGCAAACTTATTGTGGATTGTATATCAAATTGAAGCGTAGATGGAATCATAAAAATTTGTTTTTGTTTTTTTCTGGTTTGTTGCCTTCGTTTTTCTTTTCTTACGGTCATATTACATAGAAATTAGGGTGCGTTTACTGTTAAAAAAGATGGAATGAGGAGAAGAGGAGCATTGTTTAGGCTGATTCTACTAACATCCCACATGGGATTCCAAGCATATGCTCTATGGATATTTTTTCTTTTCCAATTTTGCTCTTAGTAATATAAAAGTTTACTTTTTTTATCCAAATGTTTTATTTTAAAGATTTTTGAGTCAAAATTCATGACTTTTGAAAATATTTTTTACCAAAATTTTTATAATTTTATTTTCTTTTATTTTTTGAAATATTTATTTCTTTTTGTATTTTTAAAGAATTTCTATTAATTTTTCTAAAATAATATTCATAAAGTCTTTAAATTCCTCTATAAATTTTTCTTTTGTTTTTGTATTTTCTAATTGTTTTAATTTTTCTTTTAAGATTTATGTCTGTCTGTCCTTGTGATAAGAATATAATGTTCATTTTTATTTCTATACATACTAAAAACATTCATATAAAATTTCTTAAATTCTTTGTTATTTTCAGTATATCGGATTAGATTAATTAATTCCTTTAAATTACAGATTTGTGTTTGTGTAAGCATTTTTTATTACTTATGGTGTAACCATGTTAATTCTTTATTCCAATTGTAGAGTACTTTATAAATTATTAATTGTGTTATTTCTTTAGGTAATCCTTTGGTTATTTTTTTAATCTGTAATATTAATTCTATTGTTTCTTCTTTATAATATTTTAAATAATTCTTTTTTCTATTTGAATTTGGTTGAGTGTATATTATTTTATACATTCTGTTTAAAGTTTTCTTTTTTAAGTTCTAGGCTTTGATACCAATTTTGAGCTAAATTTTTATTATTTTAATTTTAAGCTTCAGTTAGCTTATCTTCCAATTTGTTCCTTAAATAAATAGAACCCAAAAATTAGGTTATCAAATTCTTCTTTATTTACTTGTACAAATTTCTATCTAAAATAATTTCTTAATATTTTTCCTGCAGGATGGTCTATTAAGAATAATATGCTGGAAACATAGTTTGTATAATAATCTAAGAGGGTGTCAAACCTTTTAAAATTTTCTAAACATGTTTTATAATCTTCATTATCAAAATATTCCTCTAATAATTCCATATATTTTCCTTCAAAATATTCTATGGTAGTCATGGCTTTCTTGTTGAGTTTCAAAGTTATCTTTTTCAAGTTCTTGGTTTATTCATCGACTTAGTTTTAGAATTTTCTTGTTTTCTTCTATATTCATTTTTACTAGTTCAAGACTTGATTCAAGATCTAAACGTTCTTTGTCTTATCCTTTTATTAAATCATTTCTTTTTTCTTATTTAGTAAAATAATTAATTAATCCTTGTAAGTTTTCCATTACTTTAAATCTTGTTGTACTTTTCTCAAAATTTTCTTTTATAGATGTTTTATAACAGATAAGTGATTGTTTAAGATATATTGCATCTTTTAAATTTTCTTGATTTTCAGAATATTTTTTGCTTTAATTTCTATAGAGTATTGTTTCAGATTTCCTTTTCATGCTAATTTGTTTATCATCCATAATCTTATGTAGTATAAACAAGATTTTAACAATATTAATGAAGTTTCAAGGTATACTAGTCTCTACCTACAAACTAACCTGTTTTTGAATATGGGTCTATCACGTTCTTCCGCTTTTTAGCTATCTTCTTGCTCAAGAAAAATTAAGTCTCATTCCAAATCCAAACTTTTAGTCCTCCTAACTATGCTGATCCTATGAGATCCATACTTAACTTACTAATGTAAGAGACATAATTTGGATTTGAAATTGACTTTTTATTCATTAATCAGAAAGTTTATACAGACTAGAGAACTAGTAACCTTGAAAGGGTTACTAGTTCTTACTTATTACAAAAGACATAGCTGAAACTTGAAAATAGAAAGATAGATAGATGTTAGGTTTTTGTAGTGAATCCCTAAGACGCAGAGAGTTCCCTTTTATAGAGATAAGGGGTCTCTGTTTACAATGGAGGGATTATACTATTCCTAACTTTCCTAGTTGGCATTAAACACCTACATTATTGACACTCTTAGCGTCAATTGTTGAAGTGGTCCTACTTTGTCTGCTCTGTCGACATAGAACTGTTAGATGAGCTTGAGTCCATGCAAACCTCCTTCTCTTTAATGCAGTAAATGCATTTGTGGTCCATTGATTGCTGTTTTGAATAGTAACAGAATACCTTTTTGGTTTCCTCACTTATTTCAATCTCATTATAATTGAAGTTAGCTTCATAGGAAGTTACTTTTTCACTGTCTTCCTTAGTGATAACTACATTACTGTGGGAAGTAATAATAGTTTTACTTGTACTATAATTAATTTTTATTTCTAAAGAGTTATTAACTCTTCTTAATTCATGATAAATCCGGCTTAGTATTTGTCCTCTTTCAATACATAATTCCTCATAATTAAATTCTTTTTATGGTAAAGATTTTGGACGAGTTACTTCTTTTTTATTACTTGATATGTCAAGCTTAATAAAATGATAAGGACTTATTGGTGTTTCTTGGTTCCAATCCATTAATGAACTGAAATATCTCAAATAAATAGGCTTGTCAGTAGCCCTAATTTTCTTTTTGAAATTTTTGATGGATTTCTTGAAGTTTTCAGGAAAATATACTAATTCTTTTGGTTCATTTCCTAGATATATGTTTTCTATTAATCCAATATGGAATGCTTTATAGACAAATAATGGATCAGTTCCTTCTAAGATATTAAATTTACTACCTGATGAAAAATCTTTTTCTGTGGTATAAAATTTCATGTCATCAAGATATTCTTCAGTAGTTTTTCTTGCTAGATTATATAGACCTAATAATTCCTGTTTTGCTAAATTCCTATATCTTTATGTTTCTTCTTCAGAAAAATTATTCTTTGCTTCTCTAAAAATTACTGGTCTCTGAATTTTTCCAAGGTTTCTTAACCTACTAGTTCCTATTGCTAGTTGTTGTACTATCTGAGAATAGTTTTTTGTTATTTTTGCTGGTGTTAAAAGTTTAGGAACTCTAAAGTTATTGTAAAGGATCTAAGAATGATTATACTAATTTTCATTACTGCTTTACTTGCTTTAGGCCAATTAGTATATATTCCTAATTTTGGTCCATTATATATTACATAGATCTTTTTTAAATCTTCCTTCTCAGCTTCATCTGCCCAATTAATTTTTTCTTTTTTCTTTTCTAAGTTCTTACTTGATTCTGGGTTATTATTGCCATTCTCTTCAATTTCTATTTTTTTTGGATTTTTGTTCCTTTTTGTTTAGTTTCCATTGAAGTTTCAACTTCTTTTCTTGTTGAGCTTTCCTTAAGCCATTCTGGGTTAATTATGATACGCCTGTTTTTTAAGTTGTAATACCTCTAGTTGTTCCCTGAGGCAACTGATTTCTATTTCATGAATCAATATTTTCTTTTGTTTGATCTAAATCTCTATTTCAAGAGGGTTCATTCCTGTCATAAAAAACATAGTTAGAGGTGCTAATTCTCTAGTTAAAGCATCTGCTAAACTATTTTTATTTCCTGGCAGATGTTCTACATCAAATTTGTAATGGTTAAACCATTGTTGTCATCTAATAAGTCTTCCTTGTTTATAATCACCTGCAATATTAGTTCTTAAAAAATGTCCAAAATTTTTATTGTCATTTCTAACAATGAATTTTGAACTTATAACATGTATTGCAAATTTCTTTATAGCTTTTTTAACAGCTAATTTTTTTTTTTTCATTACCATGATAATTTAATTCAGGGCCTTGGAAAGATCCTGAAGTAAACCTATAAAGATAGTCATTTTTGTCATCCACTTTTGTTTTTAATACTGCTCCCCAATATTCATGTGATATATTTGTTTCTATTATCATTTTATCATCTGATTTTAGATGATATAAAGTTGGTAAATTTTTTACTTGTGCTTTTACTTTATCCATATATTTAATGTCCTGATCAGTTGCCAAACATAATATTTCTTAAGTTTTGTTTGTAATAGTTTTCTCATTTATGCTAATTTCTTTATATATGCTTTTATATATGTTAAACATCCTAAAAATCTTTGTAATTGATTTTTATCTTTGATTATACCAGAAAAATTTTGTATATTATTCAAAATGTGAGGTTGTAGATGATGTTTTTCATCTTCTATTTCTAACCCTAAATATTTTATTTTTTGTTGAGCAATAACTACTTTCTTTTATGATAATACTATTCTTGATTTTCTACATTCTTGTAAAACATTAATAATGTCTAAATAATACTTTTTGATAATTCATTATTGAACATTAAGATATCATCTATATAAACACAACAAAAATTGTGATATTTTTTGAAAATATTATTCATGTATCTTTGAAAAATATTTGGTGCTTGTTTAAGTCCGAATGAAATAACTATCCATTAGAATTGTCCTTGAGGACAACTAAACGCTGTTAATTTTTGTGATTCATTATCAAGTCTTATTTGCCAAAATCCATTTTTGCAATCAAAACTTGAAAAATATTTTTTTCCTTTAATAAGTGATAATAATTCTTCTTTCTTTGATATAAAATAACAATCATCAATAGTTTTTTTATTTAAGGATTTAAAATTTATTACCATTCTCTTTTTTCCTCTTCTTTTCTTAGCTTCTTTTTCTACTAAAAATGCTGTACTGGAATGTCTTGAATTATTGGAAATAATTACTTTTAATTCCAAAAGTTCTTGAATTTATTTTTTAAATTATTCTATGTCTTCTGGAGTATAAATCATTGATTTTACTTTTTTTAACTTTTAAAGGAGTTTTTAATTCTATTTTTGCTATTTTATTAGACCTATTGATTTTTGGATCTAAAATATTTTATGAGCATACTGTTTTTAATAATTTTCTTATTTCTGTTAAAGCTTTATCTTCTTATATTTCATTTAGGAAGATTTTTTTTTTAACCTCTATGTCTAAAGAAATATTTTCTAAGTATGACTTTTGTTTTTCTATATCCTCACCACGTTTTCGCTTTTTATGTTGTGACATAAAAGTTGGTGATGAAACAGTTAATGTTTTCCTTATTTTTTATACATAAATTGTTTCTCTATCTAAGGTTGTTATACTTATTTTATTTAAGTATTGGGTAAATGGTTGATATAAGTTTAGAAAGTTATTTCCTAATAAAATAGCAACTCCTGTTTCTTGTTGGTAGATTGTAGGTATATGAAAGATTTCTCCTCCTATTGATACGTCTGTATCTTTTAGTACTTTATGTAGATTTATTGTAGTATTATTTACAATTTTTACTACTAATTCTTTTGGTGATTGTTTTCAAAGTTCTTCTAAAAATACATATTTACTAGCTACGCATATACTTGCACCTGTCTCAATCTATGAAAGTAAATGATAATTTTTATATCTTTTAAATTTTAATCCTATTGTTATATATGTACTATTTGGATTTGTTATGCTTAATATTTCATCTATTATTCTGAATTATATCAAAATCATAATCATAATCAGATGTTTCTGAATCTGTTATTTCTTCTTCTGTTTCTTCTAATAGATAAATACTGCACGTATCATCTATATTATATTCTTCTATTGGTTCTAATTCTTTTAAAGACTTCCTCTAAAATGTTTGCTTTCTGTGGAAATTCCCTTTTAAATTCTTTTTTATGTTAGAGTCTATTAGGGTATTCATTTGCATAATGTCCTTCCTTATTACATATCCAACATCTACATTTCTTTTTTCCTGATAGACAATAATTTTTCTTTTCAGGTGTATTATATTTTTTCCTTCTAAAATATCTCTTTTTATAAGGTTCTCTATTATATCTTCTTCTATATCTTTGGAAGTTTTGTTTTCTAAATTTATATCTTTTGAATTTTCTAAATTTCTTATGTTTCTTATATTTATTATAAGGTCTTATATTATAACCATATTTTTTTGGTGTTTTGAAATCTCTTGAATTACAACAGATTCTATCATTTTCCTTTATTTGTTTAAATTCTTTTCTTTCTTGACATTTTATTATTATCCAACTCTTAAGACTTCTTATTCTTCCTCCTAAAGTGTCAGGTATAGTTTGTCTATTTTTTGCATTCCAACCTTTTGTCATAGTTTTATGTAATGTTTCAAGTAGTTTTTGAAAGAAAATTTCCTTATAAGTTTCTTGTATAGATGGTGGTAATTTATGATAATACATTTCATATTCACATACAAAAGAATCTATGTAACACATATCACATATTTTCATATTTGTTAAGTACTATTTGGCTTCATTTATTTCATTTTCACTAAATTCTTTAATATTCCTTTCTTTATCTTCTCCTATAAATTCCTTATATATTTCATTTACTACAGTATCTAAGTATTCTCTTCTTGTTGCAGCATTTCCTTGCATTCTTAAATGTTGTTGTTTAGTTAGATTGGAAAACCAAACTATTACATTTTCTATCATTTTATAAGCTAGTAAAACTTTACAAACCGAAGGGTTTGTATTTGTGGTTGAAGATGTTTGTATAATTACACTTATTCCATTAGCCTATTTATCTAAGGTTTTTTTCCTATCTCTTATGCAATCTAAGTCTAGAATGTCAGTTTTATAATTTTCATGTTGACTAAATTTTGGTGGAATACTTCCTCTAGTACCCCAATGTAGTCCTTCGTTCATTTTGGGTGGTTGTCTTCTTCTATACGTTGGTTCAGGTATTTATGGTCTATATCTATCTTTCCTATATGGGTCAGATGTTTTTCCTCTTTATGGAATTGATCTTTCTGGGTTCTAGGTATTAATATTGGTTCCATATGAATTCTTTGGGTTATATTCTCTTGTTCATATTCACTTTTACTTATTAATGTCATATCATCTTCTTCTTTATTTGTACAAAATTTTTCTTCATAATATTTTTGTAATTCTTTATTTATTAATGTTAACAAACTAATTAATTTTTCTATATCTTTATTTTCAGGATTCATGAATTGTTCTTCTAAATTTTTTCTGTATTCTATTAAATCCATTAGATTGTTATTATTTGTTTAGATTCTTCACATTTTCTTTTATCATTTTTGGGTATTAAAGCATCATATCTCCTTGGAGGTTCTTCTTTTAATCCTTTTAATGAATCAAATCTTAATCCACTGCCTCTTGGTATATTATTAACATCTATTTTTAATTCTATAATTTTTTTATACATGTCTAACTATATTCCTTTTAATTCTTGTATATTTTCATCTGTAGTGTCTATTCTTTTTGCTATAAAAATTAAAACTTTCATTATGAATATTTGGTTTTTACTTACACTTGTTAAACTACTATTTTATTCTAATTGTATTTCTAATAGTTTATCTTTTATTATGATTATTTCATTGTGTAGACTAGTTCTTTTACTTCTTCAATTTACTCTTTTAATTCTTCTATTTCTCTATTTCTTTTATTGACTTCTGCTTGAGTATCTATAAATCTAATTCTTTGTATATTATCTTTTTTTAATAGTATCAGGGGTTTTTCTTTAATATCTAAATTTCATTCATCGGGTACTTCATATTTTGATAATATTTTTGGTTTCTTTATTATTTGTCCTATTTCCTTAAAAGTTTTATTTATTTCTATAAATTTATTTTGTCTATATATTGAACTATTGTGACTAGGTAATGAATTAAAAATGAGTGGTTTGTTAATGAATATCATACTAGGTAATGAATTGAAAATGGGTGGTTTTCATCTTTCATTAGGTTTCCTTGTTCAAAATCATAAGCTAAGCTTAGTACTTGGTTTAGATTTTTATCATGGATATTGACAGCAAATCTAAGATATGTTATAAATTTTAATTTTTGATATCCTAAATTTCCATTAACCATTCCTAACAAAACATCTTTTCTGTTTGTTATTCTATTATCTAATAATGCTAATTTAATTGGTGTATCTATTTATTCTCTAAAGTGTGCTTTTATCAAAATTTGTAATCCTCCTAAGTGAATATATCCAATTTTTTCCTCTATCTTTTTCAGGAATTTTTGATAATTTTTTCATAATAGTTTCTTTATTAATTAATGGTATATTAAATCTTCCTTTTGCATCTGTTATAGTTACACTCATTTCTTTATTATTATTGTCATAATATATTATATCTTTTTTTGGAAATAATTTTCTAATTTTAGAGAATGATTCTTCCCTAAATCCATCTTTTTCTTTAAGATTTAGTTTTGATTTTTGAATTTCTTCAAATTTCTTTTACTGAATATCATTTCTTGTAAAAACATTCAAAAATGTTAAATTCAAATTTCTTTTACTGAATATCATTTCTTGTAAAAAACATTCAGAAATGTTATCTTGTGTATCTACATCCATTATTTCTTGATTTTCTATTATTTCTAAAATTTTTAAGTTATGTATGTTTTTATATTGTTTGTAAGCTTTTATAAATTTTTATTACTTTTGTAAGGTATTACAAATTTTTTTTATTTTGTAAGATAATACATATTTTTATTCTTATATAAGCGTTAAAAAACTTTGGGGGGTATGAATTTAGTGAGAGATGATAGGTGTTATAGTGTTCTTCCATTGTTTATTTTCTAAAAATATAATAGGAATAAGAACCCATAAATTTAAGATTCATTCACACAGATTATTTTCCTCTCTTTTTTTTTTTTTTTTTAGAATTGATTTTCGTTCTCAAATTTACAAAATGAAATTACATAATTTTTTTTTTAATTTTTCAGTATTTATTACTTTTTAAAAAAATTATAAAAATTAATATTTTTGTTTAAAGTATATACGGTTATTAAGTAAAAAAAAAAAGCTTTACACTATTTTTTTCTTATTATAATTTATATTTATGTTTATTATTATTGATTTCAATTAAGAATTAGTAATTGGTGGCAATTTAATTTATATTAGTACATAAATAATGTATCTAAAATGGTATATAATTAATGTGAGATTATCATTATTTAAATTACTGAAAATAAACAAAAACGAATTACCCAAGAAAAAAAAATGAAGGCACTTTTTTTTTTTTGGGTCCAAGGAAAATTTTCCTTTCTTACTAATTGTTGAAGCTAAAGCGATATCTGAATCCACAATTAGTATTTCAACAGTTAATATAAATATGAGGAGTTTCATATAAAACAAAAATATTTTTTATTTCAATTTTATTAATACATTAATTTTAATAATACAATTTAATTAATTATATTTAACAAAAAAATTCCATAATTACTTATTCATATAATATTTTTAAATCTTTACTTTACATTTAATATACATCGTTTAATATATAAAATAAATTGATAATAACACAACACTGTATAAAATGATGTGAATTCGATTTAAAATAGTGTTTCTTTGATTGGCTAAAGAAGACGAGTCTGATCCTCAAAAACTAGGATCTCAATTCCCTCCAACAATCTAGAACAGGTGTCAGTCTCAGAAACTCAGAGCTCCCATAGAGCTGTAGAGTACATCTTACTTAACTCCTACTACTTTCTTCAACCTCTTTTATAACCTTTTGCTTCTGCGCAAAACCAGTATCAAATTAAAATTAATATGTTTTTTTATTTGTATGAAATGCATTGTAAATCATATTGAAATTTTTATTTGATATTTTTGGTAAAGTTTAAGAAAGATACAAAGCTACTCAATGTGCAAATTAGCACCAGCTCTGTTCCCTTTTTCAATTCTCTCTTTATCGTTCTGTGTCTCACGCACATTGAACAGAACGATTTTGATAGGTTTCAGAAAACTGACAATGATTTCATAATCACTGAGAGTGACTCTAAGCACCACAACTTCCACGGCGCATTTTAGCTTCCTTTCATCAATCTCTCCGGCTTTTGCAATCAATCAGATCGGTTTCTGTTTCTGCATTTCAATAAAAGGTCTGTTTCCAATATCATATTACACAAGATTATGTATATTTGTACTGTATATATTTAATATGCGTAAGTTTAGGCATTCTGAAAAAGAGGATTTCTTTTGTCGGTGCTCAACCGCTGCTAATCTCTGTTTATGTTCCTTTTTTTGTTATGGGACAAAAATGGTGAGTTTTAGTTTTTTCTTTCTGATCTTTTAGTAGGATGTAAAAAAAATAATCGGTTTTTGTAGCTGAGCTGATTTGTGTTGGATATAAATGAGTGTATCTTTTGTAATATATGCACGTAAATTTTGAACTGATCCATAAATCTACCTTCTTCTTTTTCCTTTGAGATTTACTGCTTTTTGCAGACGCTGTCAAGTTACTCTATTAAAGAAGGTATCTATAATTTGGCTATGCGAGGGCGTCACGTCGAAAACGCATACGCTAAGTACAAGCGTACCTATGTAGATGATTATGAGAAACAAGAAAACCCAGGTTGTCATTTATTGCTTATTTCTACATTCTTTATGTGGATAATAATTGTTAATTATCTCTGGGTTTGGATTATGTGTATGATTAAAAAAGTTATTATTGATATTATGGAGTCCAATTTTTCCTAAAATTGGTTTATACTAATTTCAGTTATTCTTCTCTAAACAGTAACATGTTCTTAAGTTTTTATATTTAGTAGTGCACTTCCTAAAATTTATTAGAAGTCAGTGGTTTTATTAGCATGTATTATTGTAAATAATATTGACAATGGTCTCGTTTCTTCTATGATGAATTTTAGTACGTTTGCTAAACGGCAAAGATGTGTGTAATCCTTCATGGAGACGTGCTGTCCCCCACATGCTTGTTGCATCTATTGCTTCATTCTTGTTTGGTTACCATCTTGGGTGCGTCTCTGGTTTTTCAGATTCAAAATTTTACTATGTTTATTTCTAATTTAATGTTCAAATTTCTAATTTTTTATGTAATGCAGAGTGGTTAATGAGACCCTAGAAAGTATTTCTATGGACCTTGGGTTCAATGGGAATACCTTGGCTGAAGGTACTTTGTAGCTTGACTTCCTAAACTCTGTTGTACTTAATGTGTTGGGCGTGTTTAATATGTTTCTGATCTTAATATAGGACTCGTAGTAAGTACATGTTTGGGGGGTGCTTTTGTTGGATCTCTTTTTAGTGGCTGGATTGCTGACGGAGTTGGGCGTAGAAGAGCATTTCAGCTGTGTGCATTGGCGATGGTAATCGGTGCATCAATGAGGTAAATGCAATACTTTTAGTTTCTTTTTCTTCTCAAGCGGTGCCTTTTCACGAGATTTTGTCTCTTTTCCACGCTTATTTTTATTTGATGAGGATGCAATGAAGATACACGTCTTAACTAGATGGATTCTTATGCAAGATACTTTATATTCTTGACTCACAGGTGGATAAACATATAATTGAGATTGTTCTTCAAGAAAACTTTACTAGTTGTTTGCATCTTGTGGATGAAACGATCTTCTGGCATGAACTATCACGATGAAATTTATAGTCTGCAACTATTTGATAGTTGCTCACATATTAATGCATGTACATAAATATAAAAAATTGTTGTAGACTTGTACTATAAATCTTGCAAACAAGGTAAGTTTTATATTGCATATTTATGGCTTAGTTAGTGATGTATACATAATATGGTTATATAAAAATTTCAATGATTTTACAGTGCTATGACCAAAGATCTTTGGGGTATGCTTCTTGGAAGGTTATTTGTGGGAACTGGGATGGGCATAGGTCCTCCAGTTGTTTCTCTCTATATTGCAGAGGTATTGTAATCCATATTGCTTAGTCTCCTCTTTACTTATCTTCCTTTTAAGTTTCTGATATTTTTCACAATTCACGAGCAGATTTCACCAGCTTTTATTAGGGGTACTTTTGCTAGCTTCACGCAGATAGCTACATGTCTTGGATTGATGGGTTCTCTCTTTATTGGTATGCCAGCCAAGGAAACTGTGGACTGGTAAGATAAATTAAGAGAAGCATTGTTAAATTTTAATCATTTCTTTAATTTCGTGATAAAATCTTAAGAATGACATGTCCTTTCAATGTGATGGAAAGCTTAGGTGGCGGAGTTGTTTCTGGGTATCTGTTGTTCCTGCAGCAATACTTGCTTTTTTCATGGAGTTCTCTGCAGAGAGTCCTCATTGGCTTTTCAAGGTTATAGTCATGTCTTAATCCTTAACACATTTAATAGTTGGATTATACAAAAGGTTTAAGGATCGTACTATTCTTGTTTCAAGCTTGTTTTACTAAAAGTTTTACTTTCATTAGTTTTGAACTTTTAATTTTGTAAAAATTTTCTTCTTGTTGGGGGTGAGAATTGGATTTTAAAGAAGGTTCATTGCCTTCATTTAAATAATATGGAAGAGTGGGAATTAGCTGTTTAGATTTTACTTGAGTGTCATGAGGTATAATAATCTCCCTTTACCTTCTTCCTTTCTCATCCCCTTTACATATTTCTACGTACAAATTTTTGCTGACATTAGTATATGTGGATTATTGCATACTAGATTCAGGTTTTCTCTTTTGAACCTTTGAAATTGATGTTTCCTTTTAGATGCTTAAATTTGTATTTGACTTGTTTTAGAGAGGAAGAGGTGTTGAAGCTGAAGTTGAATTTGAGAAACTTTTAGGTGGAGCACATGTCAAACATGCTATGGCAGAACTGTCAAAATCTGACAAAGAAGATGAATCAGATTCATTAAAGTTGTCAGACATATTCCATGGCCGCCATTTCAAAGGTATATAGTTCGATTTTATTGCGTATGAACTGTTCATCCTGTTATATCTGTATGTCTTCTCTACATGATTACCTTATCACTTCAAAATTTTGCAGTGGTTTTCATTGGATCTACCCTTTTTGCTTTACAACAGCTATCTGGCATAAATGCAATATTTTATTTTTCTTCAACTGTCTTTAAAAGCTTTGGGGTGCCTTCAGAACTTGCAAACACATGTGTGGGAATTGCAAATTTATTGGGTACTGATCAGTTTGCTCTCAAAATTGTTATTTTCTTGTATCAGAGTGTGCGTGTTTATTTTTTATTTTGCTGTATTACCCCAGGATCAGTTATTGCAATGGGTCTGATGGATAAACTTGGAAGAAAGGTTCTTCTTCTTGGGAGTTTTTCTGGAATGGTATGCAAGCCTTTGACCCAAAATATGTATTTTTCTCAAATCTGGACTTTTGCTCTGAACCACAAACACATTTACTATTAACATAATCTATGTGATTGTCCAACGTGGACAATTTTTCAATGCACTCTTTTGATTCACAGAACTGTATGGTAATGAATAATGCAATTCTTCCTGGCTAAAAACAAAACTGAAGTAGGACATAAACAAATAAACTGCCCAGTATTGTATTCCATTTTTTTTTTTTTTACTTAGGCTTGCACTTGCTTTATGTATTAAATAGACTACAACTATGGACATAGGCAAATAAACTACATAATACAGATTGACTCATTTCTCTAACCTTCTGTCCATTTCATGGTTCAGGCTGTGGCGATGGGTCTACAAGTAATTGCAGCAACCTCTTTTGAATCTGGATCTGCGGCTTTATTTCTATCTGTTGGTGGGATGCTTCTGTGAGTGGTGAACCACTACAAGTTCTTTTATAAAACAAGTGAAAAAATAGATATGAGTAAGAGTAATCAAAAATGAAAAAGAGAATAAAGATAAAGCTGTTAGATAACCTTAGGTGATAATGGTTTTGGAATCATTAGAATATGCTTTAGTTAACGAAAATCATATACGTGAGGGTTTCATCTGTTGTGTGATAAGAATATAAAACTTTGAAGGCATATTTAGAATCACATGGTTTTGCAAACATAATATTCTGTGAGAAGCATGGTAACTTTTGAAACATTGTAATAAATATAATATAAGCTGAACAAATTACTGCTCTCTCACATGAAGAATTCCCCTGCATCTTTATCTTGGTTTGATCGTATAATGTTATTTAGTCTCAACAAGTGTTTGGAGTTTGACTCTTTGTATGCTGATGTGAAATGGACGTTGTAGGTTTGTCTTGACATTTGCCATGGGTGCTGGTCCAGTCCCTAGTCTGCTCCTATCAGAAATATTTCCTGGTCAGATTAGGGCCAAAGCTATGGCAGTTTGTATGGCTGTGCATTGGGTAATTATCCTATACACTTCTTCCTGATATGACGCATTTTACTTTTCTTTATGTTGGTAAAAGTTTCGGGCAGTCCCAAAAAAAAAAACCGCGGTTAATCATCCCAAGATGGGTGACTTCCTTTTGTTGCATCCGATTTGACAGACCAAAAAAAGAAGTTTTGGGTAGTCAAGTGCATACTTAGAGGCTCAATCTGTTGAGAGTTGGCCTTTAGTAGTAGAGCTTTTTTATGGCTCTCAAACTGATTCTATAACCTCTTTATACTTATTGAGACGGAATTTACATTACAATTTTTCAGTTTTTCTCCTTGCTTGCCTGTAATTTATTTATCATTGCTTCTTGATCATCTCATTGGAAAACATTAATGGCTCATGAACTGATTCTGTAACCTCTTTATACTTATTGAGACGGAATTTACATTACAATTTTTCAGTTTTTCTCCTTGCTGGCCTGTAATTTATTTATCATTGCTTCTTGCTCATCTCATTGAAAAACATTATTGCTTTTAACAGGTAATAAATTTCTTTGTTGGTCTCTTGTTTTTGGGTTTGCTGGAGAAAATTGGAGCTGGAGCTTTGTATACGACTTTTGGAATATTTTGTATTATAGCAGTGATTTTTGTGAAGAGAAATGTGCTGGAAACAAAAGGAAAGACACTCCAAGAAATAGAAATAGCACTTCTTCCACAAAATTAGAGGTATCTTTTGTTGCACAAGCTGTTGTGCATTCTATTATAACATTTCTGTTGTGGCCATTTTTTTAATCCCATAATCTGTCCAGTATGTTAATTATTCAATACTAACGTTAAAGAGAAAAACAAGAAAAGGAAAAAGGGAGAAAAACAAGAAAAGGGAAAAGGGAGTTAAAAAGGAGGTTAGGATTTCATAGAATGCAAAAGTGGTATTGTAAGTGATACAAGCTAAGCCTTTTAAAGGCAAAATAAAGAAAAATAAAGAAAATGACTATAATAACCTTACAATAAAATATTAATTACTCTAATACAGTACACAAGATTGGCGGGTTGGAAAACGTGTCGATGGTGTTAATTTGCAGGCTCGTTGGCAACAAGATAGCTTGAAGATTGTTAGACCAGAATTTCACTGTCCAGTTTCAGGTGAAGGATCATATATTATCTAATGAAGCTATTTAGCTGAATAATTTTAGAAAAATATACGCTCATTTGTAAGGTGATCCCCACTGGCACTGGGAGGCCTGTGTAAATTCCTGTGGCAATTTTCTCTTGTTATTCTTCTCCTTTGTATTTTTCAAATATTTGGGAGCACATTAATATAAACTTGGATAATTTTGTAGCTTACCTATTACGGTTACCAAACCACTAAAACATATTAACTTGGGCGAAATAGCTAGCTTATCTAATTTTGCATTGAAGGACATAGCCATGTTTCCATTTTGTGTACTGGTCCATCAAAATCAGTTTAGAAATGATGGAAGATGGATCATGTTGGCAGTTATTATTATTGTTTCTTCCCAGAAACGTAAGTGAGTTTCCTTTGAAGGCTGGGCTCCCTCTGCCTAGATAAAGATATGGCTGAAAACAATTTGAAGTCTTTTTTTATTAAAATTAAAACATACACATCATACAAAATTTGGAAGTCTTGATCTGTGGTTCAGCTTGGTCTGCAGTAAATGTTATAAGTGAATAGTATGTAACCTTCACTGATAATCTTTGATGTATGGAGATTTAGAAATAAAAGCATAGAAATTAAATAAAGGAAGAAGATGAAGAGATAGGGTTATAATTGATAAGAAGAGAAGTAGAGAACCAATGTTCTCAATAAACTACATTCATAATTCCTAATTCATAATATCAAAGTCTACATTAAAATAAAAATAAAAATCTATTTATAATCTACTTAGACAATAACAGGTCATTAACAGGTCATGGGCCTTAAAATATATTAATTTTACAATCATTAAAATAATAATAAATGATAAAAAATTACATTATCTTTCTTATTATATTAGTCTTCTTTTTAACTTCAGCTTTAAACGCAAACACACATGTATTTTGATAAACCATACCATTCATCCTTACATTTTAACTAAATCATACTTGCTCCTGATACATGAGGAGGTTGTAGGCTTGGACCTGGAATGTGGACTGTACTAGCAAGAAATAAATAAATTAAATTACACGGTTTATAAATTTTTAAATTTTATAATTTAATTCAAAAAATTTAAAATTTTACACATAAATTTTTAAAATTTAAAATTTAATAATTTAGTATTCAAATTTTTAAAAATTTATATATAAGTATTAATATTTTGATTCAAAATATGTATAGGATTTATGTGTAAATTTTTAAAAGTTTGAGATTAATTGTAGAATTTTAAAATTTAAGATTTATTGTGTAAAATTTTAAAAATTTAAGAATTTAATTGTAGAATTTAAAAGTTTGGAAACATAAATATAAATTTAATTAAAATTAATAAATATATGTTTAATATATATTTATAAATATATTAAATATATATTTTTTATAATATGATAAATGTATTGAATAAATAAGTTACCTAGAAGGTAAAAAATTTCTTTCCATGTTGAAATCTCACCGAACAATAAAATAATTAATGAAACATGAAGTTGAATATTTCTTTACAAAAGGTAGTTAAAATAATATCTTAAAAGAATAAAAGTTTTGCATAATAACGAAATTAATAATTTTGATTGCTATTGTTTTCACAAATTTTCCCACCGCAATAGGTTTTTTTTTTTTTAATTTGATTAGAGTTGCACTGTTGCACATACTGACAAATTCAAAACCACATCATTGAGGCCCATGATATTGGTATTTTAAAAATATTAAATGCTGATAATTTTATACTTAATTTAATTATGATATATTATATGTTAATTAAAAAAAATAGAATGAATAATTTCATAATTTTTAAAGTTATTTTGATATAAATTACACCATAATTAAATTTCTTAGTATAATTTTGTATGATTTTAATATATTTTTTAAAATATATATGATAGCCTTTAGAAAGATGAATGTTAGCTTCTTGGTTAAATTATATATATATATATATATATATAAAGTGGTCATATTATTAGTACTTAGGTCAACAATATAATTTTTAAAATAATTATATTACATGATATAATATATATATATATATATATTATATCATGTAATATAATTATTTTAAAAATTATATTATTGGCCTAAGTACTAATAATATGACCACTTGAATTTTATCAACGAATGGATAAGCAATTTAAAATAGTATGCTAGCCTCGAGATAGCGTATCCGGTATCAACTTATCACACAAAATTTCCTTTTCATATCTCAAAATTTCGTGAAAGAGAAATGCTAAATATTAAATACATTCAATTTTATCTTTAATTTTACATTTACATTAATATTAATAAATTTATCTTATATATTTTGAAATTAATATTAACATATAATATATAATTATTAACAAATAAAATATTATCATAATTTAAATTATAATTATTATAATTTTTTATTATTCATAATTTTATTCAATATTAGTAACATTAAGATATAATTAATTATAGAATTAATAAAGATAATTCATACACTTTTGCTATAATAACAATAAAAGAGTTTAATTGCATAGCATAATCTTTATAATTCATTAATATATAAAATTTTATTTTTAACTTCTAAAAAATAATAAATATGTATTTTTAACGTAATAAGAAATAAATATATTTTTTTACTAAAAGAATTAAAAATAAAATTAATTAAATAATTAAATTATTTATAAAATATAATGAAATGAAAGTGATTATGATAATAACCTTGTTAATTTTAAAGTAACGTTGATTTACATTCCTAATAGGCCTTCATTAGGCTTAATTAAGTGAATTCAATAAAAGTCTTATCTTAAATAGGCTTAATTTAATAGTGAATTTAATTGAATGTGAATTCAATAATTAAATAAATAGGCTTAGTTTAATAGTTTAATAATTAAATAGGTTTGATTTATTTTTATAAGTTGACTCTAGAATTAACTCTAGCTTAAGTCTTAAATTATTATTTATAGTTTAAATCTTAAACTATTAGCTTAAGTCTTAAATTATTATTTATAGTTTATACTTTATAGCTTAAGTCTTGAACTATTAACTCTAGCTTAATTAAATAGATAGTCCTAAACGGAAAAATTATTATTTATTTTTATAATATATTAAATATTAAATAAAAAAAGTAATATTAAATTTTTTATTAAAATAAGTTAATTAAATTGTATTATATATTTATTATTAATAATAAAAAATACAAAAATATTTTTGAATTAAGAATCCTTAGCCTGCAAAAGTGTCCCTCCCTAACAAGCGTGTAACTTACAAACTTTAGTGACAGATATAGCCTCTGCCCCACCAATTGCAACTAAAGACAATAGTACCAACTGTATAAAGAGAATCACTACATATTATAATTAAGATAAACTCGAATTTTTTTTTTTTTTTTTTTTTAACATTAATTCTTATATTTATCTCTAATTTATTTTATTGTATTTATAATCTCTATACTAATATAAAATTAAAAAAGATCTACACAAAGACACAAATGTAGCTGCCAACTTTTACCCCGTTAACCTCTCTCCACTTGAATATTCACATGTTTCCAAAAGTCCATAAAAAATAATTGACGAAAATTTAAGAATATATAAACTTGTTAACATTATTGTGCACATAGCACCGCAACATAATTAATTTTTTAAAAAAAATTATTTAAATATGTAACAAAAAATTATTTTCTTAAATGATACTAACAAGGTATATAATAGTATTATATGTGTTTAATTTTATGCAATAGCATTTTTCTAAATAATAATAAGCCAATGGAATCAATTTTCTTGTGTCACACATCCACCCAAAAGAATTTTCATTGAACCAATCAATTGTGAAAAATTATCTGCTATTATTGGATTATCAATTAAAACAGAGGAAAAAAATAATATTAAACGTTATAAAAAAAAATGAAAAAATGAATTTTTTTATATCTATTATTACTTTATTTAATATTTTAGTTGGATAGGACGAGCACTTCAATAATTTATCATCAATTCTTACCACTAGGCTCAAAGTAACGATAAATTTTTAATTACAATATTTATATATTATTATAAATTATAATAATTAGTTTTATTTATATATTTAATATTATTTATTTTTTATAAAAATAAATAATTAAACTTAATATATTCTATCATATAACATATATAACTATCGTTTACAATAATCTCTCATCCAATTTCTTTTATATATAAATTATACTTATAAATATATGATATAAAAAAAAATTAATATGAATTCTTTATATTCAAATAAATGAATGACGTACCAAAGAGAACTGGGGCAGCCAACGTGGCATCTTGCTTTCTGTTCCTTAGATAAAAGAAGGCTGGCTTTTCCATTTTCCATTTTCCCACCGAGCACCAGCCCCAGTCCCAACCAGTAATTTCTCCCCAACAAAATAGCAACCGGTGATTTCTGTTTCGGTTCCCTTTTCTAAGCTGTTCATTTTAGAACATCGGTTCTCTCTATATGTTTTTTTTTTGGGGGGTCTAAACAGTTCTCTCTATTTGTGCTTTTCATTATTTCCACTTTCCAAGAAAGAGGTGATAATTGAAAGCATACATAAAGGATTGAGGATATCACGATTTGAGTTTGTATATATTGATTCTGGGACCCAAGAAATTCATTATTTAAAAGAAACTAAATGTTTCGTCGAAGAGATTCAGGATTTGATAAGATATAGATACAGTAGAGAGCCCAAAAGGAAAGTTGTATTCTATGAACAATTGAACCTTTTTTTCTGATTACTGTATTGGGTTTCCTTGCATAATAAATAAAGGAGAAGCAAAGGATCGTTTAGAGTCTTAAGTCAGTTTTTGTTTCCCTAGATTTGGTTGTGGTATATGGGAGTAAGAGAGAAAAATGGATTTCTGGCCAGAGTTTCTAGCAAGCAGTTGGGGTAGAGAATTTTTTGCAGGTGGGTTTGGAGGAATGGCTGGTATTATATCTGGTTATCCACTTGACACTCTTCGTATTATTCAACAAAACTCCAAAACTGGCTCTGCTTTTACTCTTCTTCGCAATGTTGTTTCCACTGCTGGCCCTTCTGCTCTCTTCAAAGGCATCACTGCTCCTTTAGCTTCTGTTACTTTTCAGGTAATTCTCATCTCATCTATCTTTTTTTTTTCCCCTTTATTTTCTTAATTGACTAATTTATGATCCGATCTTCTTCTTCTTTTTCTTCTTTAAATGGTTTTGATTAGAAGATTCATTATAGGAGTTTGGTGGTTAGGTTTCATTTAAGTTTTTCATGATCATTGATTTGATCCTCTGCTTCATAATTGAAGTTCTTCGTAAGGATCACCAATCTGATCAACCTTCCGTCTTACGTTTGAGTTCCTTCTTCTTTTTTCTCTATTTCATTTGCACCTTTTCTTTTAGAAATTTAATTTGTTTTTTTGTCTTTGGAGTATTGAATTATTGACTGATTCAAGAGGTGTATGCGGCTTTGGAGCAAACATTGCTATGAAGTTGCGTGTTCATGATCAATTGTTTTTCCCAATTCTCCTTCGTAAAGAAAAACATATACCACCTTAGTTTCTTCTATTAAACACGTCAATTTTTGGAAATATTAGGACAGAATGAGCCTTCATTTTCATGACTATACTTTTCAAGCCGAAAAGGAAAAAGACTTGTTTTGGCAAACTAAATTCAAAGCAAAAATACTTATTGTGAACTAATACAAAGTAATTGTAGTTCATCAATCAACCACCCTCTTTTAAAGTATATGTTGTTTCCTTGTGTGCATTCTTATCCGGCACAGCTTTCAAAAATTCTATTTGTTAGTTGAGAGACAGAAGTTGCTCAATGACCACACTGACAAATACTTTGAGATTGCAGAATGCTATTGTTTTCCAGACATATGCGGTACTCTCTCGAGCATTTGATCCGTCTATTCCTGCTAGAGAACCTCCTTCTTACAATGGTGTTGCTCTGGCAGGAGTTGGTACTGGTGCTTTTCAAAGCTTAATGCTTACTCCTGTTGAGCTTGTTAAAATTCGACTTCAACTGCAGAGTATAAACAAGTCAAAACCTCACTTAACCAAACCTGAAAGAGGTCCTATGGATGTAGCCAGAAGCATATATAGAACAGAAGGTTTGAGAGGAATTTACCGTGGCCTTGGCATTACTGTAATGAGGGATGCACCTGCTCACGGATTCTACTTTTGGACTTACGAGTACATGAGGGAACAACTTCATCCCGGTTGCAGAAAGAGCGGTGAAGAGAGCCTGAATACAATGTTGATTTCAGGAGGACTGGCAGGAGTTGCTAGCTGGATTTCTTGCTATCCTTTAGATGTCTTAAAAACCAGATTACAAGCTCAATCTATACACTCTCCAAAATATAATGGCATTGTTGATTGCCTCAGAAAGAGTGTAAGAGAGGATGGATACAGCATGCTCTGGAGAGGATTAGGAACAGCCGTTACTAGAGCATTTGTGGTAAATGGATCCATTTTTGCTGCATATGAGTTAACTTTGAGGTTCCTATTCAACAATGGCAACAGTTAACAATAGCAACAACAACAACAAAAAGGCAAAACACTCAAGCAGATGATGCAATTTGGGAGACTATGTTCTTACCCATTTAAGTAGTCATAGTTGCTATATATTTTTGTATATAAAAGCCATAAGGCATCCCAAAAATCATGTAACATAGGTCATATTCATTGAAGCAATGTTTCATATACTATTTTTGTTATGGATGTCAGATATCAACTAAAAATTAAAGGGAATCACACTATTGAAGAGATCCAGTATAGAATTACATCCATTATTGACAATAAACTAAATCTGAGATAGGCTCTCTAAGGTCTTGTATAAAACATGGATGAATCCTCAAGATTTTGACAGTTGTGATCTAAAGCAACATATAGAGTTTGTTCTGCATTCTATTCATTATAAATTTAGTGCTGCACTATCACTCACTCCTACATTGTGTGTGTGTTTTTTTTTTTTTAAAGTGATTTGAACCAAAAATAGTTTCCAAATAAAGTGCTTTCAGCCAGAAAACACAAAACATATATATAGTCAATAGACCTTGCTATGTCATGTATTGCAGGGTTGAGATGCATCAATTCTTCTAAGCCACAAGGGAAGCGAGAGGAGAGATTTTGCCAGCAAAACTCTCAGAGGCTTTTAATTGATAGATGACATTAAAACAGAGCTTGAGAAAACTTGCCCCAAAACAATCTCTTTGGCTGATACATTAACTGCAGCTGCTAGAGATGACACATTTTTAGTAGGAGCACCATTTTGGGAAGTCCCATTCGCGCGAAGAAATATAACTTCTTTAATTGATCTTTTTCAAACAAATGGTTTGAATATGCTTGATTTGGTAATCCTCTCAAGAGCTCACACTATTGGTAGAAGTTCTTAATTGCTTTACTTTTAAGAATAGACTTTACAACTTCAATAGAACTAGAAAGCCTGATACTCAACTTAATATTAAAAATTTGAACAAATGAGGGAGCTATGCAAAAAAGATAATGATTTGGTTTATCTTGATGCTACATACCACGTGTTTTCAATACAATGTAGTACACGAATTTGAAGAATAATATGGCTTTGTTGTCTACAGATCAGTTACTAGCTTCTAATGTAAGAAGTGCTCCTTTTCTTCATGCATTGGCTTCTCAACCTTCACTCTTTATAAACCAGTTTGTGGTTTCTATGGTTAAACTTGTAGGAAACGTTCAAGTTTCAACTAGGCCAAATGAAGTGAGATCAGTAAATTGCAGTTCTGTCAATGCTTGTTAATATAGTTTTAACTAGACTATTTTCAGATTTAGTTTTTTTCTTTTTCCCTATAAATAATATTGCACAACTGAAATCAAATATCAAACTTTAGGTTTGAGCTCCCCATAAAAAGACTTTAGTATCACTGCCCTGTAACAACGCACACAATTTAATTTTAGATTTAGTTATAAATATTAGATGTAATCCTATAGGTAGATCACAAACGACATGTTGTTTAATTATTGTAATTTTTTTTTTTTTTTGCTAATACACAATGTTGAATTTAAAACCAGAGAACCCACTCTTTTATAAAGAAATATTACTCTAATATTAATATAATTTAATAACAGTCAAGTTCCACTTTAACTTTATATTACATGTTCACACACTCACTCCACCCTCTAATCATCTCTTCTTAATATTACGTTAATTACTAAACTCACAGCACACACACTTATTTCACTCTTCTCTCACACACTCTAGTATTACTTCCTCACATTTCTACACACACAACACCCATATTTATACATGAGTATGTTCGTTTACCAACCGACTTTAAACCTTCTAGCCATTTTAATACATAATTTTAGATATATCAAACATCTACTATTATTTCTACTATCTAGAACATTAAAGTTAATATATCCTAAATTATTCTAAAAATAGAAATTCTAGAATGAGTTTAGAAGAGAGGCAGTGATGCCCCATGCTTTAATATAAAAGGGAGCAAAATCGAGCAAAAGACGGGTGTGAAATTTTTTATATATAATAATAGTATAAAGAGTACGTACGAAATAGATTTAAATACTTGCTATAACCTTCGGTTTTTTAAGTTTTTATATTTTTTTTCTCTTTCACGTTAATCCATTAAATAGTTTTATCAACTATCTCCGTACTATCGTTATATAGAAAAACATTTCTCAACAATGTGTTAAAAGAAAAAGAAAGAATATGGTATACGATGAAGCAAAAACAACGTGTAGTTTTGATTATATCGCTACAAAAGGCAAACAAAAATTATTTTCTTATAAAATTCATAACCGATTCAAAAATCAAATCAAAGAGCAGACACTACGTTATTCGAAGGTAAGATGGGTGAGATGGCGCGTTGCTAGTTTTCGCTAATTTCTTTTCAAATTTAAACAATTAAACATGCATCAATGAAAATATTTTTTTATTGCGCTAAAAAAAAATGCTAATGTGCTATTATTTTTTGGTGTCGCAATTCGCTGGAAACTTTACTATAATAATAATAATAATAATGTGTATTAATATAATATAATATATAAAGTAAATTACAGGGGAGGCGATGGAGTTCGAACGATGACTTCGAATGCGAACCCAGCCCGATTCGCCGGTCGCTGCCTCCCTGTTTTGATCAGGCTCTTCGAGTAGCTTCCTCGATTTCGATTACAATCTCAAGCCCCACTCAGACAACTACACTTCTGGTTTTGATTTAACACTTCACACCACAAACATACGTATTAGGGATTTACTTTCTGGGGTGACCCATACCTTGTTGTATTCCTTCAGACGATTTCCAGTTCTTCACGCCTGGTTCACAATTTCACAGGGCCATCATAGCCTCGAGCCACCCACAATCCCACAGATTTACAAGCTACAACCTAATCCCATTTGACGAGTCGGTTCCTCGACGTTTCGGATTTCAAGTAGTGCATGACTTTTCACTGAACACTGAAGGATCATTGATTGGCTCCTTTCAAATGATATTCAATTACAGAGCTAAGCACACAAACATGTTTCGTGTCGATACAAGTCTCCAATTATTACTACTGACATTGAACTTTTGGTTGCTCAGCCACTGTTATATAAACCAACAGCCTCTTCAACAACACTCCTCATCGAAACCTTACAAAAAAAGGAAAAAATACCAAAACAAAACTGATTACTCTATCAAGATGTCGCACCAACCTAAGCCAATTCTGACTGAAGAATTACTTAAAACAGTGGAGGAAACCGAGCAAATTACCTGTCTCCTACCAGAAATTAAGCTCGATGAAGATCAGGAAGATGACAAGATTTACTCGGCTCTAAAACTTTTTGGGAAAGTACTCTCTCGGTCACCTATAAGGAAATCACAGGTGATCATTGCAGTGAAGAAAGCTTGGAATTTAAAAGGTGATGTGATCATATCAGTTATGGACTATCAAAAGAACATCTTCTCATTCACATTCTCCATGGAAGGCGACAGGGATTATGTATGGGAGCAGAGAATATGGCACGTTAACAATTCTCTAATGGTTCTGAGAACTTGGGATAATCAGCTAACAATCCAAGAACTCAACTTCAGTACCACATTATTTTGGATCCAAGCACATGGCCTACACTTCGCTGGAATGAAAAAAACCAATATTGGCAAACTGGCTAATGTGGCTGGAGAATTGATAGAATATGATTCAGAGGACATTGACATACCTCTCACACACAAGTACCTAAGATTCAGAGTTGAAGTGAAGGTGCATGAACCACTGGCTGCAGGTTGTTTAATCCCAAGATGATCTGTGCGCCATCAAACTGACAAACTGTGGGTTGAGTTCCGATATGAAAAACTACCGGAATTCTGCTTTAAATGTGGAATTCTCGACCATTTAACCAGAGAATGTGAACTGAAACAAGCCACCACTTACATGGTGAATGAAGACTTATTTTCCCCTGTTTATGGTGAATGGATGCGGGTCAGTGCTAATCAAATGGCACCCTTGAATAAATTTTGGCTCATAACCAACTCAGAGGTCTCTACCCCGCTTCCCAGCTCAACACCAACTCAACTCCCAGCACCAGCTTTACCTTAATCCAGACAGGGCAAACAGAAAATCACTCAGCTATCGAACACACCAAATGTCAAATTCCAACAGGAGCAAAACTCTTCCAACTCAGTCACTCAACAGGAAACCTTCTCAGCAAAAATCAACAGGTTACATGCGGAAGTGCAAGAATTCTTACTCATGACTCAAGAACTGGACCTCATCCACTTTGCTGCAGCATATGAAGAATGGCTCTCGGCTGGTTACTCCAATTACAAGGACCTCAATCTTAAGTGCCGATTACTAGCCCAAGCCATAGGGTTCCATCTTGAATTTAACATTCAAGAACCCCCAAGACGCATCACTACTACTAGAATATTCCAGTTGGCCGAATTTGTACACAATGGAGTCTCATTCCAGGCTGCTGACCACATCTCTAAGATCACATTTGCTATATTCCAATATCAACTGCTGCATCAACAAGAGGATACTCACAAAACAAAATCTGTCACCAAGCCACAGGCCGACCACAACGCCACCAACATCAAATCTGGATCCTCCAAAAGAAAAGCCACTGAGGGCAACCAAACAGCCTGCAAAAAAATTCTATTATGCAATTCTGAACTGAACATGGGCTCTGAGTCTCTGCTGTGTTTGAATGATTTTGTTTATACTGACTTTCCTAATTTACAGGATACTGGCTCCAGCTCGGTGAGAGTTAGAGCCACTGATGGAACTGCTGACAAAGGTGGGGAGGCGACCTGTAACATGCCCCCCACTCAACCATGATCATCCTAAGCTGGAATGGTCGGGGTTTGGTCCGTCCCCGATCTAAGCGCGAGCTGCGCTACATGGTTAAGAAACAAAATCCGGACATTATATGGCTAATGGAAACTAAGATCAAAGATGTACAAGCTTCCCAATTGAAATCTACTCTTGCAGGCTTCAACAATAGTTTAATCATTCCAGCTTTGGGGTCACAAGGCGGCTATTGTTTATTTTGGAAAGATAATGTAAATTTGGTAGTGAATTTTGTGGGAAGCACCTTTGTAATCGCAAACCTTAATCCTGCTTTTGGATCAATTGAAATAAAACATCTGATATTTGCTTACATTCCTCCTTACCCACATGAAAAGAGAAAAGCTTGGATGGACATCTCATCTGGTGTTTAATAGGAGACCTCAATGACATAACTAATGAGTCTGAAAAATGTGGTGGATCCCCTTTTTACAGTTACCCACAGAACGAACTAAACCAGTTCATCAATGAACATGGTGCGGTAGACATTGGCAGTGTTGGACATAAGTACACTTGGTGTAACAAACGGCAGAAAGAATACAGGATTCTTCAAAAATTGGATCGTGCTATTTCTTCTATACATTGGATAGATGTATTTCCCAATGCTATGGTTACCAATCTCCCAACTTACACTTCTGACCACAATCCAATAATTCTCCAGCTCAATGGCACACAGGAAAAGTTTCTAAAACGTCCTTTCCGGTTTTATGAAATGTGGACTCAAGACACTAGCTGCGAGACTCTGATTCAGGAAACCTGGAATTCTCACACTGATAATCAAACCAATTCCACTGAAAGACTCAATTCTCTTGCTACAGCCTTTCCCAAATGGAACAAACAGCATTTTGGATTTATCTCCGGAAAAATAAAGAGATTGGAATCACAACTCAAGGACATTCAACAAGATTCACATACTGAGAACACAAAAGAAATGGAAAAGATGGTTTGCTCACTACTAGAAGAACAATATACTCGATGGGATTCAATGTGGAAACAAAAATCCAGAGAACTGTGGATACAAAAGGGAGATAGAAATACAAAGTTCTTTCACACTTCTACCTTATTGAGGCGAAAATCAAATTTTATTCATTGCTTAAAAACCGATGATGGCAGAACAACTTGGGATAGACAAACAATTGGGAACAGCTGTTTAAACCATCTCAAAAACTCTTTCACGTCGGACAACCCCGTCTTACACCCAGAGCTTGATCACTTATTCACCACAGTGGTTACTTCTGAAGAAAATTCAATTCTCACAGCAATACCCACCTACTCTGAAATCAAGAAAGCACTGTGGGAAATGGGAGACTATAAAGCACCAGGCCCGGATGGATTCCCAGCAGGATTCTACAAGAAATACTGGCACATCACAGGAGAGCTAATAGTCCAGGAAATACAACAGTTTTTCATTACTGATACTTTACCGGTAAATTGGAACCATACTTTCATCACTTTGATCCCAAAGATCACTAACACCTTAAGATGCAAGGACTTCAGACCCATCAGTCTCTGCAATGTCAGTTATAAAATCATCGCTCGGTTGTTAGTTAACCGCCTACGTCCCATCCTCCAAAAGCACATCTCTCCCTTTCAATCAGCTTTTCTTCCAGGGCGATGGATTGCAGAAAACACAATTTTAGCCCAAGAGGTAGCTCATACAATCTCAAAGAAAACTACTGGCAAAGGTGGACTCATGGGAATTAAATTAGACATGGAAAAAGCTTATGATCGGGTGGAATGGACCTTCCTCATGCATATAATGGATTTATGGGGTTTTTCTGAGAAATTTCGAAAGTTAATCCTTCAATGCATTTCAACCTCCTCGCTCTCGATATTATTAAATGGCTCACCTTTTGGCAGATTTCGACCCTCAAGAGGACTTCGACAAGGGGATCCTTTATCACCCTATCTATTTCTCATTATCTCTGAGTGCCTCTCCAGAATGATTATGAAGGCTGAACAGCGAGGCCTAATTCATGGAATCAAAATTGCAAGAAGGGCTCCCGCTATATCTCATTTGATGTATGCCGATGATGTGGTTATCTTCCTGAGAGGAAATATTCAAAACACTACCAACATCAACACCATCTTGCATGACTATGGAACTTGGTCAGGACAGAAAGTTAACCTCTCCAAATCAGTTATTTTCTTCTCCAGAAACACAAATCCCACGCTTCAATCCAACATATGCAACATACTCCAGATTCAGAAAGCGAATGGGCCCATTAAGTACTTGGGCAACTCACTTCCTCTCAGCAGATCCAAAAAAGCAAATTTTCATCACATTATCCAGAATCTCAACAACAAACTCCAAAGCTGGAAGTCTAAACTTCTCTCCACTGCGGGTAAAGCTACTCTCATTCGGTCGGTACTGCAAAATACTCCCATTTATTCCATAAGTACCTTCAAACTACCTTCAAGTATTTGGTCTGAAGTTGATTCAATCATACGAAAGTTCTGGTGGAACAAGGCTACAACGGACTCACATTATTTCTCACCCATTGCTTGGAGTCAAATTTGTCAACCCAAAGAAACAGGTGGTCTAGGATTCCGACAGTTAAAAGATTTTAATCAAGCCATGCTATCCAAACTGGCATGGGACATTTTAAAATTTCCGAATAAACTGTGGGTTCGCATCTTCAGTGCAAAATACATTAGAGACCTGGATTTCTCCACCATTGTTCAAAAAAACACAGACTCTTATATCTGGAAGGGTATACTTTGGGGGAGGGACTTAGTAATACAAGGAAGTTATTGGAAAATTGGACAGGGTAGCTCGATCAACATCTGGACTCACCCTTGGATTCCTGGATTACCAAACCAAACACTCCCTACTACAAATGAACACACCAACCATTCACATATCACCAATCCTATTGACCTCTGCCACTGGAACCCGAATCTTCAATGGGATGTAACCAAACTGGAACTTCTGTTCCCTTCACATATTACCAACTTTATCAAGGCACTCCCACCACCCACTCTAGGTACACCAGACACTCTTAATTGGATTGGTACAGGCAAAAGAACCTTCTCGGTTAAAGATGCTTACCTCACACTGATCAAGAGCAAAAGAGTTACAGACTGTTCAAGCTACTGGAAACTTTTATGGAAAGCCAATTTACATGAAAGACATAAAATCTTCCTCTGGAAGATTTTAAAAAATGCTCTCAGCACGAAAAAGAAAATTGCTCATTTCACTTCAATCACGGATATCTACTTTGCCCTCTGTCATCAGGAAGTGGAAGACGTTGAACATCTTTTTATCCGGTGTAAAGTTTTACATTCTTGGTGGAAACATTGGAATTGGAACCTTCAATGGGATTTTACTCATAAACTTGATATTTTCACTTATATCAAGTTCATCCTACAACCACCTAAGCTCCTCCTCCCGGATAATTACTCCGCAGACCTTTTCACCCTGACTGCTGTTATCATGCTTGAACACTTATGGTATACCAGAAACAAAGTAGTGTTCAACAAGGGAACAATCGAGGATTCTAATCCAATCCATTCAATAGTCTGTAGAGTGGCAGAATTCAATCAACATTTATTGACAAGTAAACAGAATGATACCGGCACTTCAAAAGAAGACTTTTACATCCCAATACCCATTCAGTGGCAACCACCTCCACAAAATGCAGTTAAATACAACTTTGACGCCGCCTGGAGTAAGGGAAAAGCAATGATTGGTTTCGTTGTCTCGGATCATAAGGGAAACATCATTGAATCTTGGTCAGAGCAGAGGTATACCAATTGTGTAGATATTGCAGAAACAATAGCATTAGAAGCGGTTATGACCCATGCCCTCACCATCAAACACAAGGCAATTTACATTGAAGGGGATGCAAAATTTGTCATTCAAGCTTTAATGGAAGACAGACTGGAAGACATTTCAAACTCAGCAGTGACGATCATCCAGCAACTTCAAAAACAGTTGCCACAATTCTCAATGATTTCAATTCGCTGGATACCAAGAAACTTAAACTACAGAGCTCATAACTTGGTAAAACACCAACCACAGGGTACTGTAGTCGAGACCATCTTTGACGTACATTCAAATATTCCGGTCAATCCTCATACTCTTTAGGCAGATGCCTGTCCATTTTAGCCAAAAAAAAAAAAAATTACAGGGCATTATATTGTGTTAATTTTAAATAATAAAATATAATTACTCTTAAATGATTTCGAAATATTACAGATTCTCAAATATCAGTGGGTATGTATGCGTTCAATCAAATTCCGCAAATTCTCTAAATTGCTTTCGTTTTATTTATTTATTTATTTATTTTATTGTGTGTGTGTGTGTCCCCCAACAACTGAGCAACATTGTGAAGGCAAGAACCTCCACCACCATCACCAGTATTGGGCTCGATATCGGTGAGTCACTTCTTTCAGATTCTCCTTCGATTTCTTTGCCAGAGAAAGATCAAAAGTTCCGAGTAGGAAAAGGAAACAGAGTAAAAACGACGTTGCTAAAATAGCGTTGTTAAAGGAAACAGATTAAAGGTTTCGATTTCTTGGTACCGTTGTTTTGGCCATTAGCTTCTTCAGAGTTCTGAGTCTCACCACTTTCATTTTCAGATTCACCAAATTTACCTCGGCCTATGTTCATGGCTTAAGTTTTTCGTTCTATTGCCTGATTTCTGATATCTGATGAGAAGAAGACGTCTTTTCTCCGATTGAATTCTCTATTCGTGGATTTAGAACGGAATTTTCTATGAAAATGAGAATAACTTGGTTAAAGATCAGAGAAGAAAACGAATTTCTATGTCTGATGAGAACAAACGCAAACGCCTTTTCTCCAATTGGTCTTTATTCGTGGATTTAGAAACCAGTATTTATTGAACTTGGTTTCTTCGATTTTTTAACAATTTCAAATCTATATATAGAAAGAAGTTTGAAAATGGGGAAATGTCTATGTGATTCGATGACAGTAGTTACCTGAGCCTTTTTGTGTGTGTGGCTTAGTTGTCGAGAACATTCCGGAATCAGAGCTATTTTATCACCTGTAATTTCTTATCATAATTTTCCGTTACTTTCATTAGCAACCACGCTAAGTTCTGTACATTTTTTCGGATTTTTTATTATAGCGAGCTTGAAGTCATGAGGGTTTTGTTTTGCACGAAAACTTCGAACTTTGTCTGTAGATGAAAACTACCCACGAACTGTTTGATCAAATTACTGAATGAAACTATACTGTGTTTGAGTTATGCGAATTGTTTTTTTTCATGTGACACTTATGATTTGTGCAACTACTTTGTAGTAGCCCAAAGGAATGGCGAACGCCGCGGATGAGGTAAAGCAGTCACAAGTAGTTGAAGCCCGAGCAAGAAACATCAGTCATAACGTCCGATGTACTGAGTGTGGGAGTCAGTCTATTGAAGATTCACAAGCAGATATTGCCGTTCTCCTTAGAAAGGTAAACTTTGTGGATTTTCAATCTAAAATACTGTTAGTGTATGTACAACAATTTAGCCTGAAATATAAGTGGGCGTTTAATCTTTAGTTGTCATTTCTAGGAATAGTTGATGAGCTAGCAAAATAGGACGATTAAGTCAGGTCTATGATTTGGTAAAAATATACGAAGTTAGCAACTTCAAATTAGCCTTAGAAAGTAAGATCTTAATTTAAGCATTATATGATGTCTACCTTCTGCTGGGTTCATGCTATTCCAAACTTTGGTTGCATAAGTTCAAGCTGTAATAATTGTCAAATGGTGTCCAACTTTTTATCCCTCCGGTGCATAAATGATCCAATACAAGAGGAGTTTCAAATGAAACTCTCAAATGAAACTCTACTAATGAAAAGGGTTATGCCTTACAATTATACCAAACTTTAATGGGCATCAGAATAGCACAGTGCATTGTGGTAAATATTAGTGTCATTAATTTCAAAGGGATTAAGAGTTTTACAGATTTGAATAAAATTTGTTTATCTATGTTACTATTTTATTGATTTGCTTCTACTAATCCTTCTTCAATCTTGTTACGTAGTTCAGATTTTTCAAGCTCTTATGTTTTGATTTTACAGTTAATTAGAGATGAGATTCACTCTGGTAAGTCTGACAAAGAAATATACAAAAAGCTTGAAGATGAATATGGAGAGACAGTGTTATATGCCCCTAAGTTTGATATGCAGACTGCAGCCATTTGGCTATCACCGGTCAGTTTAAAGCCTATGGTTACGAAATGACAACCTTTTGCCTTGTTTTTACGAACGTTATTAATTTTTGTGCACTGTGTCATGGAGCAGCTTCTTGTTGGTGGTGGTGCAGTAGGTATTTGGGCATATAAGAAGCGCAGAGAAAAGACTAACGTACACCTCATGGCTTGGAACTCTCTTATAGGTGTTCCCTTAACTCTGAAGGAGAGGCAGACTATGCTGGACATCCTTACACCTCCTCCATCTCGAAATACTCCTTTATCCTGGTGGAAAAGATGGCGAGGACAGTGATGTGGTTTCTCCATTTGCGTTATATCTCCTCATATATGGTGCCTGGTTGAATTTGCAAAACTATGAGAATGAACTGGTTAAGTTAGTTATATTTATTTAAGTGGAATAAGCTGGAGAAGGACAAATAATTATGATTTTGGAAAAAGCTTGTTTTGTATATTACAATACCCGGGTTGCTGTTTCATTAGTTGACTAAATCATTTGAAAACCTACATTCAGTTTGAAATTTCTATCCAAGTTTACAACTTGTCTGAATGGAAAACTTCCCTCAGTTTGTCCAACCACAACTTTATTTGGTTCACAGAGTCTGCTTATTCCTTATAGAGCTAATCTTATAACATAAATAACTTTTTTTTTTTATCAGAATGACTTGTGGTTTTTAGTTAATCATGTAACAACAAACACGGCCATAAGACACCCAAAAAAGCTACTTGATTTGGTAAAATATAATTTGACTTTGGATTATGGGTTTTGCGTCCAAGCATCTTTGTATCAAGTGTTAGCATATATTTGAACACTTAGTTGGCATTGATTCGGTAATAGAATAGGAGAGTTGATTATCATGCTTGAAAACCTCCTGAGGTTGGAGATTAACTCGTACAACTTAAGCAAATTTGTTTCTTACTCTGGTCTCTGTTTTGGTTGATCTTGATTTTGTTTGAACCTTGAAATAATTAATACCTTGAAATTATCTCAAATGCAAGGAAAATAATAATAATTACTGCTCAAAGAAAAATACAATACACCAAGAAAATAAATTTTAAGTTTACAACTTCAACTTCGTTTTCTTCATCCATCATTCTCCCTATTGTTAAAATTCCCACACACGTCTTTTGAGGCAGTTTCTTCATGCATAACACTTCTAGGTCTTTCTGCACAAGATCCATAAGCCCAACTACATACAATAAAATAAAGAAAATTCACAAAACTCATACAAGCAAGAAGCCAGTAATAATAGTCATAATGTCCTCTGTTAATGTTACTTGAAACCCAACTATCTTTTCCTCCTCTTGAAGTATATTTATCCACACTGCTCAGAATTACACTTGCTAACAAATTGGCCACAGCCATTCCCAACCCAAATAGAGATGAAGCGATACTTGACATGCTTTTAGGAAACTCTGAGTAATAAAACTCTGTTTGGCCTATTGCATTGAAAGCTTCTGCAAAACCATTTAAGCAATGTTGTGGAATAAGCCACATAGCCGACATGTTTATAACTGCCTGAGAATTATTGAGAAAACCTTGTTGAATTGCTTTTCTTCGTCGAATATGTTCAACTACAGCAGAAACTACCATAGCAATGAAGGAGAGAAATAACCCAATACCCATTCTTTGCTTCACATCAAGCCTTACTGGTTTACCTCGGATTTTGGAGGCTAAGGGGAGTATTAAACGGTCATAAAGAGCAATCCAAATGGCTAAAGAAAGGACGAGAAAGATCCCAAATGAGCCGGCCGGAATTTGGAAGCTTGAACTAATGTGTCTGTCCATGGAGCTAGCTTGGAGCAATGGGAATGCATTCTGGCTGACATTTATTGACATCATTATCCCAGTAGACCACATTGGTATAACTTTAATAAGAGCTTTCAACTCTTCTGTTTGTTCTATTGTGCAAAGGTTCCAGGGATTTGATGCAGACCCATCTGGGGCTATGTCTTGTTCAGGATTTCTAATAATGCATGCTCTATTCAGAAACCTATATTCACATCATAGAAATTAATCGATGGGATTTAGAACATGCATTAGAATTAAATTGCTTCAAGTCTACATTTCGGTTTTCTTGTGCCTTTGTTAAAAATATTTTTTATTAAAAAACAAATGATTTCGAGATAAAATGCTTTGAAGAAACACAATCTATAAGGAAGCACAAAATGTGTTTAAAACGCTTCTAGCAATTTTTTCTCTATTTGGTTAAAAAAGGATTTTACAAAAGCTTAATATTATAGTGAAAGCAGTTATAGCAAAATGACATGAAATGAACTAAAAAATGTGATAGTACCTGAGTTTATCAGTTGGTACAACAAGCTTAGAATCCTTCATATGATGGTATAAAACAAATGAGTTACTTGTGGGAAGTGGAAGCTTTCTATTTTTATAAGCAACAACAAGTACTTGAGCAAACCCGGTAAACAGGCTCTGTTTAACTTTATGCTTGACATAAAAAGTAGAAGCAAGGCAAAACAACAAAGCAGAAGAGAGCATTAGAGCAGCAGGAACACCAAAACCCACTTTCCAGCCAAGGTGGTCTTGAACATAAACAATGCCAGTCAAAGCAATGATCACAGAAAGAGCTGCTGAAGCATAATACCAACCAAAGAAGCTTTCCAAGACCTTCTCATTGTTTGGATCGTCTCTTCTGTCCAACTGATCTGCACCAAATGCTAGAGAACATGGCCTAATGCCACCAGCTCCAATTGATATTAGAATGAAAGAGAATATAAGAATTACCATTTGACCACTTGTTGGAGATTTACAACTTTCTGTCAATTGGGCACAAAGGGGTGGCTTTAATTGTGGAATCATAGCTGTTAACCAAAGAAGCACCATCCCCTGTGATGTTCAATAAGGTTAGAATTTAGTAAGTAAAAATTAAAACAAAAATGATACTAGGACAAAAAAAGTCTCTAACTTACAAGGAGACTAGCAATTGAACCCAATCCAATTGTAAGGAAACGACCCAGAAAAGAATCAGAGAGAAATGCCCCCAAAAGAGGCATGAAATTGGTAGCTGCTGACCATAAAAAGATTATGTTATTTCCCTTGGCAAAGCTGAGATGGTAGTCTTTCATTAAGTATAAGATCATGTTTGGCAATAGCCCATAGCTTGCAACCTTCTCAAATGCTTCATTTGCTGTATATCCAAATAAGAAAGAAAAAAAAATCAAAAACAACTTTAATGAGGAACAGAAAATTCCCATAAACCCAGATATAAACAAATAATACCTATTATGAATGGCATGGTTATTAAGCCACCCTTTGATCTTTTGGCCGGAATGGGTTGGTTAATAATTTCATTTTGATTCGAATTAAGATCCATCTTCATTGCTAAGCTATGGCTTCTTTGAATTTCAAGGTTAAGAAGGCAATGTAAATTATAAAAGAGGGGTTTGAGGTGAGAAGCAATTTCTTGTCCAAGTGATAAAACAGTAGTCTCGATTCTTGGACAGAAGAAAGATCTGTTTGCGTGTAACAAGTGAAGAAACTGCTACATACATATAAATTATATAAAGATAGTACTTTGAAACAGAGCCATGATTTTAGTTCCTTACACAAGTTTCTTTCATTACAACTAAAACAACTGTACAATCGTCTCACACTACGTAACCCATATAAGAAAGAGAGAGAAATAAAAAAAATGAGTAAAATAATTTAAAGAAAAAGGTCGAGAGTACAATAATAAGAAAAAGAAAGAAGGATGGTCCACCATTTGTTGTTGCTTGCTGAGCTAATTGGTTTCAGTCAGAGGTCAATATCGGAGCAGAGAGGGTTTGCAGGTAAAAGAGGTCCAATGATAAGACGGAGTGAAGACTTTTCTTCTTGTTGCACTGAAATTCCAGTCATGCCTTTCTTGCTCCTTCTTTTTCGTTCACTTTTTTCTTTGTTTCTGAAACTCTACTTTAATGCAGGTCACGTGGAGTAGCTATAACATAGTAACCCCATAACTCTGCTACTGCTAGTACTACCTGTTATTATTTTTCAGTCAGCTATTTTATATGCAGAAAAAGAGTCCTTTTTCGTGTTATTTTATCGCATTTCTTCTGAACTTGTGCTATATTTTTATTGTTCTTCTGACTTCTGATCTACGTGGGTTTCATGATTGATAATATAATACTGGGAAGAAAGAAAAAAAAAAAGTAAATAGTATAAATCTTATTGAACCATATTTACAAGAGACTAATAGCAAATGTAAACTGTTTAACTCTTTTTATTTTTAAAAAACATAATCGCCAATTAAAAAATGAATATTAAAGGTGTTTTTATAACTTTTTTTATTTTTTTATCTGATATTTCTGATTTTAATTTTTTAATTTTTAAAAAATTACAACTGTGGATGATTTTTGAATCAGATCTCAAATTTTAATTTTTTATGTTTATAAAATAATTTTAATTTTGTAAATAATAACAATTTTTTTTAAATTTTTGAAAAAAAAAATTAAAAATTAAAAAATATTATCAAATAATTTGTAGGTAATTTTTTTTTTCCTAAAAAAATCACTAACTATAAATTATTGTCTGTAATTATTTTATAAAAAAAATTAAAAATCATAAAATCAGTTATTTTATATTAAATTATAAATTAAAATAGCAATGCCTAAGTTAATAATATTCTACTTATATAAAAAAGTTAATAATATTCTAGACTTATAGTGGGTTTGGAAACTAAATATATATCTTGCAATTATCAAGTTTGGCCTGTAAATGTGGGATTTGTCTAAAGAGGCTTTAAATCGAAACATGCACCATGTGGGTTGTGTACTCCAATGATATTAGCAGAAGTCTTATTATTTTATTTTTATTTTTTCAATTTTTCTTTTCTTCTTTCGAATAAAAATTAGATTTAATTGTATGATATATAACACTCTTTTATGTTTAAAGTTTCATTTTTAACTATCTTCTTTCATGAACATTTTTTTATTGAAGATAGTTAAAAATAAAATCAATTTAACAACTGAGTTATTTATGTATCGAATGTAAAAGTCCCTCACTTTAAATATGGCACTAAAAAGATTATAGGCTGTATTTTGTTCAAACGATATTAGGATCTAATCATACGCAGATCTCGTTTATAATTCAAATTGCATTGGAGAGAGTTTATAACTAAATGATAAAATTAGAGATTTTCCTGTCTTAAAATGGTTTTTGATTTTTTCTTCAATAGCTTCGTTAAACAGAAGAAGTCATGCAAAATTTGCATAAATAAATATATATATACACACACACACACACTTATCTAACGTAAGGATGACGCAAGCCTCAAATAACGATCAAACAACAACATTAACGTTATGAGTATTATTACTCTTGTATTTAGAAGAAATGGCTAAAGGCTTTTAAATTACGTACATTAAAAAAAATGATTAAATTAAATAATAGAGATTAGGTTCTCTGATTAAATTAAAAAATGATTAAATTAAAAATGATTTTTTTCTGAGCAGAGCATTGAGCATTGAGCACTCACTCGTTCAAGTGGAGCTCAGAGGTGGGGCCTTAAATACGGGGACTTTTAAAAATAAAAATAAAAAAAATCAAATTTGATAAAATTGAAATAAAAATAATAATATTACAATCTTCATCCACATTTGAATTAGGTGAAATTTTCATCAAACGTATCAATTATGAAGTAAACTTCATCTATAGTCACTTATATTCATGTCTAAATAAAATTAATTTCATATTTAATTTAAATAAAATTAATTTTATTTATATTTAATTAAATAAAGACCAATTAATTTAGCTTTAACCACGTAATTTTCAATCATCTTTAATTAGTCAATTGAAAAAGAAATTTCATCTATTATTTTATGATACTTTAAAAAAAAATAAAAATTTTGATCTTAGAATTGTTATTTTGATGAAAATACATTTTTTACGATGTTTGTAATATTATGCATTTATGCTATATTATTCATTCCATTTTATACATAACTTGTCAACTATTTACAATTTTACTTTTGACTTTCTTTAAAAAAAAATTATATCATAAAAAAAAAAAAAAAACATATATATATATATATACCCCGAAGGTGAAAAATGAAATTCATCTATAAATATATTATTTCATTAAACTAAACATATATTATTTGCTAATTATGTCTACGTGTGTATAAATAACGTCTTGTGCTAAAATAAGAGATAGAGCTTCAAACTCATATCAGACAACTTATGGGCTGGTTGGCTGTACAAACCTGATATGGAGGATGGAGCAGAGGAACTTTTAGCGCTACTTGTTCTACATTCAAAGCACTCCCACTTTTCTATTGTGCCACTCTTGAAAAGCTCTAGATTATGTTCCATACCTTTTCCGTGAGATTACAAATTTTTTTTTTTTTCATTCTTCGCTTTAGTTTTTGCTAATAAAGTTATAAAATTACAAGTGCATCAGTCGGTTTTATAAAATTGAGGAGATAAATCATGGATAAATTATCCCAGGCCTAAGTGAAAGAATCACATTAGTTTTATTATTTTTAGCAGGATATGTTAGTTCTTTTTGTAATTTGTAAATAGATATACTTAAATTTTTTACATTTGTGTTACATGATGACTAGTTATAGGTTTAATTATATGACATAATATTGCTTCATACATAGAATTTTATTTTTAATTCTTTAGGAAAAAAAATGTTTATTTTCTTTACAACATAAATGAATAAATATTTTTTAACATATATTTTTTTATTAAGGAGATTAAAATTGAAATTAATTAAATATCTGAGTCATTTATATACTAGAGGGATGAATATATCACTCTTTGGCACATGTTTTTATTTTAGAGAAAAATGTCATAGAAGTCCCTAAAATTAGTTTATTTGTACTATTTAGTTCCTTAGATTATAAATGATGTTATTTAGTTCCTAAGTTTTGTAAAAATGGCCCATTAAGGACAAATTATATTATTTTAATGATTTTTTTATTATAATAATATTATTATTTTTCTGTCAAGTGATTAAACATGATTAAAAGACAAGTCTTTAACAATAGTAAAGCTACAATTAATATGAATTTTTTTTATAAAATATTTATTTTGAATATTTGTAATTGCCATTATTTTATTTTAATATTTTATTGATATTTTAATTTTTATTAAAAATTAAAATATATATTAAAATAATTTTTTGTTTGAATATTATTATTATTATTTTTTTTTTATAAATAATTTCATATTAAATTTTACTCTAATTCTTGTTAAAAATTTATATTCTAATCACATTTTAAATTTTTAATAGAAAAATTATTAAAATATTATTGTTTGTCTTTAATTGATCCTTTTTACAAAGCTATTGAATTAAATAAAGTTGTTTTTAACTAGAATTAAATAACATAATTTAATGAATTTTTATGATACTTCACCTATTATTTTAAATGACATTATAAATTCAAAAATGATGAATTAAAAAAAATATTAAGCATACTGAAATGCCAATGAGTATTAAAATTGTGACCTTTTCAAATATTTAATATTATTGTATTAATGAAACTTAAAAATCACAATTTCTAAAAAATAATATAGGGACTCATGTATTCTATTTACCTAAGAAAACACATTTATCTTTCCTCTGGCCCAATAATAATCTAATATTCCATGCCTTTCATTCTTTTTGTCCACGTTTGGCATGTTATACTGAATTAGATTTAGATGTAATTTTTTTTATCAAATGATATTCGGTTAGTTTGAAATTGAATCTATGAACTAAAATAGAAATATTTAGTCTTATTATCAAATTATTAAATAAATATTTAAAAATTATTAAAAATTTTGTAATACATTATTTAGTGCAATTTCGTGATAAAAAGTTGGACAATTTTATAATAAATTTTTTAATATTTAAAAAATAAAGTAAGAAAAGGTAAAACAACAACTAACAAAAGGTTTTTTTTTTTTTTGTCGCAAAGACATTTCATTGATTAAAATTCAAAGCATATAGCTATATTATTAATATTAATAAAAATAACTAGAACAAAACACAAAATTTTTAAACTATTTGCTATATATTTAAACTCTCTTCTAAACCACTGCATCACAAATAGGGCAAAGAGAAGATAAAATTTTATCATCTAAAATTATATTTGTCGGGCTTCATTGCTCAACAAGTCTGTCAGTCATCTAACTAATATACGTATTTAAGTAGGAGATAAAAACAAAATTATTATTCATTAATAATCTCACATCAAACAATAGAATTTGTAGCTTTAACATTAAGAAAATTGTTATCAAATTTCAATCCTCTGTATATAAGCTTGGTAATGGACACAAACACATGGTCAAGCAGCTAGACCTGAGTTCAGAAAACTCGATCTCCTTTTTAGTGAGATCGCAAATCTTCAAAAGCTTATTCCAATTTCCCTACACTCATCATATTGTTGTCAACCAACACAAATTCAACTCCATTAAAATTCATAGCATTCTAGATTACCTCAATTGTAGTTGATTCCTCAATTTCTTGGCAATTTCGACTAATATTCACATAGCAAACTGTCACATTACAGAAACCAACAAATTTGAGAGAGAAACCAATATTCAAATAGAGAAAAACCAGTGAGTAAAATCTCTCGGGGAGATAGACTTTCACCTTGAAATAATCCGACTCACAACAGCAAGCCAATTACAAAATAAAATCCCTGATTTTATTCGACAATAGGGAAGAAAAATATAACTAAAAAAACGCCATAGAGAAAACTACAGAAAAAAGAAATCGCTATTCAACGTTGGTGAACGCCGAATTCACAAAACAAATGGCAGTGATGGAGCTCCAAATGAGATTCGATAGCAGAAGCTAGAAAGAAATGACCGCTTTTCAAATCTCAATGTTTAAAATTGGACCGTAAAATCTTGAATCTGATGCGAACACCAAAGCACTCTTCACATTTCTTGAAGTTTGAACAATTTGACACCAGTAGATTAAAGTAAAACCACTATAATGGCGATCTTGCGGTGAAACTGTTCAATGACAGGAGCAAAAACCCTGATCTGAGAGTGAAGACGAGCGAGAGGAAAGGATTGATAAACTAATCAAAGTTATATTGTTAAAATTTTGTAATAAAACTATTGACAAAATTTTTGTTAGAAATTATGCATTAATTAGCACACCATTGCCCTTGTTTATTTCACTACTTTAAGTTATTGTACAATGATTATAAATAAAAGACTATACTGCCTCTTGTACAATCCTGCATTTACAAAAGTACATGACTAGCTATAATTTATACTATCATATCATACTATACAACCTATCTATTACGCTTTTACAGATTAATACGAGAGTAAGGTTTATGCAGCAGCAGCAACAACAACAACAACAACGACAACAACAAAAATTCATAAGAACATGGAAAGACTTGCAAAAGTTAGTTTGATTGGAACATTGCTCTGCAAGAGGTTTTTCCACAACAACAACCCACATTTCTTTCATGCCTTTTATTAAATAAATGATGATTATGTACTCTCCCTCACTCTTTTTCTTTTTTCTTTTTTCTTTTTGCTTTGAATAAAAATTAATTGATTATGTACTGTGAGTTTAGTACTTATATTTCAGTGATTTACAGATCTGTTATTATGTTATGGCATCCTATGCATTCTTGATTTCAGTACCAATTTTTAAAGGATCTCTTGGATCCATGGATTGTTAAAATATTTAAAAATTAAACTTCTAATCTAAATAATAAAACAGTCGAACAAAGGCTCTTGCATCGATATACATACATGCGGTTTTAGTGCATTTGATTTTAAAAAGAAAGGTCTCTTTTCTTATATTTAAAATTACCTGTAATTTGAAATTAAACGTTAAAATCATTTTTTTATTAAATTAACTCAAACAATTATCTGCAAATTACATGGTAACAATTACCATACATATATCTAACCCACCCACACACACACACACGTATAGAACATAACTCAAGATCAAATCCATGACGTGCAATATTTTATATATAAATAAAAATATTATTTAAATATTTTATTAATTAAAATCTTGATATAAATAATTATGACCTTATTAAAAGAAAAATTAAAATATTATCTTAACATTAAATAGAAAAAGACTTTAAAGCTAAATACTTTATAAAAAAAAACTTAATCTTAAGGAGCCAATAATCATCATCAAATTGTCAAATCTTCATCATAGTATTCTTGAAAAATTGAAGGGAAACTTGGGAGTGAGTGAAACTAATTAATAAGTAAACTTACATTACTTTGAACATTAAGCATACGCGACACATGTACACATTTAAAAGCAAACAATTAAATATAATATGTTTATGCTTATGCTGATGAAGTAGTGCTTATAATGCACATGTCTTAAAAAGAACATAAAAATCTTATCATAATTAAATAATCTGAAGCATCTATTTAATAAAAACTTATTATAGCGGAGCCTTATATAAATCACTTGTAGGCGACTTGCACGTATGAAAAGCATGTATAAGTGAGATTTAACTTATAACTTAGCAAAATTGAAATTTTATACATAATTCTCACACATACGTCCAAACCAAAAGTAAGGACTCTTTAGTCCTTGAGTACTTTAACTTATAAGAGAGACACTTTCCGCACACAACTCTTAACTTATTATATTGCTCCAAGACATAAAAATTTCGTAATAATAGTTCAAGTATTAATAAAACATATCAAATAAAATTTATTGCTTTAAACCTTACATAAAACTTATTATTTTTCAAAATCTTAGCATAAAAAAAATACTTTAAAAACTTATATTTGCAATATCATGATTCAATGATGTATATGTCATACCATTAATGACTATTTAATTGTAAGCACTCTTAATCCATTTAAATAAACGTAATATCATATATCACATAATCATATTATTATGACACAAGAATATTTTATTAACACATACAACATATATATACTGAAATAAGACCACACTATATATTTAGTCATAACGGTCACCAGACAAATATATATGTAAAAATAATCATGCAAATATTCATACACAAAACATAAAAAATAATACTTAATATTACAGGAAGGGTTAGTCTATTTATTTGATACGAATAACTAATACAGTTAAAATTTACTAGCTAGTTCACTTAAATTTTAACCTAAATAAATTAGAATTGAATAAATATTAGACTGTCGTACTTTTTAAAATTATAAAAAAATGTTATTTTAATACTTAGGTTCAACCCTTAAATAAAAAATTTATTTCCAAGAAGTTCATATTTTTATCACAAAGATATTCGTTATTTTAACTGTCAACATAAGCTATATAATTTATTTTAAAATTATTTGGTGTCATAAAATTACTAGATTTTACAAAAATTTTATAAATATACACTAAAATATTTAGTAAAATTTTCAAGTAAAATCGAATGCGTAATAATGACAAAAGTAATTTTTATTCATTAACTTTTAAACCTGGCGGTATCAAAAAATCAACAACCCTACTGAAGTTAAATATTTTTAGAAAACTATATGTAAATTATTTTAAAATGATATTTTTACAGTATCCTATAACGTAAATATTTTATAATTTATTTTCATGGTTAAAATGAGTTTTGAAACTAGTTCAATAAATTTGTTAGAAAATTTTTAGCAGGGAATATATATATATATATATCATAAATTCGTAACATATTCATATATTCTCAAAAAATTACTAAATTTTAACAAACCATAAATAAGACTTACTTAATATATTATAAAAAATTTCACATATTTTTAACGTTTATAATACAATGAACTAATTGCATAATTTTCATCCTAATGTCTCAGTGTTTTTATTTTCAACTGAAAAATTTTAATTTTTGTAAAATTATAAAAAATTAAATACATAGAGTTTATTAATGATTTTAAAGCTAATTTTTTTTTTTTATTGTGTCTTATTACAAAGATAAAAAATTCATTTTTGAATTGTAAATGAAAAATGTATACAACGGCCCTAAAATTCGAAGTGTTTAGACAATGATAAATTCAAAACAAAAATTTCAAAAATTCATAAAAAATTTAATATACTTTAGTTTTTGACGTATAAATATTATTTGAACTCGTTAAGAAGTTTAATTTAATATAAAAATAAATTAAAATTTTGTTAAGCATTATAAGAGTTTGAAAGTACTTTTTTTTTACGTTTTTACAAACAACTGTCTTATAAAATTTCTTATAAAAACTCATAAAATTACTACCACTATTAATTTTATGATTACAATTACCCAAAATAATATTCTTGAATTATTATTATTTTTACTTCATTGAGATAAAATTAAATATAATTTAATTACAATTAGAAAGAGGGAGATATTACCTATAATATAATTCTTTGCGAGTAAAAAAAAAAAAAAATCAACTTTAATCAATGGAGGAAATTATGAATGAAAAGTAATAATCTTTTTTTTTCTTTCTACATTGTAAAACGATGAAAAGACGACTAAGATAGAATATATTTACAAATAAATGTTAAAACTTTAATATTTTATTTAACTGTCAATTATTATCTAAACTACATAATAATATAAAATTTTATTTGTTATTTTCTGTGATTCTTTACGGCGAGAATCTTGTTTCTTTTTTTCTTAACTACATATATATATATACATATTAAAAAATTTAAATTATATCATTTCAATCTTCAAAGGATCATTCTTATAAAATATTATTTTATTTTATTTAATAATATCTTTATTTTAATAACTTTTTGATAAACATGAAATACATATATATATATATTTTTTATCTTTATCTTTATTTAGATACACACATATATAAGACTTTTATCTTTATCTTTATCTAATTTATTTTAGAATACATTTTTATTTAAAAAAATATATATATGCTTAAATTTAAGATATTGTGATTTGATAGAACATAACTCATGACCATATCATTGTGATTTGAAGCAGATAGAGATAGGCACCAATTTAGTCACAAGAGAGTCAAGCATCAGCTGCACTCCATTCTTTTAAAGTTGGTGTTTCAACTCCAACATTCTTCATGTCGTATACATTGGCTGGTTCAAACAATTAAGCCGTTTACCAGTTAGTCAGATGTACAATCTAGAAGTCCATTTTCAAGCCAACAACAACACATGAATACAAACTTCAAAATATAGGCAGTCCAAAGAGATAGAGCTCCCATTTTATCTCGATCCCATTTTTTTTTTTTTTTGGGCGGGGGGGATCAATTAGTTTCATGAAAAACTTGTATGTAACAGGGCAAATGCTATTTAGAGCAGTTGATCTTGCCCATTATTATTTACAACTCATTTCTTCTGTTTCTGTTACAAACTCAAGAATGAAGGAAGGTAGATGGACGGGCTAAGAGTGGCAAAAATATCCACTAGAAAGTTGGTCTGCCAATATCCTGTCTGTGTGATCCTCTCCGACCGGGGTCAAGATGGATCCGCTCCTAGTCGGATTGGATCAATATTTGCATGGAAATTAAACATATTGGATCATATCGGGGTAGATGGATCCGCAGATCATTCCAAGACAATTTATTTTTACATTTTCAATTTAAAATTAAAAAAATCCACCAAAATTTTAAATATCATGATACTTATAAATATATTTTTTAATATTTTCTTATAGAAATTGAATACTTAACTCATATCAGAACAATTAGATTCGTTAAATATTAAACTCCGTCAAATTAAACCCAATTTAATATTATTAACATGTTATTTTTATTATTATATACTTTAGATGTGTTATTTTATATAATTTTTTAGTTCATAAGGTACAAAATTAAAGAGATTGTCATTTTTTGTGGAGCAAAACATAAACTATAAATCAACGGACCATATTGTTGTTGTGCATTGATATGCTGATCAAACTACCAGTATTCCGATCCAGCTTAAAATATACAATGAACCAAAAAAAAATTGTCATTTTTGTTTGGTAGGAAAAAGAACAAATGGAATGGATCGAATACGCGAACCAACCTCTGGATCATATCCATACGAACAAGGACCAAAAAACGCATATTTTTATAGGATCGGATCCATTGTCATCCCCATACAAGCATAACATGTGGCCAAACCCCCCATCCCATGCTAGTTTTTCTCTCAGCTTTGGGAAGGTACTCATACTAAAGCAACCAAATTGCAAAATGTTAAGGGTGTTAAAGATCATTTTAAGCAGCGTTGACAAAGTCTTTTTTTAATCCGAATGTACATGGTGAGATTGGAAAACTGAAGATTGTTAGATTTTGTTTTTACCCATAACAACTATCTTTTACATAAAAGACAGGTTTGTTTACACTTTAAAGTGCACAAGCAAAAAACTTAAGATATGTAATGAGCAATGATTCCAACAGGTAATAAAAAAAGGATTAAAAACTGTATAGTTTAGCAGACACCTATTTAACATATTCTTATCAGCAATGGTCAAAAACTATTTGGACCTAAAACTTGGTAAATTAAAGATTAAAGAAAAAGGGTTAAAAACAAAGGCACTGGTTTCATATGCCTCATTTTTAACAAATGACCAATAAATTTTCAGACTATTCAATAACGCAACAAAAGAAATAAGATGGTCTATGTATTAGAAGTGACAGGAATTGCATACCAGAATGAACCTCAGGTGTAGCAGCAGCTGTAGCATCAATAATAACAGTAACAGAATTGTAATCCAGTGCCACAGCATCAAATACAGTCTGTCTGATGCAGTTTGGAGTTTGAACACCTTAAGATATACAAGTGATACAAATTAAAAGTTGAGTACAACTCTGTTTGGAAGAGCACTAACTCCATTAACTTAAAAAAAAGAGCAGCAAAAGTTCTATCGCCATTTTTTTTGGGTCAAATTTAACAGACTTGGCCGTCCAAACAAAGAATTTAAAAATACTAAATAAAACTAAATATTTGACATACCAGTGATGACCAAATCATGAATCCCAGAACTCTGAAGAAATGAGTGGAGGTGTGTAGCAAAGAAAGCACTAAAACGGGTCTTTACCAATTTGTAGTCCCCTTCTTCAATCACCAACCCATCAACGAGCTCTGCACCCACACTTCCCTTAACTGTTGGACCCAATTTACCTGCAGCATACAAGTGCCGCCGAAAAAGCTCAACATCTCTGCCTTGTTGGTCATGCTCACGAACAACCTGAGAATAATTTCGCTCTTATCGTTGTAACAAATTGTGGCTTTCATGCCCTGCTGTAACTTTTAGCTTCAAATAGGTAGATAGTTGAAATTAAAAGTAACAAAATCGAAGAGGGAGAAAAAGACTTGGGGTACCCAAATTACGAGACAGCCTCGTTGCCTAGCTGTTTGAACGGCGTTGATTACATTTGGGATTATGGCTTTGCCGGCATTAACTCGCATTAGACCATCGTCGTGAATAAAATCCTTCTACAGAATCAGAAGCACATGGGGTAATCAGTAGTTTATACAAGGGAGAACTGAAAGAGTGAGAGGAGAGGATAGAGACCTGCATGTCAATGACAAGGAGAGCTGTGTGCTTCCTTTTCCCACCCATATCTCCTTCCAACGTTGCCTTTCAGCTGAATTGTTGCAGTGCAGAACAACGGATTTGGGCAAACACCTTAAATAGGCGCTTTCATGTGGCTAATTGCAAATTTATAACCTATAGTGAATTTCTTGCAAAATAAGTCCCTTATGTAAGAAATAAAAAGTATAAAATACCTTATAAAAATTTATAATATCTTATAAAAGAAATAAAAATCTGTAAAAACTTGCAAAATATACACAACTAAAAATGTCAGAAATAATAAAAAATCAGGAAATAATGAAAGTAGAAACACAAGACATTTCAGGATATTTTTCACAAGAAATGGTATTCAGTAAAAAGAAATTTGAAAAAATTCAAAAATCAAAATTAAACTTAAAAGAGAAAGATGGATTTAGAGAAGAATCATTCTCTAAAATAAGGAAATTATTCCCAAGAAAATACATAATATATTATGGCATAAGTAACAAAGAAATGAGCGTAACCATAGCTGATGCAAAAGGAAGGTTTAATATACCATTAATTAATAAAGAAACTATTATAGAAAAATTATCAAAAATCCCTGAAAAAGATAGAGAAAAAATTGGATATATCTATTTAGGAGGAATACAAATTCTAATAAAAGCATACTTCAGAAAAGGAATAGATACACCAATTAAGTTAGCATTATTAGATAACAGAATAACAAACAGAAAAGATGCCTTGCTAGGAATGATTAACGGAAATTTAGGATACCAAAAACTAAAATTCACAGCATATTCAAGATTTGCTGTTAATATCCATGATAAAAATCTAAACCAAGTATTAAGTCTAGCATATGACTTTGAACGAGGAAATTTAATGAAAGATGGAAACCATCCATTTTCAATCCACTACCTTGTAGGATATTCATTAACAAACAGCCACAATAGTTCGATATACGGACAAAATGAATTCATAGAAATAGATAAGACTTTTAAGGATATAGGACAAGTAATAAAAAATCCAGAAAAATTATCAGAATATGAAGTACCTGATTAATGGAACTTAGATATCAAGGAAAAACCTCTAATAACATCAAAAAGCAATAACATACAAAGAATAACATTTGTAGATACCAAAGCGGAAGTTAGTAGAAGAAATAGAGAAATAGAAGAATTAAAAGAGAAAATTGAAGAAGTAAAAGACCTAGTCTACACAATGAAATAATAATGATAAAAGAAAAACTATTAGAAATACGATTAGAAGGAAATAATAGTTTAACAAGTATAAATAAAAACCAGATATCTATAATGGAAGCCTTGATTCTTATAACAGAAAAAATAGACGCTACGGATGAAAATGTACAAGAATCAAAAGGAATATAATTAGAAATGTATAAAGAAATTATAGAACTAAAAAAGGATGTTAATAACATACCAAGAGGAAATGGATTAAAATTTGATTCATTAAAAGGATTAAAAGAAGAACCCCCTAGAAGATCTGATGCTTTAATACCCATAAATGAAAAAAGAAAAGCAGAAGAATCTAAACAAATAATAATAATCTAATGGATTTAATAAAATACAAAAAAAGCCTAGAAGAACAATTTATGAATCCTGAAAATAAGGATATAGAAAAATTAATCAGTTTACTGACATTAACAGACAAAGAATTAGAAAAATACTATGAATAAAAGTCTTATATAAATAAAGAAGAAGATGATATGTCAGTAATAAGTGAAAGTGAATCTGAAGAAGACATAACCCAAAGAATTAATATGGAACCAGTATTAATACCTAGAACAAACCCAGAAAAATCAATCCCAGAAAGAGGAGAAACATTTGACCCAAATAGAGAAGAAAGGTATAGGCCAGAAGAACCTAACCCAATATACAGAAGAAGACAACCACCTAAAATGGAAGAAGGATTACATTGGGATACTAGAGGAAGTATTCCACCAGAATTCAGATCACATGAAAATTATAAAACAGATATTTTAGACTTAGATTGTATAAGAGATAGGAAAAAAGCCTTAGATGAATGGGCTAGTGGAATGAGTGTAATCATACAAACATCATCAACTACAAACACAAACCCTTCAGTTTGTAAAGTTTTAGTAGCTCATAAAATGATAGGAAATGTAAAAGTTTGGTTTTCAAACCTAACTGATCAACAACATTTAAGAATGCAAGGAAATGCTACAACAGGAAGAGATTACTTAGATACAGTAATAAATGAAATATACAAAGAATTCATAGGAGAAGATAAAGGAAGAAATGTTACAAAATCTAGTGAAAATGAAATAAATGAAGCCAAATAGCACTTAACAAATATGAAAATATGCGATATGTGTTACATAGATTCTTTTATATGTGAATATGAAATGTATTATCATAAACTACCACCATCCATACAAGAAACTTATAAGGAAATGTTTTACCAAAAACTACCTGGAACATTACATAAAACTATGACAGAAGAATGGAATAATAGGAATAGACAAACTATACCTGATACTTTAGGAGGAAGAATAAGAGGACTTAAAAATTGGATAATAATAAAATGTCAAGAAAGAAAAGAATTCAAACAAATAAGAGGAAATGATAGAATCTGTTACGATTCAAGAGATTTCAAAACACTAGGAAAATATGGTTGTAACATAAGACATTACAATAAATATAAGAAACATAAGAAATTTAAAAGAATTAAGAAATATAGATTTAGGAAACAAAACTTCCAAAAATATAAGAGAAGATACAAAAGAGAACCTTATAAAAAGAGATATTTTAGAAAAAAAAGATATTATACACCTGAAAAGAAAAATTATTGTCCATCAGGAAAAAAAAAATGTAGATGTTGGATATGTAACGAGGAAGGACATTATGCTAATGAATGCCCAAATAGACTCCAACATAAAAAAGAATTCAAAAAGGAATTTCCACAAAAAGCAAAAATATTAGAAGAAGCTTTTAGGATGGAACTAGAACCAATAGAGGAATCTGATATAGATGATACATGTAGTATTTATCTATTAGAAGAAACTGAAGAAGAAATAACAAACTCAGAAAAGTCTGACTATAATTCTGATTCCAATTCTGACTCAAAATAATGGATGAAATATTAAGCATAATAAACCCAAATAGTACATATATAAAAATAGGATTAAAATTCAAAGGATACAAAAATTACAACTTACATGCATATATTGACACAGGCGCAAGTATGTGTGTAGCTAGTAAATATGTATTCCCAGAAGAACTTTGGAAACAATCCCCAAAAGAATTAGTAGTAAGAATAGCAAATAATACTACAATAAATTTAAATAAAGTACTAAAAGATACAGATGTATCAATAGGAGGAGAAATCTTTCATATATCTACAATTTACCAACAAGAAACAGGAGTCGATATTCTATTAGGAAACAACTTTCTAAATCTATATCAACCATTCACACAATATTTAGACAAAATAAGTATAACAACCTTAGATGGAGAAACAATTTATGTATCAAAAATAAGGAAAGCATTAACAGTTTCATCGCCAACTTTTATGTCACAACATAAAAAGCGAAAACGTGGTAAGGATATAGAAAAACAAAAATCATACTTAGAAAATATTTCTTTAGACATAGAGGTTAACCAAAATCCCTTTCTAAATGAAATCCGAGAAGACAATGCCTTAATAGGAATAAGAAAATTATTAAAAACAATATGCTCAGAAAATCCATTAGATCCAAATATTAATAAATCCAATGAAATAGCAATAATAGAATTAAAAGATCCCTTAAAAGTCATAAGAGTAAAACCAATGATTTATACTCCAGAAGACAGAGAGGAATTTGAAAAACAAATCCAAGAACTTTTATAATTAAAAGTAATTATTCCCAGTAATTCACCACATTCTAGTTCAGCGTTCTTAGTAGAGAAAGAAGCTGAGAAAAGAAGAGGAAAAAAGAGAATGATAATAAATTTTAAATCTTTAAACAAAGAAACTATTGATGATGGATATTTATACTAAAGAAAGAAGAATTATTATCACTCATAAAAGGAAAGAAATATTTTTCAAGTTTTGATTGCAAAAGTGGATTTTGGTAAATAAGACTTGATAATGAATCACAAAAATTAACGGCATTTAGCTGCCCTCAAGGACAATTCCAGTGGATAGTTGTTCCATTTGGACTTAAACAAGCACCAGGTATTTTTCAAAGACACATAGATAATATCTTTAAGAAGTATCACAATTTTTGTTGTGTTTATATAGATGATATTCTAATATTCAGTAATGAATTACCAAAACACTATTTAGATATTATTAATGTTTTACAAGAATGTAGAAAATCAGGAATAGTGTTATCAGAAAAGAAAGCAGTAATTGCTCAACAGAGGATAAAATATTTAGGGTTAGAGATAGAAGTTGGAAAACATCATCTACAACCCCATATTTTAAACAACATACAAAATTTTTCTAGTATAATCAAAGATAAAAATCAATTACAAAGATTTTTAGGATGCTTGACATATGCGGAAGCATATATAAAGAAACTAGCAGAAATGAGAAAATCATTACAGGCAAAACTTAAAAAAGATTATGTTTGGCAATGGAGTGAAGAAAACACTAAGTACATGGATAAAGTAAAAGCACAAGTAAAAAATTTACCAACATTATATCATCCAGGACCAGATGATAAAATGATAATAGAAACAGATGCTTCACATGAATATTAGGGGGCAGTATTAAAAGCAAAAGTTGATGATAAAAATGAATATCTTTGCAGATTTACTTCAGGATCATTTCAAGGCCCTGAATTAAATTACCATAGTAATGAAAAAGAATATTTAGCTGTTAAAAAAGCCATAAAGAAATTTGCAATGTATATCATAAGTTCGAAATTTATTGTTAGAACAGACAATAAAAATTTTGGACATTTTTTAAGAACTAACATTGCAGGTGATTATAAACAAGGAAGACTTATAAGGTGGCAACAATGGTTTAACTACTACAAATTTGATGTAGAACATTTACCAGGAAAGAAAAATTGTTTAGCTGATGCTTTAACTAGAGAATTAGCACCTCTAACTATGTTTTTTATGGCAGGAATGGATTCACTTGACATCGAGATCCAAATCAAGGAAAAAGAAATTTTGATTCACGAAACACAAATCAAATGCCTCAAGGAACAATTAGAAGTATTAAAACTCAAACAGAAATTGAGGAACAGGGAAACCATAACTAATCCAGAACTCCATATGGAAAGATCTGAAGAAGAGGAAGCTGGAACTTCAATAGGAACAAAGATGCAGATTGAGGAAACTGTCAGTAATAACCCGGAACCAATCAAAAATTCAGAAAAGAAAAAACAAAAAATGAATTAGGCTGATGAAGTCGAAAAGGAAGACTCAAAAAAGATTTATGTAGTCTATAATGGACCTAATCCAGGAATATATACCAGTTGGCCAGAAGCAAGTAAAGCAGTAAATGGAATTAGTGGAGTTATCCATAGATCCTTTACTAATAGGATTGAAGCAGAAGGAAGCTATAAAAACTTTAGAGTCCCTAAACTCTTAACCCCATCAGAAATAACAAAAAACTATTCTCAGATAGTACAGCAACCGGCAATAGGAACTAGTAGAATGAGGAACCTTGGAACCATCCACAGACCAATAATTTTTAAAGAAGCAATTAATAATTCATTCGAAGAAGAAAAAGACAGACAAAGAAATTTGACGAAACAAGAATGGTTAGGATTATACAACCTAGCTAGAAAAACAACCGAAGAGCACTTTGAAAACATGAAGTTCTACACAACAGAAAAGGATTTTCCTTCAGGTAGTAAATTCAATATTTTAGAAAGAGCTGATCCATCATTTGTTTATAAAGCATTCCATGCAGGACTGATAGAAAACATATATCCAGGAAATGAGTTAAAGGAATTAATATACTTTCCTGATAATTTTAAGAAATCTATTAGAAATTTTTTAAAAAAAAACCAGGGCTATAGAAAAGCCTATTTACTTAAGATGTTTTAGTTCTTTGATGGATTGGAATCAAGAAATACCAGTAAGTCCATATCATTTCATTAAGCTTGGTGTTTCAAGCAGTAAAAGAGAAGTAGCTCGCCCAAAGGGCTTGCCAGAAAAGGAATTCAATATTGATGAATTAAACCTCGAAAGAGGACAAATGTTGAGTCAAATCTATCATGAAATAAAAAGAATTAACAAATCTTCAGAAGTAAAAGTAAATTACTGTACAAGTAAAACCATTATTACTTCTCAAAGTAATACGGTTATCAATAATGAGGACAGTGAAAAAGTAATTTCCTATGAAACGAACTTCAATTGTAATAATATTGAAGTAAGTGAGGAAACCAAGAAGGTATTTTGCTACTACTCCAAACATCAATTAACAGATCATCAATGCAATTATTGCATCAAAGGAAAGGTCCACGTATCAAGCTCATCCAGCAGCAGTTCTATGTCAGCAGAACCAACCATGTAGGACCCTCCTCAACAGCTGAAGGCAATAATATAATAGCAATAATGTAAGGCGTCTTAACGCCAATAGGAAAAGGTAGGAATAGTGTATTCCCTCCATTGTAAATAGAGAACCCTTATTCTATAAAAGGGAACTCTTTAGCTCTGGGAAGGACACAACACAACATGACCACCTATCATCTATCTTTTATCTTTAAAGCTTTAAGCTATGTATTCTAAAATTAGGAAGAACTAAGAACCTCTTCAAGGTTACTAGTTCTCTAGTTTGTAATACTACCTGTTAAGTAAATAAAAAGTCCATTTCAATTCCAAACTATCTTTCTCATTTTCATTAAAATTAAGTACGAATCTCAGAGGATCAGCAGGGTCAGGAGGACTAAGAGCTTGGATCCAGGAGTGAGGCTTAGTTTTTGAAACAAGAAGATAGCAAATAAGCGGAAGAACGTGGTAGACCCATATTTAGAAACAGGTTAGTCTGCAAGTAGAGACTGGTATACCTTGAAACTCCATTAATATTGTTCAAACTCTTTTATATTGCATGTGATAATGAATGATGAACAAATAAACATGAAAAGGAAATCTGAAACTATACTTTACAGAAGTAAGAGTAGGAAATATTCTGAGAATCAAAAAAAATTAAAAGATGTAATATATCTTAAACAATCTATTATCTGTTTTAAAACATCTATAAAAGAAAATTTTGAAAAAAGTACAGGAAGATCAAAAGTAATGAAAAATTTACAAAGACTAATCGATTATTTCAGCAAGCAAGAAAAAAGAAATAATTTAACAAAAGAACAGGATAAAGAACACTTAGACTTAGAAGCAAGTCTTGAGTTAGTAAAAATGGATATAAAAGAAAATAAGAAAATCTTAGAATTAAGTCGATGGATAGATTAGGAATTAGAATAACAAAATTTTGAAATTCAATAAGAAAATTATGACCAGTATAGAATATTTTGAAGGAAAATATGTGAGACTATTAGAAGAATACTGTGATAATGAAGATTATGAAACCTGTTTAGAAAATTTTAATAGGTTTGACACCTTATTAGACTATTATACAGACTATGTCCCCAGTATATTATTCTTAATTGACCATCCTGTAAGAAAAATACTAATGAAAGTTTTTTTTTTAATCACGGATCAAATAAGCCTAGAGGGAGGGTGAATAGGTTATTTTCAATTTTAACAAATATTAAATATTTATCCTAATCACAACGCCCAGATATGCAATCGCGTGTAAAGATAAATGCGGAATAAAAATAACACACGATATTTTTAGGTGGAAACAACCTAGGCCACTCCAATGACCTAAGAGGAAAACCACCGGTCCACCGGACCACCTAACTATCCACTATGAAAATCAATATTCAATTACAACCATAGAGTCCTAGAACTACCCTTCACAGATAGATCCCCCTTTCTGTAATTTACTTACGAGCCGTCGCTCCTTTCACAGCCTCCAATAGCTAGATGTCCGGATTCGGACCAACGTTTCGATCTACTTGAGTCAGACAAGATCAATCGAACCCGTCACCTTCGGTAATTTCGAGTCACACGAAATACCGAACACGTCACCTGAAACGTTAGCACAATAACACAAGTGCAAAGTGTTTCCTAGAGCGGATTCAAACAATGAACAATCCTAACTAGCAGATTCAACAGCATATGATGTAAAAACCAAATCAGCTAGCAAAATCTAGAACAATTATATAAAGCTCAATATCATGAAAAGCAATTAGGCATATGAATTATTCAAACATAACCACAAAATATGTTTAACAATTAAAAGATGAAACGCCTAAGTATGATAGATGAAGAGAAGAAGTTAAAAGCACAATTAGGATGTCGAAAATATTAGATCAATGTAGTTAATTTTATGCACAAAACAGCCCTCACTTATATAGAGTCCAATCTTAGTTTAAAAAGGATTTGCAATGGACTATAACTCTACACTAATCAGGATTTACCAATTACCACAATTATCCTCAAACAAGAATTTTGTTCTTAACATTAAATGGGGTCAATTAGGTAAAAGTAACGTAAGGGTCGAATTAAAAAGGAGTTTTAGCACAATTAGAAAACTTGCTCGATCGATCTAACGACTGGCTCGATCGATCGACCAATGCTCGATCGATCGATCAGATGTATCGATCGATCTATCTCAACCCGAGAGCACTTAGATCGATGTCGTCCCACACTCGATCGATCGCACATGCCTCGATCGATCGAAGACCTCATTCGATCGATCGATCAACGCATGACTCGATCGATCGATCAATTTTCTCGATCGATCTAGTTCAACCCGAGAGCACCTAGATCGATGTTGTTCCACACTCAATCGATCGATCACTCGATCGATCGAACTATATACTCGATCGATCGACCAACATGTACACAATATATTTTTCGTTACGATCCATACTAAGTGTCGTGCTCAATTGTGTGAAGATGTATGCATGATAGAATATTTTACCTGTAATATGGGCATTGCAAGCTTGGTGACTCCATCATCATGTATCGTCAAATTAAACAGTGATCTCTTACTTTAGATTACAATCAAACATTTTGTCCACAAAAATTGCCAATACAAAATAAACCTTACAACTAAGAAACTACTTTACACAGAAATTTGTACAAGTAAATAGAGCAGAATTCGATAATCTAATCTTTGGATTTTACCTTTTCAAAGAACAAATAGGAAGATAAGCAACTGAAGCTTAAATTCAAAATTCAGCCAAAAGTTGGTATCAGAGCCTAGAAAATAAGAAAAAAGATGTATAAAATAAGGTATACTCAACCAAATTCAAACAAAAAAATGAGTTATTTAAAATATTACAAAGAAGAAACAATAGAATTAATATTACAAATTAAAGAAATAACTAAAGAATTACTTAAGGAAATAAAATAATTAATAATTTACAAAGTACTCTATAATTATAATAAAGATTTAACATGGTTACACCATAAATAAAAATACTTACCGAAACACAAATTAATAATTTAAAAGAATTAATTAATTTAATCAGAAACACAGAAAATAATAAAGAATTTAATAAGGACTTTATAGGAATGTTTTTAGCATGTTTAGAAATAAAAATGAACAAATTAATTTTAACACAAGAACAAACAGAGATCTTAAAAGAAAAAATAGGACAATTAGAAAACATAAAAACAAAAGAAAATTTTATAAAGGAATTTAAAGTTTTTATAAAATTTATTCTAGAAAAATTAATAGAAAATATTTAAAAGAAATAATCCTTTCCAAAACCTACTATAAAAGATTATTTTTGACAAAAAAATTACTTAAAGGTACAAAAATATAATTTATTCCTCCAAAAAATACATTTAAGACAAATACCGAACGGATTTTGACCATAAGGCCAATGTTTGGATCAATGTGTATGTGCAGCACATGCTCTTGATGGTGACAAGTCTACCGATAAGGTTGAAGTAGCAGGTGATTCGGTGAATGTTAAAGCTGAACTAGCAGCTAACGTGGAGTCTACTAATGTAAGTAGTGATAAGTCACAAGTTAGTACAAGTAGTATTGTCGCATACCTAACGGGTGTTAAAATATAATTAATATTAAGTGTTGTTCTGTAAATAGCTATTAGTATGACACATTCCCAAAGTCCATGAAAATAACGTACTATATAAAGCACCTCTCTTTTCTTATCTTTAGTGATGGCAATTTTATTCGACGGTTTGAGTATTCGTGGGTATCTGACCTAGATCAGTTCGATTCAGAATAAAACGGTTCGAAAATAGATCGAACCATTATTCATTTGATTTAAAACAGTTCCATTTGGAACAAAAATTTGTTTAGTTCGGGGCACCATTCGAGTACCCGTTTATTTACTAAAAATTTTAATTATATAAAAATTTATAATATTTTTTTTCCCAATTTTTTTTTTTAAATGAATCAACGGTTCAATTTTTTTGATCCGTAAATATTACCTAAATCAAATTTGAACCACGAGTCAAAACGGTTCAGATCGGATCTGACCCGAACTGACTCGTTGCATCTCTACTTATCTTTCTTCTCATGTTCTTGAAAACTCTCAAATATTCATCTTTTTTTTTTTCCCGCTGTAAGTTTGTTTCTGATTTACTGGTGTTTAATCTTGCTGTGTAATGTCTCCTTATTTTTATCAATTTTAGATTTACTTCCGTGATTTATTTGTGATCTCAAATAACGTTTCTATTTGTGACTTACCTGGATATAAAGCTAATCAAATCACTACACATAATTTAAGATATCATAAATTTATGATATCTAAAATTTATTTAACAAAATCTACTTAAATTGCATCTTACATTTATTATATATTTCATAAAAATTTGTGTATTCTATATGATTTAATAATAAGACTTATATTTTAAAAATAATACAAAATCAATATATCAATAAGATTCATGTCCCAGTGAAATAATAGAATTACATATGTTTGTTCTTTGATTGTATTTCTTTGTTTCAATCTATTGTTGTCAAATTCTGTAAAAAAAAAAATATGAGTCTTTTAACTTTAAAAGCTTAATTTAATAAGTAAAGACGTTCATATTTTTTATAAATTTTTTTATAAGATAGTACTCTATCGACGTTCATTTTCTTATATCATTCTCCTCAGAGGGAAGGTCCATGTATTTAATTTTATCTTTTTTGTGTGGGAGATTATTATTATTATTATTTTTTCTTAATTCATCGATCGGTTAAAACTTTAATACATATTATAGTATAATTTTTTATTAAAATATTTATTTTTTTAGCAGTATTTATCAATATAATTGGAAACAGCAAGTTGAATAATTGTATATATAATTTCACAATGTAAAACAAATAGGTCATCTAAGATGGTATGTATTAGTCGAATCTTGAAATGCAAGAAGAGGGTTTAAACATATAAAAGAAATGTTTACCAATCTTTTATCAACTTACGATTTTGAAAAGAGCTTAAAATTTTGAGGTCGTAATTAGAAGAAAAACTGTAATATCAGTGTCTTAGCTTTTATTTTAGGGATACTTTAATCTCTTGCTTTCAAATTTGTACACTTTCTTAATCCTTTAAATTTCACACTTTATTTTCTTAACTTTAAAATGTAATGTTTTAATCTCTTAGTTTTAAAATGTAGCATTTTTGTCCCTTAATTAAAAAAAAAGAAGATATTTTAGTCTCTTAACTTCAAAAAGTGAGACTTTAATCTTTTAACTTTAAAATATAACACTTTAATTCTTCAACTCTAAAATTTAATACTTTAATACATTAACTGACGCTTTAATCCCTTAATTAGCTTTCCTACACAAGGGGCAGTACCTAAGTGCAAAATAGTAATAAATTGGTATTTTAAAAAAAAAAAAAAAAGAGGCTTATTATCCACACAAAAATCACATAAGATCATTAATTAGGGATAATAGTATCATCTTTTTACCAGTTCACCTTCATTTTAGACAAAGTGTCATTGAGTATGAAGTGAATTAAAGTGTCGATCCTCCTTGATTTTTTTTTTTTTAAATGAAAGTTGTGATTTATTTATAAATTAAGAGCACCCTTTGTATCAATAGTTAAAATTAAATAAAATTAGGAGTACCAAACGGGTTGACACAATAAAATAAAGCCTATTAAATACTTGATCAATTGGCCTATCAAGCCAATATAACATTGCCCACCAAATATTTGGTATAGTACAATACGGTCCGTTAATTAAAAAAGTAGCATAACACGGCCCGTAGTCCAAGGTCCGTAACGAGTTAGGTTAGGCCGACACTCGAGGCCTTTTTATTTTAAAAGTAGATTAAAAAAATAAATAAATAAATTCTTTATATTTAATGAAAATTGGGCATAATTTAATGAATTTTTAACTATTTATTAAATGAGAAGTTGGAGATTTGACTCCTACTTTTAGTATTTTAAGTCATTATTAATAATTTTCAACTAAATAAATAAATATATAATAAAAATAAAATAAATGGGTCATGAGTCATGCCAACCCGTTAAGCACGACACAACCAATTAGACACTGTACGACAAAATCTACAGGTCAAGAATAAAAATACGACATGACCCGTATACAGGCCAGGTACCGACATGACAAGCTAGCTAATGAGCTACGGACCGTAATGACATGCAAATTTAATGGACTTGACTGTACCGTGTGGACCAAGCCTCTTTAACACTTCTACGTGAAACTAGTTTGGGGTTTTTTTATAACCACTACAAGATGATAATAGCATATTTATCTTTATTGTGAACCGCAACATCGGCTCGCTTAGGGCAATACACACAAGAAATTACAAGTTCTACATGTCAGGAGTCGAATAGCTTGTGCTAGGTGGCCTTCCACAGTCAAAGTTGAGTTCTCATTGTTTACTCGCTGAACAGTCGATAGAGAATTATGTTCCAATATAATATCGTTGCACTTGTTTTTAAACTGAATCGTAACTCACGCTACATTGTACGAAGCTCCATAATTAATAGACTAAATAGAGCATCCGAATGATCGTACCAAACACACTTGTCATCAGCATCCCGAATTATACGCCCAAATCCTAATCTCTAATCTATCGTTGATATGGGAGGTCTATTATTACATCTAAAATGTAAAATGATGTTCTTTAACAATTTTTTTGATATACAAAAAAAAAAAAAAAAAAAATTATATATATATATATATATATATATATATATATATTTGAATTAATAAAATTTATTTTAAGGTACATACTCACTAATTATTTTAAATATAAAGAAGAAAATTCATACCCACATAAAAAAAAAAAGTACACTACTTTGCCATCAAACTACTTGAACAAAAAGTCCATACCATTTCTTGTTATTTGTACTTTACCTTCTTTATTCCTAATAATACATTAGCTATTTTAATCCAATATGCTCATAAGTTCATGTATCGTTTTGGAGAAAAGTTTTAAACTTGTTATTAAATGTTAATTTTTATTTTCTCAAATCAAATCTTCTTAATTTTTATTTGTGTTATTATAAAATCATATTAAATAATGACATTTGTATTTAACTTTAATGCAAATACTATTAAGCCACCAATTTAACGATACATTAAGATTAAGTTAATAGGTCTCTATGATACAATAAAATATTTTATTGTTTACGATATACATTTACGAAAACAATCCTAAAATATTTTTGATTTTGAAGAACATTCAGTATAATTAATATTCTAAATTTGTAATATTTAAAATATAAATTTTATATATATATAAATTGTGGTGAAAAGTATTAGAAAATATTTATTGTTCTCCAACTTCTCTTTTTCATGTTCTACAAATGTTCATACTTACAGCCTATTTACAAAATTTCATGCAATTTTTAAATTGAGTTAAAATTCTTTGATACATTGTGGTTTTTTTAAACGTTGTATTTCTTAAAATATATATAATTGTTCATAAATAATTACAACTCATTCAAAAATTATGTCCTTCAACTTAAATCATAATATTTTAATACATCATTTTATTTATAAAAATTAAAATTCTTTAATATATCCTTTAATAAAAAAGACGTAATAAATTATTATTAATTTTTATCCAAATCCTATAATCATTTCTTTTAAAAAATATTCCAACATTTCGAGCATGGTAAATTCCATTGGGTGGAAATAGAGTCCATGTCCAAATAACAACAGTTATACAACAACAACAATATTTTATTAATCACAAAACTGCCATAAGTGCTGTGCAAGGTCTAACACATGAATAGATAGAAAAGTCCTCGTATTAACGTTAGAGAGAAAAAAGATATACATATATTAATTTACATAATATAATTTAATTAACTCATTATTATTATATAATATTATCTCCATATAGAACAATTATATATATATAAGATTGTATGTAGTGACCCAAAAATAAATAAATAATATTAAAAATAAAATATTTGTATTAAAATATGATTGTGATTAAGTAACTTAAAAGATTAGAATTTGTATTCAATAAGGAAACAAAACAAAATAAAAAGTTTAAAATAAAAGAAGAGTATGAAATATTTTCAGGTTAAATCTTTTTTTCTCTCTCCTTCCTCTCTTTGGTTTCTAGCATTCTAAGTCTTCAAGCAACCATAGAAGCAATTTTAAGATAAGAATTTAGTCTTAAAACTCACAATTTTTGATAGTTTTCATATGTTTTTATTAAGAATTTTAAGGAAAAATAAAAATTTTAAATTTTTATGATGCAACTTTACATAATTCGAGTTTTCTATAAATTTTCATGACTTTTTATACACTAAAATTAAGAGGAAAAAAAGAGGCTAGAATGAAATCTCAAAACCTTCGAATTCTGAGTCAAATGTATTTTCTAATAATTTTGAAATAGTTAGGTTCTGAATTAGAACTTGAAAATTTTATTGAAAAATATAGATATGTTTTCGAATCTAATTGTTTTTTAATCACTCAAAAATGTTTTATTTTTTAATTTTCGTAAAATTTTGAAGTTAAATTTAAAAATTTAAAATTCTGCAATTTTTGTATTAATATCCGAAATAAAAATAGTTTTAGATTCTTTAACCTAGTTATTTTAATCTATAATTTTAATAGCAGCTTTAAATATATGTTATTGATTGTTTATGAAAATTTTGAAGCCAAATTATTTTTATAGAATATTTGAGATATTTTTCAATAAGGGATACTTTGACAAGAAAATTTTCTAACAGATTTCGTAAATTGATTTTCAAGTATCTTTTAAATATGTTTCCACTATCATTTGAATTTGAAAATTTTAATACAAATAAATATATGTGTCTAGTTTGACTCCGAGAAATTTTACGAAGAAACTAATTTTTTTTTGTTTGATAATAAATCATGTATTGAGACATGTTCATGTTAGCTTAGATTTTTAGGTTATAATAAGTATCCTATATTTTACTTGGGATAATCTTCTATAAGTATAAAAAAAAATTTAGAACATAAATTATTTATCAAAATTTTATAATTTATGAAAATACACGAGGAATAGGATTTAAGAATGAATAAAAGAAAAATAAATAGTTATACTCTTATACTTAAGATTATAAGTTGATTATTTTACTCTTGAAAAATATAGGATAATATTGGTTGTACCTAGATCATATGATATTTTGAAATATTGTAGCATTTTCAAGTAAGTAAACTGACCCTACTTGAAATATTAAGTATATGTTTATTGCTTGTCTGATTATATGTTTATTGTTGTTATAAAAATGTGCTTGTGTTCTGTTATTGTTTAGAGTGAAATAATATTTTATGAATGTGTATGATTTGTTTCTCAAGTTTTTCTACGTATAATTAAGCATTGTTTGATATATACATTATGTCATGCATGTCATCATAAGCATAAGTTTTATAAAAAAATTTTAATCATATGAATATTTTTAAAAGAAATAAGATCTTTTTAAGGAAAATTTTCAAACAAGCATATGTTTTGATAGGATGCCTGAATCATCCAAATATAAGTTAAGTGTCTTAGAGCGACACGATATGATAAGTTGATTTAAGGGCTGTGTGCGAACAGTGTCTCTCGTGTAAGTTAGGGTACCCGAAAACTAAAGAGTCATTACCGTTGGTTTGGGTGTATGTGTGCATGTGAGAATTATGTATGAAATTCTAATTTTGCTAAGTTATAAGTTAAGTCTCACTTGCATATGCTTTTCATACATGCCAGTTGCTGAAGAGTGACTTATATAAAACTCCACTATGATAAGTTTAAGAGATAATTCATGGTATTCTTAAATAAAGAAATAAGCACTTCGAAAAGTGTTTCTAAGAAAAAGCAATGTTTTGCAAGCTTTACCGTATAAGCATAAGCATGTTATATAAGAAATATAAATACATTGCAAGCTTTACTACATAAGTATAAACACATTTACACATTTTTGAAAAGATATAAATGTATTACAAGCATTACTATATATGCAAAAGCATGTTTATAAGAAAATATTTTTGTTAAGTATGATTTTTATGTTGTGTTGCTTAATATTTTAATAATGGTGAGTTTACTTATCGAGTGATATCACTTATTCAAATTTCATTCATCACTTTTTAAAAACCCATGAGAAAGATTTGGCAACATGCTTAAAATTGTTGGTATCTTAGGTTAGTTTTGGTCTAGCGTGCTAGATTTAAGAAATTTTGTTGCTAAATTATATTATTATTGAGTTTTATAAATATTAAGCTTGAGAATATTAATATTTTTAATTGAGAATATTTACATTGGTAGATTGTTTGAGAATTTTATTCTGCAGATTCTCCTTTAATTTATTTATATATTTTAAAATTTGAAATATTATGCAATTTTATATCTTATAATTTTATGTAATTATAATTGATCTGATAAATTTTATTTGAATCTAATTATATTTACTAATAATTCTGTAACATGTAATGCATCATAAACTTTTGATAAATAGGTTTTTCTGACTGTATTATATTGAGAATATTGTCTGCAAAGCTCGAGTCACGAGGTGTTTGCAACAATATTTAGCATCCGATAAGAATAACAGTTTAGTAAAATTCATTTTTGAGAATTAGCAGACAGTTGCATGCCACTGAAAGAGTCCAGAACTTGGGAGGCATGAGATGGTTCTGTTTCTCTCATAATTACTTTTTTATTTAACTCCCAAGAGTGGATTCACGATTAACAAGGATATAAAATGCTGTTGACAATAGAATATTCCCTCTTGTTTTTTTTTTTTTTTCTTGAGTTTGTAAGAACCAAACCTTAAAAATTCTGAACTTCATGCTGTATAAAAATAACAGTGCTTTCATATATTTCATGGTGAGTATCTGATAGATGTATAAAGTATCGTTGATTATTCTCCAATAACTTGGAACTTTTTGAGAGAGATCATTTCTTAACAACTGTGGAATCATACAACAATAAATGTATTGCATGCTTATCACAAGGATAAATTGTGTTACTTTTGAGTTCAAATATTATTTTAAGATGCGTTTTTTTTTGTTTTTGTGTTTTTTGTATAAAGCTAGCTAGCTAGCTTTCTTTTCAATGAATTGCCTTCTCTACCCTAATAATCAATGGACTCGCTAGTTTGGAACCGGATTGTTGACACCACTGTGCCGCTTCATAGCAATAACAGGCTCGTTGCACCTTGAACATCTGAATGAGGAAACCGCAGAACAACGTGTCCTAAGGCAATAGTAACAATAGCTGCCATCCAGAGAACAGCATTTTATAAGTGTTTCTTTTTCGACTAAATAAAACAAAACTAACTGATAATATGACACTATTTGAATAATTAGCCATACCTCTTGCTAACGATTACTAGTATTAAGGAGCATATATCTCATTCATTCAAACATTTGGCTCATGTGATTAACCCCAAAAAACAGTCTCTGTGTATATTTGGTTTATTTTCTAAGCCAAACATTCCCCAAATTGGGAACAATTTGAACTTGTGCATATTGGGAACATGTGAAAGTAGAGGAATAGTTATCAAACATTTCCATCTACAAGAGTTACGCTATGAATTATTTACCTGTGCTCGCAGGGAAGGGCAAGAAATGGAGAGGTGGGATTTGCATGACAAATAGGGCAAATAGTCTCATCTTCTGCAGAGCTTGAAGATTTATCCTTCGAAAATGGTCGAAGCAAGCTTTTCACTGATGATGAGTTCAGGAGAGGAAGAAGCAACAGCAACATTTCCTACCATCAAAACCACAACTTAATTTAAAAGATTTAATGCTAGCACTGGGGCTCTTTTCCTGTATAAAGTAGCAATCATCAATCCAGAAAGCAAGATGAACAAAGAAACATAACTGAATTCTATAGATCAGTCAAATATCCTCAAGATACAGATACAAAAACTAATATTAGAAAAATGAATGAGTAGATCAACATTTACTCAAAAGTTTGAGCAAAATTTGAAGCAATATGCAGATATAGGTGTCTTAGAATGACAACACATCAACAAAGAATGTTGAGAGCAATAGGAAAATTCTATTACCGAAAATTCATTCCAAACTAGTTGCCTATTCATGTACTCAAAGCTAACAGCTCTGTTCATATTTGGGCTCCCATAGACAAGCCTAGCTCTCAAAGTTCTTTCAATAAGGTTTCTGTACCTGCATTCACAGCACATGAGATTAATTATTAGAGAAACAATAATCAAACACTTAAACAATCAACATGATGTAAAATTATGGGCCACATTTCAGTATAAAATATTTGAAGCAGCGTTTCAGCATTCTTAAATATTCATTATCAGAGACAGCAATATAAGCCAAAAGCATCTAATAGAATTGGCTTAAATTCATTAAATCAAAATTTCCAAGGTAATTCACAAGAAACTGAATAATCGCATATGTGTATAGGATTGACAGACATGCACATACTTTCCCGTATAAAGAAAAATAAGCAGGTTTCCAAAAGTGGCAGCTCTGTAAAATCCTTCAATACGTTGTATCAAAATCCATGATCGCCGTGCCAGTGATCTCTGACAAAAATGAAAGCAACAACAGCAGAAACTTCAAGCCACTGCCAGGCTAAGCAACAAAAAGATGAGGAAATTACAATACCTGCTCAGAATCACCCCATCGACGAAAGGCAGAAAAAGATTGTAAACGATTCCAGATGTATTGACCACCAACAGTTGCAATACAATACCATATCTTCTGTGCAACTGTAAGACCTGGTCCTTCCAAGCCAGTTCTGACTATATGGAAAAGATGGCATCAACAAGTAGAAGAAGTGTCAATTACAGTGCATGATCCACAAGGAGGAGTGTAAGACTCCATAGTCTATTCTAATTTTCAGGTAGGAACCAGGAATTGTAAATTGTTATTTGAAAAGGCATCAACTATGGGCTCCAATATCCATTAGTAATCAAACACACTGAAAATAACTAGTTCACTTTTAGTTATTCTTTTTCAGGAATGTTCAGTATACATCAATATTTGTTTTTCAAGCAAAAGGTTCACTTTTTATGACATTTATTAGAAAATAAATTACATAAACCAAATAACTTGGAACAGTGTGCATATATATCATCTACATAGAAAGCTACAAATACTAAGAGTTATTTGAATGTGGAACTTCATCTATCATGGGGATGATAGATAGCCTTCAAAAACTTTACAAACACAGAACAGCATGGGTATTTATCAGAATCACACGAAGGAAATTCTCCGTCTTTTTTAACTCAATGTCAGGAACAACATAAGTGATAATACAACCAACCAAATAGATTCATTCTATGCACATTATAAAAGAAAGTTCCAGGAAACTTATTTCTCTTTAATCTTACTTTGAATAACCCTAGAATGCCACTTGAGCTTAGGAGAAAAGTTCATTTTTTGAATCGAGACAATTACGAGAACAAATCAGATCTTCGAACACTTAAGTCAGACTATTACACATAAGTAACATCTATATGTAGAAAGCTATAAATGATAAGAGTTATTTGAATGTTGAGCATTGGCTACCAGGGGGTTTATTCATAAAGAATGACATGAGTTATTATCATAAGAAGGCACTACATTAATATTTAACTCGAAGTCAAGACATTAGCCAAAAAAATAAAACTGAGTCGAGAAAAGAAAAACAGATAGTACATCAAATCATAGATGTTTGTGTTATGAAGAGGAAAAACATAGAATACATTTCACGTAACTTATCTCTCTTACTCTAATTTGAATGACAACATAATTAATGAAGTAGCAGTCAAATGGAAAATCACAACACTTATGCAGCCTCTTGAGCTAGGAAATAAAGTAAACGGACCATGCATCCAGAGTTTACCTTTTCCTCTTGCTTCCCATGCACGTTCATCTCTATACCTCAAGTTCATGAGAGCAATTCCTGGAGTAGGCTTGTCTACCCAAATTGAGAACCTCCATATAAGAAACTCGAGAAATGCATCAAGCTCTGCTTCATATTGAAATAGCATTCCTGGCTAATGTCAATGAAAGAATTAAACATGAAAGGATTTCCAACAGACGCATCCACATCAGTGGCTATAGGCATATTTTCTCTTATAAAATCTGCTACACAGGCCGAGAGATACCTTCATCAAAGAGAAGACCTTAACCAATTGTTCTTTTAACATAGCTGACATTTCAACATCTAGTCTTGCTGCATCGAATTGATTTACTCTCGAGATAGATATTGGGATGATAGACTGCAAAAGAATACATTGATGTCCAAAAAGGTATTAAATTTGTAATAAGGTATCCAAAATGGAATCGTGAAATTTTACTTGCACACACAAAACACCACAAACAAAATGTTCATGCTGGACAAATCAATCCACGTTAGCAGATTTTTTGTACACCATAAAATACACATAACTAATGAAATGAATCCAACAAAAGATTTCAGACAGCGCACTTTGTCCTTTCAGTTATCGTAACCTCTGGTTATTTATTTAATTTTATTGAGGTGTTGTTTTCTGGAACCAATTCTCTAAAGCAATATTATTCGCTGCAACAACACCTTCATGTCGTAAAATAAATACAAGAAAGCTAATGAAGCTTTCAGAAAGTAAATTGAGAAACCCAAATCCCAATGACATCAGAATTCAAATAAAGGTCAAATAAGAAAGCCTAGTACCACTAAGAACTGAAGTTGATAAAAGGGAACAGCTTGAGCTTAAAACATGAAACAGGAAAAATACAAGAAAATAAGAAGGTGAAGCAAAACTTAATAAGTAAAAAAAAAAATAGAATGGGATAGAGGAAAAAAGTAAGAGAACCTGGTAAGAGTTGGGGAGGGAAAAGGGTTGCCACTGGGGAAGCAATTGGCGATAAGTGTTAACCCAGGCATCTTCTGGTGGTGGGAGATCACCGCCACTCATTGAAGATCTTCTTTATTGTCGTCGAATCGATTGTGATGATTATGATAGCTGAACTTACTATTAGGGTTCGATTTTCCAGATAGAGATTGAATTTGGAGGTTAGTTTTGCTCAGTTCAGTCTTCAGCTCATAGATAGGGCGGCTCTAGAGTGAAATATTTTGGCAGACTCAGCCTGAGGTTAGCGTCCATTTGGGCTTTGTAGTATTCACTATTTTCGGCGTTTCACGGAGACCGATTCCTTTCAAGCGGTTTATCAATTCGATTATTGTACTGATTTTATTAATTTCAATTATTATTTTTTTTGACAAAAAATAATATTTACGAAGACAGTCACCAAATTTCATCAACCAAATCATCGCCAGTATTTAAAATATTACACTTTTATTTTAAAATAACAATGTGAAATTTTTTAATACAAAAAAAAAAAATGTTATTACTTTACAATTAAAAATAACATTGCTCATCCAACAAATTAAAATATAATATTGTTTAGTTAAGAAATTTAAAATTAAAAAACATTTTTTCTCTCTTTCCCAGTAAGCATCTGCAGCAAATCTAAACTAATCCCATTTTCGAGAATTTTATCAACAATTTCAGCAATGGTTTCAAATCTAATGTTGACATGCTTATACATTCTGTAGAATTTGGCTGTGGCATCAAACAAGCTTCTAATATCAGATTGGTGAAACAAAAAAAGTTTGCAATTTTTTTCCCGTTAACAGTAAATATAAAACCAGTTTCTCAATCTCAAAAACTTAATTCTTAAAAATAATAATGTTCATGATTAGTCTTATTCTCTCCTTTTTAAAATTTATTTTGTATTTTTAACCTATTTTATTTAAATAATATGTTTTTTTTTCTTACAAAGTGCATTTTTTAATAAATAAGATTTAATCTTAAAAATTTAATTTAAAAATAATTATATTTATGATTATTCATAAAATTCACATTAACATAACATAACATTTAAATAATTTAAGGTAATATCTCTTTTATATATATATATATATATATATATATATATATATATTATTTTTACATTAGACCTCAGTATTACAATAAAACATTATCAGCAAAAAGTACCATTCTACCTCAGACCTCAGTATGTACTATGTACTCCAGTAGTCTCAATACCAATTACCAAATCTAAAAAATGCAACTTTCTTTCTTTACTTATATTTTAGATCGAAGAGTTAAAATATTTTTTTTTATTTATATAATAAATATTATTTAATTATTTAATTTATAAAAATTATCTTTAAGTCTATTCTTTGCTTATAAAAAAAGTGCTATAAAGTCATTTTACTTGTAAAAAATGTATCAGGTAAAGACAAAATTAATTTTCTATCTAATTTTCAGATAAATCTAATAGAATAATACATATGTCACATGCATGTTTATATTTTTTGATAGATATATATCAAATTAAATAATTTTTAATTAAAAAATTATTCTAATTTTTTACAATTTTTTTTTATTAAACTTAAATAAAATTTTCATTGCCTAATTTGTGATTTTAGATATTAAACAATAAAAATTATATTTAAATTTTATTGAATTCGATTAAATTTAAATAAAATTTTTATTATTTAAGCTGTGACTTTAAATATTAGATAATTAAAATTTTATTGAAAATTTTATTTAAGTTTTTTTTTAAACAAAAAAAATTAAATAATTTTTTAATTAAATATTAAATTTTTTTACGTATATATATATCGAAAAATATAAATATGCATGTAACACATTTCCTTTTTCGTTAGATTAGATGAAAAATTAACTTTGTCATTGCTTGACACATTTTTTACAATTAGAGGGACTTAAAAACACATTTTTAAAAGCAAAAAGATTTAAAGAGATTTTTTATAACATAGGGAACTAAATGTCACATTTTATAAAAATAAAATGACATTTATGACACTTTTTTCAATATTTTATTATCTCCTTTTCACCTAACTCCTATCAAATTATTTTTTTGGTCAAAGTCTTTATCAATTGAAGTTTTTTTTTTAACAGAATAAAGCTCTTCGAAAAAAGACAAGGTAACGTTCGTTATACTCTATTAATTCGAAATAATACCTTATTTTAAAAGTATTAATAGTAGCTAATATCTTAGGCTGTAATCAAAGAAATCTTTATGTACAATTATGATTGTTTTATCCCTCAAATCCATAACCGGACTATAATCTTCAAACTTAGTGCATATACTTCAATAATATTATTCACTTGAAATTATTTATGATATACAACGTAACTTACAGGACTATTGCAAGTAATTATCAACTGAAGCATTGAGCGCTAGTTTTATGAGTTAAATTTGGGGCAGTTCTATCAAAATATTCTGCTAAAGACAAACAAAAACTATTATCGTTATTAGAATGAATTCTCTTTTTTTTTTTTTTTAAATCAATGATAGTTAAGAGTCAGTGTATATATATATATATATATATATATATATTTTGTATCTTTTGTTTTTTTTTTTTTGAATGATTTTTTTTTAAACCAAGTGTGCAATAAGAAATTAAATATTGCCAGAAAAGTGATGCAACAGATAGAACAGCACTTCAAAAATTATTAAATAATCTCTGAATAACATTTTTCTTTATAAAAAAAAAAAAAAGCTGAAAAACATTTTCTGCATGGAAATAATATATATAAAAAAAGTTATAAGTTATTCTTGTACATTTTTTAGACACTCAATATCTCCAAATTGCCCTTAGAGAACCTGCCAATCTCTTCAGCCAAACCCAGTTCGCCCAACCTTCTCAACCCCTTACTCAAAACCCGAACAATATACTCATCCGGTCCAAATACATCAGACCTCCAGCCACTCCTCTTCATCATCTGATAAATTCTAACCGTTGATTCTCTCCTATCAGCACCAATCACCGCCTTCACCAACCTTATCAGCCCCTTATCATCACAATTAATTTCTCCGCCATTCATTTCCCAATCAAATATCAGACGGTCTATGTCCTCCACCATCCCATTCTTCGAAAGCGCCAAAACGACGTCCGCTATAAGAGACAAGTCTGGTCCGTATTCTGATCGGATGGTGGAGAACACTTGAAGAGCCAGAACACACTGGTCTTGTCGGAGAAGCTCTTTCAGAGTGGCGAGAAGGTCGGACTTGATCAATCGAGATAGGGTTTTGGAGGAGGCGAGGGGAAAGTTGGTTGGATCAGATCTTTGAGCTCGTTTGAGAGCTTGAACGGCTTGGATTGCTTCGATGCTTAGAACGCGGCCTTTGACCAGAGGTCCACGGTTGTCTCGTGGACCGCACCGTATTGAAATATGGGTGGTAGATGTGGAGGTTTTTGGAATTAAAATGGGGTTTAGGAGGCGAGTTGGGGTTGGGTGCAAACAGGAAGCCATGGATATGGGTGAGATCAGTGAGCTGGAGAGCGACAATGGGCAGTGAAAGAGGGACTAAAACAAAACGATTTCTAGTATCGAGGCTTTATGTCTGTAGTTTTAAGTTTTATCCTTTCGTTCTGGAATTTCCATTCAATTATTTGATTAGATCGAACGAAAATTGTATAAAACAGAAAGATTAAAAAATTAAAAATGGATCTTTAAAAAAAAAAATTAGATTGACGTCGACAGCAGGATTCGAACCTGCGCAGGCAAAGCCCAACAGATTTCGAGTCTGTCTCCTTAACCACTCGGACATATCGACTTCGTTTAACCATTTTTCAAAAATATATATATCTATATAAATAGAATTTAGTCTTAACCTTGGTCGGAGAATTTTTTTAAAATTTAATCATAATTCGTGTAATGTAACACAAACTTATGAGTTAACAGCAAGAAAGAACAAGCTTTAACAACCACCATTAATTTCAGCTGGAGCACTTAATAAGTGATAGTTGATAAGTAAGCAGCTGTTTGTTTATGTTTGTAGAGTACATTGGCCATTGGGTGAGGCGAAAGTGTAAATAAGGAGCTGATCAGCTGGCAAAGTTTTTTAGAGACTGAAGATTAAGCTTGTGGGATGTTCAATATACCAGAACCAGTTTTCATTTATGTACGAGAGTGTAGTTGAAGTTGATCTAAAACTGTATTTCCTTTCAAAGAGTATCATTGTTTATGCAAAGTCCTACTTATGTATATTTACCTTATTTTTGTTGGATGAATAATTATTCTCGATTGCATTCGATCAAAAGAAAGTTGTTCTGTAACCAAAGAAAAGCTCTTGATAAAGAGCAACGCATTTGATTCAAAAGTATGCATTCTTTAGAAATTAAAGATTGTAAGAATAAAAAAAAAACGTGTCCTACAATGATACAATGTATAGAAGTATATTGTACCTTATCTTATTGAATTAATCTTTTAAGATCGAGTAATTCACAAATTTATAGACTTTATGAAATTTGCATGATATTAGAGTATCGTCAAACAATGAGTAAAAAAAATTAATGGGCCTTCCTTCCAAAAACAAATACATTGTCAATTTAAAAAGAAAGGCAAATGACTCATTAAAATATGTTCAAAATATAAAATATTGAGCCAAACAACTAAGGTAGTTTTAGGTCGTTTAAAAATAGTATTAATGTGGTATTTATGAATACCACGAATTTGACTATTCAATTTTATTTAATTATAAAATCCTAACCCCTACATAAAAATATGAAAAAAGAAAATGAAGTGAATGCATGTAGCAAGTGATATATTTGCTTCTTGCAAAGTATTTCTACCTTAAAGGTCACTCTGAGGACATATTTTACTTTGACTCATTTTGTTCCATAACAATGAACTTTGCCGTTAGTTGCTGATTCAGTGACTCTTGAAATCCTATGCTCTTTACAGAAAACAAACCCTCTAGGAAGAAAAGAAAAAAAAAAATATTAAAGAACTTTTGGTATCTCTTTCAGCTAACAAGATATGACTCAACCAAATTGATTATTCCATAATAATAAAAAATAAAAATAAAGTCGGTTGACATTATATTACTTGAAGCGATTATGCTAAGCTCCTTCACAATCTCGCGCCAATAGTATGATCACTTATAATTTTGGTTCTTTCTAACAAAGAGAGACATAGCACTATTCATCATCAAAACATATGGTATCCCTGTATAGTAACAAAACAATGACAACTTCAACGAACACTTTTCTTTCCCCCTTAAATTCAATAATTTGATTAGTATTATAAATTTCAAGCGGAGATTAACCAATTCAACACGAGACTTCGAGCAGGAAACACGTGTAAATTTGATAAGTGAATAAAAATAAATACCGTTGGGGTATGATGCTAATTGCTGAATTTAGGGTAGTAAAAGAGTAAGTCAGGATGTTATATTGATAAAGAAATGTGACTGAAATTTTGATACATGGAACAAAATCTAAGAAAAAGACCAAGCTGCAGATCTATGTGAAATTTGTAAGAATATCAACATACTAATGAAGCTAAAAATCAGTAGCAAAAAAATGAAGCTAAAACCTCTTTATGATTTATCCAGACAGCTCTAAAATTACTGTTTATATATCTGAATGTAAACCATCTGAGTATAACCATTAAATACAGACCTCTCAAGCCTGGCTAATCCAAGCCGTTGGAATAAGCCATATCGACTGTCCTGAACAATAGGAGGGTTTGAACGAGCTGGATCATATCTAGTTTGATGTGTGAGGGATGGACCTGCAACTGGAGGAAGCTCCCAGTACACATCAAGAATTGACTCCAAAAACCTGCTGCTTTGGAAGTGCTCAGCATAGGAAATTTGCTTGTTGCTGTGGTTAAAGTTATCCCGCATGTACCCTCCAACACCCCACCATTCATCACCAGGCCCACAGAGTTCTTCTATATTTAGTGCTTTCTCCCAGAAGCCTTTCCTTTTCTCCCTAATCCTGGCTTCATCACTGTCTTTAAAGCAGCTATGGCCACCCCCTAAAGCAACAACATAACTAATAAAAATCCACTCTGAGTCGCATAAAAGCAAAGCAGGGCCAACCAAAAATTAAATATATATAGTTTGTAATTTTTTGTAACAAGTCACCTTACTGCAAAAAAATATTTCTCTCTCTCAGAGTAGATATTATATGATAGAACAAGACAAGACAAAAGTAATCAGCATATCATTACTGTACAAAATTCCATATGCTTATAAGAAGCCTGAAAAGAAAGGGAATGAAAGTAGGACATGCACCTCTTATATAAGACTGATCGCAAATTTGCCTCAAAGAATAATGATCTCCTGTTCCTGTATCATAGTTATCCTCAAAGACCAGATGTCGGAAGCCAGCTTTCAGAGCCTGCTCTACTCTGATCATCAAAGGATGAAACTATGAAGAATTCAGCAAACAGAAATTCCAGATACAGCAACAAATGAAAAGAGCAGTATTGTCACACAATATTATCAATACCTTTTCAGTTCGTTCTGGTGGTCATCAAAAAAGATAAGAACCCTACTAAGGTCAGTAACTCCATGTTTCTTCATCACTTTTTCCCAATCAATATTCCCAAAATCAATAAAGTCCTTTCCAGCAAAGTATGTGCAGTTACCATCAACATATGCCGCTCCCTTCTTCAGATACTTTTCAGGATGCCGAGGGGAAATAGATATGATTGGTGTCTCTGGCATTGCTTGCCGCAAAACCCAAGTAGAATGTCCCTTGAAAGCACCACTCTCAATCATCAGATCTGGCTTTAGCCACCTGGCAATGAACCAGAGTCCAAAGCTGTGATCAAAACCCATGCCATACATGTTGTTCTTGATTGGCCGCATTTCATATATTGGAACAAATTCTTCTAGGCCCTTGAGTAAATCCTTAGATGTCCATTCCACTGCTTTTTCCATGTTTCGATCTGCCTTTTAAACAGGACAATTACAAATGAACCAATGCGAGCATTAGACTTGAATTTCTTACATTTTGTAAATAATAGAAAATTAAATGAAATGCCTCTCATATTTCAAAATGCACATAATAATCTAATTCAAAGAGAATCAAACAGATTTTTAGGCATTCACATTCCATGTTCATGTAAAAAATGTGAATCTTGAAGGTCTCCATATACACTATCAATGAAAGCGAGATTATACATACTATAAAAACCAACGAGGAAAAGGCCACAACTTAGCAGCAGATTATAAAACTGTTAAAAGATAAAAATGGTCGTTTCCATATAATTATTTGTCGACAAGAGGTTATTCTTTAAGCTACTTGTTTTATTCTATAAAAAAAAAAAAGAAGAAGAAGCTACTTTGTTCGAAATTAATGGCTTGCTCCCAGAAGAAAAGAGAAAGAACACATATACAGGTATTGTCCAAAGCATTCTAATCTCATACTAATATTGATAGTCTACGAAATCAAAACCCACAATTAGATTAACTTGACAGAACCATGTGACTAGTTTCAGAACAAGCTTGGTGGATATAAAAAATAACTACGAACTAGAAAGATCTATATTCTCCAAAAACCTCAACAGCCAAATGCATAGAACTTCAAAAGCTATTGCCACCTTAATCGAATTTATGTACGTTCAACCTGATACTTATATTATACTTAACCGAACTAAATCTTTAATAAACCCGAAAAGCTGGGAAAATCATTAGCCTAGACAGTTTATAAAAAAATGTGCAATGCGAACTTGATAACCATGTCTTCTGTTTTATCAGCTGCCACACTGATTCTAAACTAAAAAAAAAACTGCAATTTATAGTGACAACCAAAATAAAGTTTAATCCAATATCTTTCATATAGAGAAACGAAGACACACCAGTTACATCAAATAAGAAGAAAACTAAGATCTTACACCAGGGCACGCCGAGGAGTCCAAAATCCGACTCTAGGCCATCGAACCCGAAGATCCCAGATCGAGAAAATGAGGGCGAGACGCAAACGAAACTGCGATAGTGGAAGAGTAAGGAAAATATCAAGACAAGCAAGAAAATGAGGGCGACGAGACAGGGCAAAACGGATCCGAATCGTGTGAAGTAATTGGTGATCCGGGTCACGAACAATGAGATGGGCAGATGCTTCTTGGCCTTCGAATCATCGGCAGCTGGGCCATCGTCCTCTTTGCCTGAAGCTTCGTCGCTGTGCGATGTGCCCCGGCGGGAATGTGATGAGTGTGTGGGTAGCATTGCGAAGATGAGTGAACTGCGTGCAGCTTCTGGGTATCAGCTTTTTTTTCGGGGCAAGTTTAAGAAGCAAAAAGCTTGCATACTTTTCGGTAAGAGTGAGTAAATAATTTGATAAATTCACTTAAATTAATAAATATCATCCGATTCGTTAGATTTGGATTGAATTCAGATTAAAAAATGTACAATTTGTTCGGATTCGGATCAGGTTCAGATTGACAGATTTTATAATCCGCTGTAATCTGATCCGAACTGAATTACTGTTAAAATTATAAATAAATACATATTTATTTTAATGTGTTATATTTAAATATTATACATACCATAATTACATTAAATTATTATTTTAGTTTTAAAAAAAATAAAAATGTTAAATTCCCTATAATAATTTAATAATATTCAACAGTATACTTTTTATTATTTTGATTATAATAAATTTTACTAAAAAATATATCAATTTAAAATTTAAATGTTAGTATATATTGTGTTTTATATATGATAATAATAAAAAATAAATTATAATCTCAATCCGACCTATCCGATCCGAAAAATCCGATCTGCTCGGATTCGGATTGGTTCGAATTGATTACATTATCGGATCAGATTCGAATTAGAAATCTTCAAATCTGCTTCGGATCGGATCAGATTCAGATTGATAAAAAACAGGCAGTTTCGATCCGCTGCTCACCCCAACTTCCCAGTTCCTAGCATAAAAGTGTGTTTAAAAAGGGAATGAAAAAAATTCTAAAATTATGATAGAAAGAAAATAAAAATTTTATAAATCTAATAATTTTGTAATTAAGTATATTTAATAATAATTTTTTATTTTTATTTTTATATTTTTAATGAATTATTATTAAAATATGGGATGATTAATAAATTTTCAAAAAGAGATTTTTGAATTAGATTTTTTATTTCTAATTTTTTTCATTTTGACAAAACATTTTTTCTAGAGACTAAATCAAGTATTGTAACTTTTATATGTATAATATTAGAAAAAAATGATTAAAAACTTAAAATTTGTAAAAAATAAATAAATTTTTATTTATTTTTAAAGTTATTTAAAAAAAAATCAAAAATCAAATAGCTTTACCCAACAACTTGAAGATATTTTTTTATTTTTTTCACTAAATATAAATTTTTAGGTGATTATTGTTATAAAATAACCAAAAATTATAAACCAATTAATTATAAATCAAAATGGTTCAATAATCGTAAATTAAAATTATTATTAAATATATTCTTAAAAATCATATTTTTCAATTTCCCATTTGCATTAAATTTCTTTCTAAAATTCATAAAATATAAATACAAAAATATATCTTATTTCATGAATAGAGAAGCTGGTGATAATCGGATTTAAACTCCTTTGGGTACTCATTTTTTTTTTTAAAATAGATATTTTAATTTCCTTTTTATTACAAAGATCATTTTATGATTAAAAAAAAAAAAACTAAATGATCATTTTATGACAAAAATTGGATCAAAATGTACGTATTTAATAATATATATATATAATAATAATAATAATAATTTTTAAATTTTAATTAAATTTATACTTAGGTCCTTAAATTTTTAAATTTTATAATTTAGTGTCTAAACTTTTAAAATTTCATACACAAGTTCCTAAACATTTTAATCCTCAAATTTTCAAAAATTTACGCATAGGTCCTAAAATTTTAATTAAAAAATACGTATTTTAGTACTTAAGATAAGATTTATGTGTAAATTTTTATAAATTTGGAGACTAAAATATAAAATTTAATAATTTAAAACTTAAATATAAATTTAATTAAAAATTAAAGGCTAATAAAATAATTAATCTTAAAATAAAAAAAAATTACTCAAAGGGTCAAAGGGGTTAATCCGTGATAATCTAATGCTGCTGAGTACTGTTTTCTATTTGAAATTTGTTTTGCTTACTTTGTTTCATATATATTTTGTATTTTTATTGATTTGATTTCTATATTTTTCTAGCATTTAATATTTATTTAAAATTTTTAATTTAAAAATATATTTAACACTTGTTTTTAAAAAAAAATTAAAAAAACTTATTTTTTAATTCAGAAAAAAATTTGTCTCAAAAATTACCTTACATTTTATTATTTGTATCATTTGATCCATTAAATTATAAATAATATCATTTATCTCCAATATCCAATAGAGAATAAAATATAATATTTTAATAATTTATTGTTAAAATATTATTATTTATGTTAAGTGATTAAATGAAATTAAAATGTAATTTTTTAACAATAATAAAGTGACAATAAATATAAAATTTGTCACAAAATTTATATTTTAATATTTTTTTAAAACAAAGAGTCATTTGTTTCATTTTGGAGTTTATGTTTCCTTTTATTGCTATTATTATTAAATTTAAATTTTAGAAATAATAATTTATTAAAATTGGGGGGAAAAAAATTAGATACTTTTATATTATTTTCATTTTATTTTAAAAATATCCACATAAATCGACCTACATTTATTTAGAAAAAATAATTGTCTTGGTTTCTTCTAGTTTTTTATTTTATTTTAAATATTAGCAAAATACATTGACACAAAAAGGGATATTATCATTTTTTTTTTAAATTTTATTTAGTTAAGTTGAATATAATGATTTTTGAAAAGATAAGTGGTTTTGGGCCTAATTGGACACATTATGAATACTTTGAAGACTAAATTAGATAATAATAAAAAAAAAAAAAAAAATTTGTACAAATACCAAATTGGTGAATGAAATGAAATAGTATGAAGACCAATAGTAAATTTGAACTGTCATTTGGATATATCATTTTCATGACATAATGGCACAATCAAACATAAGAGGAGTATAAATTAACGCGATCTCATTTAATAATGTGAATTTATCGTGCTTAAATTAAAATTCATAAAAAAATTTCAATTTTAGCACCAATAAAAATGTCCTCATAGAGGACAAGGTGAAGTGGGAATTATCCTCCCCACTCGGCTTGTACTTCGATCTCCATTTTCGTATAATTTTTTTAAGCTATATTATATATTTGTAAAAGTTTGTAGTTAAATCAAATAATTTTTTTATTAAAATTAATTTTTTAATTATAATTTTTTTTATTATAATATATGATACAAAAATTATTATAATAATTCTTATAAAATAAAATAAAATACTAATTATAACTATATACTCTAAATTTAAAAAATAAATATATTTGAAATTTTATGTGTACTTAAAATTCAATTCACCATAAATTATTTATTAGTAGGTAAACCCGATCCCATAAAATACCCAAATTTTTTTATAAAGAATCAAAACCACAATCTAGAAAATATTTATTTGGAAAATAGGAATAGCCTAAACGCCTCCGCTTGTTCATATCCCCTGTCTCACTATAATGAAAAATTATAATTAACTCGTATATACAATCACAACCTTTTTGTAGTATTTAATGTAGTTATTTTATTTTATTATTCTTTATTTTCAATAAATTTGCATTAAAAATAGTGTGTATTTGAAGTTTGGAATTAATAGCTTTAGAAGAAAGAAAGGAATGTATGGTCACTGGCTGATTCTTTGTTAATATCGTCAGCCTTTTTGGGCTAGGTTATGCTATGAGTTGATAAAATAAATGAGTTCAAATTGATAATTAAATCAAATGAAAAAAACTCGATTATGGGTAAATAGAAAGAAAATTTTTATTCATCCAAATTATACACGATTACAACCTTGATTGGTATTTAAGGTTTTGTTTTATTAATTATTCTCTCTATGTAATAAATATGCATTGAAAGTATGTGCATGCACTACAACAAAACTGGCCTTTAGTCTCGGAAAATTGGCCACGGTTTTACAAAAAACCGAGGCCATAGGGTTTTGGTCACGGTCGTCATAAAACCGTGACCATAGTATATATTTATAGTCTCGGTTTTTTGAATAACCGTGACCATAAGTGAAGTAAAATTTTTTTTTAAAATTTATAGCCACGGTTTTTAAATAACCGTGACCGTAGAATATGATATAGTCTCGGTTTTTAAAAAACCGTGACAATAACTAATATGTACAAAAAAAAAAAAAAAAAAAAAAAAAAAACAAAACAATACATCGAAACCTAACTAATATATATGATAATAGATAGAAACGTTTGCAGGTATATATCCCGTGCGGCGCCAGAGAAAAAGCGAACCACCCAGCAGCCATAGCAGCGCGCGTCCGGCCTCCGCTCAGCCGCTGTCGTCCCAGCCGCCCTCGTCCGGCCTCCTCGCAGCCGCTGTCGTCCCAGCCGCACCCAGCAGTCCCAGCCGCTGTCGTCTCAGCCGCAAACACTCCCTTTCACTGCCTCATCTTCTTCGACACAAGGATTGGCACCAGCATATGCCACCAGCCCTCCACCATACCAGGTAGTCCCAGCCGCACCCAGCAGTCCCAGCCGCTGTCGTCTCAGCCGCAAACACTCCCTTTCGCTGCCTTAAGGGTAGTTGAAACATACGTCTGGCCTCCTCGCACCGTGCGGCGCCATTGAAATCGAACGACCTAGCATCCCCAGTCGGCCTCCTCGCACCTGCTGACGGCGCCATTGAAAGCGAACGACCCACAGCAGCCCCAGCCGGGCTCCTTAGCATCCCCAGTCAGCCTCCTCGCACCTGCTGACGGCGCCATTGAAAGCGAACGACCCACAGCAGCCCCAGCCGGCCTCCTCGCAACCTCCGCTCAGCTGCGCACATTTGAAATCCTAAAGGTAAAGCCTATTGATTTTTGAGGAGCTTTCATTTCAGCAACTTGCCAAGGTATGAGCATATTTATCGCCGTTCCCAATTACTTCTCCTTCGAGGACTTCATTCATTTCTGTGGTTCCCGAATCGAGCATATTACTGAACTCGTCTTTATTAGGTGCCATATAAACCTCTTGATTTCGGATTGTCTCATGAGCATATCCTTTTCGTTTTCTTTGAAATTCGATAAATCTAAATATACATTTTCTTGATTTTTTTTTAGATGAGTTGATGGTTTAATTAAAACCCTTAATTTTTTTCTATAGAAACAAGGAAAATGGAAAATTTAGCTCTTTTGGTTGAAGATGTTTAGATATGATTGATCACAACGAAAGCAATTAATTTTACTTGGCTGTCAATAAGCTACGTGCGTTTCTTTTCAGTTTCTTTGATTTGATTGAATACAGGAATGATACTACGGAAGATCGCTACTGTGTTTTGATCAGGCTAATGAGTCAGTTGACGTCTGATGGATTCTATTGCTTTTTCAATGGGAAGAAATTTTCCCGTGGCGAGGTAAAATAGCTTCTCTCAAATTTGTTTTTGGTTGCAACTAGGGTATATTGTCTGATTTTGAACATATACATAATTACTTTGTTTTGAATGAACTAATGTTAGGCTGAGGTATGTCATATTATGTTTTTGCTTGATGTGGATTACACTGAGTCGGCCAAGCTAGCTGGAACGCCGCCAAAAGGGTGTACTGAGCTACCTACCCAATCTGCCTTGGTGAGCCCCAGAATTTGACTTTCTAACTGCTTCACCTCCTTTGTAGCAACAATACTCTTCCTGTTTGAAGTGCACATCATTTGCCTTTTGTAAACCTAATATTTGTTTTTATGTATCTTGTTTGTCTTTTGTTAGAAAGATTGGATCCTGACAGGTGTGCATTTCATATGCATGCTGGCAATAAATGCTATGTATGTTATGTAACTATGATTTCCTTTTCTTTCATAACTATAGTGACCCTATTCCCCATCTAGTTACTGATTGTAATTGTTAATATTTATTGTTAAAATGGATAACAATCTGCTTGGCGTATTAGGAATAGAATGGTGAATACTGATTCAATATGTTGGCTTGTTTAGGGTGTTGAATCTGTTTTTGCTGCTTCTTTGGTTGCAAGTACAAACTGGACAGCTTCAGTGTGGAGGTAGGCAGCTGTGCTAGATCATTTCCTTTTCATCTACTGAACTTTCTTCCTCAATTTCTAGTGAGGTGCTAGATAGATGGGGTTGTGTTGTTCAGTAGACATAGGTTTAGAATTTTTGTAATTTTTTTACTTTTAATTGGAGCTCTATTGGGCATTCAAAATTAGCTGTATAGCTAATGTTCAGAAGTTGATTAACCACTCCAATAATGATGTACTGAATGGTTTGATACTTTGAATACAAAGCTCTGTTCGATTTAGGAAAACTAGTAAATTGAAGAAGGATGTTAGATTTCCATGTCAAAAATGTACAAGGTGATATCAGTCACACTTGCTTGAATGCTAGAAAAAAATTGACAATGATGATTATTGTGCTTCTTCTTAAGGGCAAATCATAACATGTATATGGCTATATTTCATTCTGTGTTTGACAAACTCTTACCATGATAGAATATAGATGTGTGCTGGTGTATCTATGACTCATTACATTGATTTTTTTATTTCTTTATTTTTCTTTTCTTCAAGCTTGACGTTTGTGTTTGTTTCCTAGCGGGTTTTCTAAATGAGAAACATCAGCTTGACTGCTTGAAACTACAAATATCACTAATTGGAAATTTTTGATCTTCCTACAGGCATTGCTGGGTTAGCAGTAACATTTTAGTACTTATATAGTTTAATGTCTTTAGAAACATTAATTTTAAGTCTAATTTTTTTTATGCAAATAATATCTATTTAACAAATAAAATTTTATATGTTTATATATGTATATATAGGGTTTATATTATGTTGAGTAGCCATCAAAATCGAAGGGCTCAAGGTTTGCCAACGTGGTCGAGATTAAGGGTATGTTCTTGGCTCTACAATTTCAACCCTTTAAGATTTATCTTATATATGTATATATATAAATAGACTAGTTGTAAACCATTTACATGCTTACCTTACAATTATTTAATTTAACATATCAAAATGTTAAGCTTACAATTATTTATTTTATTTAATATGTAGTGTCCTCATCAAGATGATTTGGTTACGTGTGGGTATTATGTCCTTACGTTTATAAGGACAATCATTCTTAACGCACTTGCTTCCATCATTGACTTGGTAAACACGATTTTATTTATGTATTCTCTAAGTAAAACTAATTTTGTTTCTTCCATCATTGACTCAAAATACTAATTGATTGTTTGCTTTCATATGTAGCTTAATAATGAAGGATCATACACTGATAATCAAATTGATGAAATGCAGAATGAATGGGCGGAGTTCACAAATCGCTTCTTAAAGCGATAGTATTATGTAATACTTTAAATTAGTTTAATTTCATATATGTACGTTTAATTATTAGTATTGCCACTATTATATGACACTCTCAAGTGTGTCATTAATTTTGAAACAATCTGGGCATTAATATTTGTAATTTAAACCTAATTCGGATCCCATGAAATGTAATCGCTATATTAGTTTCAATAATATATTTTTGGATATGAATGTTGCATTTATAATATTGAAAAAATAGGTATTTAAATTTATTAAAATGCTAAAAATAGGTGCCACTATTTTGAAATGAACATTACCTATAGTTACGGTTTTTGAAAAACCGAGACCAAAAGTGCCAAATATCACGAAATGAACATTACCTATGGTCTCGGTTTTTGAAAAAACCGAGACCATAGAATTGTATAAGGTCTCGGTCTTTGTTAAAACCGAGACCATAGGTATTACATATGGTCACGGTTTTTTGAAAAACCGAGACCTAAAGTGAACAATTGGTCACGGTCTATGAATAACCGTGACCATATCATATATCTACGGTCACGGTTTTTAACCGTGACCATAGGTCATAGTCTACGGTCTCTCCTTCTTAGGTCACGGTTTTTAAAACCGTGACCATAGGTCTACGGTCACGGTTTTTAACCGTGACCATATGCCAGTTTTGTGGTAGTGATGACTCAATCAAGAACATCTCGATTTGAGGTAAATAGCAAAGTTACACTGTAATACTTCTTTCTCAATCATTTCTCTTGGCATGGTATATTAAGGAAAATTATCATTTATTTCTTATTATTTTTATTTGTTAAATTTAAATGAGTTAAATATTATTTTTTCTTAATAATTTCAAAATTTTCACATGCATTCAATATAAAAGTGTGTAGTTAAAATTTAAAAATAAGTATAAATAAATATAAAAAAAAAATATACAAAAAATAAGCTGAAGATCCTAATCTCGTATTATTATATTGCTGGTTTAATGTTGTGGTTAGGTCACATTAACACAATGCAAGACTCTACACAGAGGTTAATTATTTTGTGACTGAAGAAGTTGATATACGTACCTTATTCGTGTATTCTTATTTAAGCTAAGCATACTATTTTTTTATTATTATAATAAATATTAATAATTTCATTGCATATGAGAAAAAAATTATAATTTGAAGTAAAAATTAAGATATTAAATGCATCACATATTCAAATAAGAAATTAAAATTAACAAATTGCTATATTTAAAATACTTATGAATGAATATACATGAATATTAAACAATAATTTGATTGTAATAATTGAAACAATGAGTATTCGATAGAAATAAAGATTGACATTCAATTGTAATATTTCACAATTTAACCAATAAGTTCTCTTAAAGGCATAATAACATATACTTTTAACCTCAACAAAAAAAATCATATGAACTATACGATTTAGATAAATAAAAAACTATAAGATAAAATATAGACACAACAATTATCAACTTTTATACAAAATTAAACACAATATTTACAAGTTACTATACTATAAATTGAGAGACAAAAACACCTACTAAAAAAAAAAAAAACGAATATTAACTGACAGCATGTGTTATTTATTGTTCTTAAAATATACTTCTTAGTAATTTTATTGGTTTATTCTATTTATCAAATACTAAATAGTTGTGTTTATTTAAAAAAATAATTGTATTAATTTTATATTTTATTAATTTAAAATACCAAAATATTATTAATTTAAAAATAATGAATCATTTTTTCTGACAACATGTGCCATTGCCAACGAATAATTCAGTCGTGGTGGTGGCTAAATGTCTTTTTATGCTTAAGTTATTATAAAATAAAATACGAAAAAATGGATAAATGAGAGTATATTGGGATTTGAACATAAGTTACTCAATTTTAGACAAAAATTTCACAAAAATAAAAAGTTTACAAAAAATTTTAAAAATAAAAAGTTAAAATTTTTTTAAAAAAAAAATTTACTAAATTTTTAATATTAGAAAGTTTACAAAAATTTTCATAACCAGAAAGTTTACAAAAATTTTCATAACTAGAAAGTTTACAAAATTTTCAAAAATATAAAGTTTACAAAAATTAAAAAAAAAAAAAAGAATTTTAAAAAAAATTCAAAAATAAAAATTATAAAGAAAATTTTAAAAATAGAAAGTTTATAAAAAAATTACAAGAACAAAACGTTTACAAAAAAAATTTAAAAACAAAAAGTTTACAAAAAATTTCAAAAATAGAAAGTTTTCAAAAATTCTAAACAATAATATATATATATATATATATATATATATATATATATATATTTTTTTTTCCCCAAAAACATAAAGTTTTCAAAAATTTCTAAATATACACACACACATATATATAAAGTGTGCAAAAATTTAAAAATATAAAGTTCTAAAAAAATTTCCGAAATTAGAAGGTTTACAAAAATTTCCAAAAATAAAAAGTATACAAAATTTTCAAAAATAGAAACTTCACAAAATTTACAAAAATAAAATTTTTAAAAAAATTTCCAAAAACAGAAAGTGTAATAAAACTTATTAAAATAGAAAATTTACAAAAAAATTTCAATGAAGTTTTGCAAAAATTTCCAAAAATATAAATTATACAAAAATTTACTAAATCAGAAAGTTTTCAAAAAATTTCAAAAATAGAAAGTTTATAAAAATTTTTAAAAATACAAGTTTACAAAAATTTTAAAAAATAAAAAGTTTTCAAAAAATTCCAAAAACAAAATTTAAAAAAATAAAAAGTTACTAAAAAATAAAAAGTTTTTGGAGCTCCGAACGAGTAACTATTACCAGATGGATATTCTCTGAATTCATACCGTTATTTTGGTTTTGGTTATAGTCTAATGTTTTAATTAAAATTCCCACAGCCTCGTTTCACCCTGGCATTCCTAATTCCTTGTTTGCTATTTGAAATTTGTTTTCCTTCCTTTGTTTTATATATAATTTTGTAGTTTTATTGATTTTATTTCCATCTTATCTCAACATTTAAAAGATTTTGGTGCAAAAATGAGAGGTATTATCATTTTTTTACAATAAAACTATATAAAATGAATTTTTTAATCTTACAATTATTTATATTTTATTGTGATTATTATTTGATAAAGTTACCATTAATTAAAAATAATTGTAATAATAATAATAATTTGAGTTATGAGTCTAATTCTTTAATGCATTTGGATACATCTACGTATCACAAATATAATCAAGAACACTTGAGACATACAAATTGGTGCGTCTCACTGTAATACTTCTCGATCGTTTCTCTTGGCATGGCATATTAATGGTTGGTTAATTTATTGTTGTGGTTGGTCACATTAACACAATGCAAGGGACTTTACATAAAGAGGTTAATTATCTTCTGATTGAGGAAGTTGATATATGAATATTTTGTCCTAAGTGTTATTAGATAAATTATTTTACATTGATAAAAAATAATATTATAAAATAATTTATAAAATGTATAAATATTTTTATTCATTGAATTAACATTTTGAAATTTGAGAAAGATTTTTATAGATTTTCACTCACAAATAAAAGATTCAATATAGTGAGTATCTGCATCAAATAATAAAAAATATAAAATTAGCATGTTTAGAAAATATAAAATACATATTAAAAAAATCATTATTTTACCTAAAATATCTCTATACTAATTAAAGTTAGTGGAATGAATCGATTACAACCCTAATTAGTAAAGAAATATTTTAGGTAAAATAATAACTTTATTTTTTACAATATGTATCTTTTATTTTCTAAACATACTATTTTTGTCATTTTTATTGTTTCTTGTAAATAGCTGCTATATTAATTCTTCACTCATTTTCACACGGTATCAAACCTTTAATTGATTAATAGGCCAAAATTTTGGGCCTCATCTCACAAAAAAAAAAAAATAATGGGTCTTGAGAAAGAAAGAAAAAGACAAGTAACACAAATATAATATAATATAATAAATAAGTTAAAAATACAAAGCGATAAAATTTGCAAAAAATAAATACCCTTACTTTGAGGGGATGATGTTAAATAAATTATTACATATTGATAAAAAATAATATTTTAAAAGAAAACCAACAATTATTTTATACATTTATTATTATCCATAAGTATTGCTCTACTCACCATAAACGCAATTGATAATAATACTATAAAAGATGAACTAAAAATTATTTTATACATTTATTATTTTTCATAAATGTTGCTCTACTCATCATAAACGCTTGCGAACTTATTTACATGGATGTTTTGTTCTACTCACCTAGTCATCTTTCATATCATGTAGGCTCATCATACATAAGAATTAAGATATATATGACATTATGTAAGATACATATGACATTATCACCTGGGGGCTAAATGTCTTCTTATGCTTAAGTTGTTATAAAAAATATGGACAAATGAGAGGCCATTGGGTTATGGACATAAGTTACTCAATTTTAAACAAAAACTTCACATTTTCCATTTGTACCTTGATTTTGTCAAAATTTTCATCAAAATCGTGATAGACACTGCTAGATTTATTGTAACTCATATGGTAAGGGTTACAATTTTTTAAAGATCGTAATTGTTATTTATTTATTTGAAAATATAGTATATGTTAAATTTGATTTTAATTTTTATATTTTCATATAAATTAGATAAAATATTGAATCAATCAACATAATTTGTTAACCCTTTAAGTTATTAGTTTCATTAATTTTGTGTTTTTATATATTTATTTATTTGAAAATATATGAAAACATAAGGTAGAAAAGATATAGGACATGTTTTAAATCGATTTAATCTTATAATTTTATGCGGTTAATATTGGTTAATATTTTAGTAGTATAATTATTAAAATAACTCTTTTAATCCATTATTTGAAGTTTGTGTCGTTTAAAAATAATTTTTTAAAGAATTTCATTTTCAATTATTAAATGAACATACCTATGTTATGTATGTATTTACATTACTAACTGGTACAATGTGGAGAGATGTAAATAAAATTACTCATATTATTCATTACTAAAAGGATGATATTACCATGAATCTTGATGACCGCATAAATGCACTCGTCGAGTCGTCGACTCCATTTGCATTAACAACCAGGCACAGGACACACCAACCCCAACCTCCCCCACTCCATTCATCGATTTCCTCTCTCTTTCTCTCCCCCCAACATCTAGAACCTAAGGTATGGAATTAAAGCCCTTATTAATAAAAATGGATTACTGGGCACCTACTACATTTATGTAAGAGAACACAACGTTCAAAACCTTAGCTACCAATAATAACACAAAAGTAATAATTCATTACATGGAATATCGACCATTAGTCCACTCTCTTTGCTTGAAGATAGAGATAGATCGCAATATGGCCTCCAAGGAGGATTCTAATTCAGACTCCTCACCCCCAAACCTTTCTTTCGCATTAAGACCACCACCATCAACCAACAACAACATCAACAAGTTTCTCCGAAGCATTTCCACCAGAAACTCTTCCTTTTTCAACTCAAAATTACTTTACTCCCCACCCCGTCGTAGTACTCCTTTCCCACTTCAAAACGACCATGATTCCCCTATCCACGACTACCCAACTCTCTCTTCCTCCAAAAGCACCAACTGCGGCCTTACCACATACCGTTGTATCTCTTCGGTCCTCAAAAAGGACGGCCAGATCTTGTCCATTGCTACTAATTCAAATGGCCTTGTTTACACTGGCTCTGATACCAATGTGATTAGGATTTGGAAGTTGCCTGAGTTCTTCGAGTGTGGACAGCTCAAGACCAAGACTAAGACCAATAGGGTGGTGGCACTTGTAGCTTCTCAAGAGAGAGTTTATGCTGCTTATGGTGATGGTAAAATTAGGGTTTGGCTTAAAACTTGGGATGTTAGAGGGTTGAAGCATGTTAAGTTGGCTACTATTCCAAAAACTTCAAACTATGTAAGGAGCTTTTACAATATTGCTGGAAAATATAGGACGGTGAGTTTTTTTTTTTTTTTTTTTTTTTAGTATTTTAAGTATTTGTTTGATGACCTTACATACGTGCTAATAGCCTCCACTTATATTTTTTCATTTATTTAGTTTTGATTTTGATCTAATATTTATTTTATTAATGATAAAAACACATAAATTTTATGACATGTGTAAATTCATATAGTGTGATACGTTAAAAAATAATTTTAAAAATAATAAACTAAATATTCATTTTTTAAGAAAATTATATCTAGTAATATACGTATGAGTATAAATATATATGTAAATTTATACGCAATATTTAGCATTTCTTTGTATATTTTGTTTCATTACATACATATATTATGACCATTTCTAACCCATATATAGCACCATTTTGTACCAAAATTTGCACTAAATTTTTTCTTCTCTAACCCACAACAACAAATATTACATTAAAAAATATATTCCTTTATAAAATATAATATTCTTTTTATTTTTCCTTTTTAGTTAATTCCTTAATCATTATTATATTCAACTAATTTATTATATATTACTATTAATTAATTAATAATAATAAATTTAAAAAATTTATTGTTAAGAAAAAATTAAAAATTCACTAATTAAAATATTATATATATTATATGAACTAAACATTATATTTAATTAAAAAAATAATTAAAGATAAATATTGATGGATATGTTCTAAACATTACATTATATTCTCTAAATTACTATCTTCATCCTAAAAATATTCAATTAATGTAAAAAAGTTCTAAAAAAACGAGAACATTGATTTTAACAAGGAGAAGGATCTCAAAATAGTGAAAATATATTTTTTTGTGAAAATTTCAATAATCTTGAAGAATTCAAAATGATTTACCCGATTATTAAAATTTTGTTTTAATTTATATTATATTTTTAACTTTATAATGCATTTTTTTTAACAAATTTGTATCATATATTTAATTTTAATTTATTATAATTTTGGATCATACACTAATTTTATAAATTTTTAAAATAAAAAAAAATGCAAGAATATAATTTTGATTTGTGAACAATATCACACTAAATTTGATGCGATTAACAATATCGTCTCAAATTTAATACAATACTATTTATTATATTAAATTTGGTGTAAAAAATGGTGTGGGTTGGAGATACAAGAGACATCATTATTAATTATTTAAGAAGAGTTAGAATAATTTAGATTAGTTAAGAATTCTGAAATGTTGTGTATATCAAGTTTATCTTAATATATCAAATAATGTGTACATTTTTATTTATTAATGACTTTTAAGTTCAACTGTACTTATTGTAAAGCTTATATATATTGATTTATTTTTGTTAAGCTAATGTTTACGTAATGAATGTTAAATTAGTATTTGATATTTTTTTTTCTTGCAAAAATTTATCCTTAAAAGATGGTTTATTTATCAATGTAACAGATGAAACATATGGGAGCTATAACATCAATGGCGATAAGTGTATCAGAAGACATTCTTTACTCATCTTCAGTAGACAAAACAGTAAAAGTTTGGCGAATCTCAGACCTCAAATGCATCGAAACCATCCGAGCTCACTCCCAGCCCATCAACGCAATCACCGTCGCCGATGACGGAATCCTATACACAGCTTCAGACGACACCACAATAAAAGTATGGCGTCGAAATTTTTGCCTCGGCGCCGATCAACCCCACTCACTAATCGTTACCCTCCCGGTAAAACAATCCCCAGTCAAAGCCTTAAACTTAACCCAAGACGGTGGCGTTTTGTACGGAGGGTGCACAGATGGTTACATACACTACTGGCGAAAGGGTTGGTTTTCAGGACAAATGCAGTATGGTGGCGCCCTACAAGGTCATACCCATGCGGTGATGTGTTTGGGGAGTGTGGCTAATTATGTAGTGAGTGGGTCGGCGGATTCCACGAGCAGAGTTTGGGCTAGAGAGTTAGATGGGTCCCATACTTGCTTGGCTGTTTTGGTGGGTCATAGAGTGCCTATTAGATGTGTTGCTGCGTTTTCAAGTAAATTAGATTTAAAGGAAGAAGAGAGGAGTGAGGATGGTTGTACTTTTTGTACGGGTAGTTTTGACGGTGCTCTTAAGGTATGGCGTGTAACTTGTTTGACGAAGTCAGTGGCTCACATACCTTCCAGTACTGAAAAAAGTGCAGGTGGCTGTGACTATATTGAGTTGTGAACTAATTGGATAAGCTTATTTAGAGACTTAATCAATTAACTTTGTTATGTGGGGTTAGTATTTTTGTATGATGTCAATAAATCAAGTACTAAAGTTATAAGGTAATTTGAAAATTATGGTATATGTAAATAGTTCGGTAATTTAATTTTAAAAATATTTGATATTATTTTCTCATAAGTTAAAGCTTTCATTTTTATTTTATTTTTGAACAAAAAGAAACTTCATTGAGTTAAAGCTATTGTCAATTTATCACATCTCTGAATTATCGTAATGTTATAAGATTTTTGTCAATTATGACTGAGTTCGCTATCAGGCTTGATATTAGAACACAGATTCTAAATCTTGAACCCATATCTCACATTTTGCTGTTAAATAAAGACACCAACTTAAGGTCCTTTTTCCTACTAATTGGCTAATCGTTTACAGCAGTTCAAGGCTTTGATTGCAAATCGAGAAGACATTATAGTTTCGATGAAATAACGCGTTTGTTTGCCGTAATAGTGTTTCTAGCTTACTTAGTAATACAAAAGAGAGCGGGCAAAAATTTCGATAGGTTGATATATGGAATTTTACTTTTAAAAAGTTAAATTCTGTGGTTAATAAAAGTAATGTATAATTTTTTTATAAGTAAAATATATTAGTTAATATGTATAAATAAATATGTGAAGTTTAAGTAAATTAAAAGGCATTTTTCATATTATATCATAATACACGGTGTGAATTGTATTTAAAGATAAATTCCAAATTATGGTGTAAATTTTAATGCATAATATTATTTAAAAGCACCTAACCCTTAACATAAATGGGCCATTATTTGAACTTGTCTCCGTAAGTTGTATCTATTTTTTCTATATTATAATAATCATAATTTTTTTTGAGCTAACCTTACCAAGACATTGGAGTTATAAAATGGGTTGTCACATCATTAGATTTACTTAATATCCTTAGTGGGTTTATTATTTAATGTTCTTACATTTGAATTAAATCTCATATCATCCTATCATATCTCATATAATCTGTGGTTTTAATGTATCTTATTTCAAATATACTATTTTATCATTTTATTTATATTAAATTTTAATATTATAAATAATTATGTTTGATTTTTAATTTTTAATTTTTTTTTTATATTTTTTTTTAAATTAGGTCATGAATTTTTGTTTATCGAGTTTTTTTGGTTCACATGGTTTCTATGGTTTAATTACAGAGGAAGATGGGAATGACTAAAAAGGGTAAAACGTAATTTGTGGTTAAATGCTTTAAGAGAATGTGCAAGTAACGAATTTATTAACAATAGTAGAGACATTTTTGAAGTTTATATTGAACATTAAGTAGAGGGGGATCTGTAGCCTATTTTAATCCTCTAAAAATAAACCTTTTAGATATAATATTTATAAATTATAAATATATAAAATAAAATTTTGTTTTATGTAAATTTTTAATACTTAATAAATCACTATAAAATTAACATTTTAAATATATTTTCATTAGAATAAAATATATAAAATATTTTTTAAAATTAAAAATAAATAATAATTAATAATATTTTTAATATGCATTTGGCACTCCTTCACTCAATATAAATTTTAAATCTGACGTTAAAGGTATTATTTTGAAAGATTAAAGATATCTTGGAAGATGGCTAAAAATAATTTTTTTTGCTGTTGTTATATTAGGGTTATCTTTAAAAAAAAAACATTTATCTATTTAAAAAAATATTTAGGTTGATACCTGATTCATAAAATTAGAATATTTTTTTTATTATTATTATAATTAATATAGCATAGTTTAATTAGTATGTTAATAAAAAAAAATTATAATTATTTTTTTATTTTATATTTCATATTTTTAATTTGATTAATAATTATTATATTATTTAATATATATAACACAGCTACAAAAATTATTGTCCGGAAGAGGGAGAAAAACAAACAGGTTATTCACCCATTTGACACTTTCCTCGCTGGTTTTCGTCTGTCATTCTGCGATCTGTCCCTATTTGCAATAAGCTTCCTATCCTTTCGTTGTCCTCTTTTCCTTCTTCAAAATCCATCTCTCTCTCAAAGTTTCTAAAACTCAAAAAGTCAGAATTCTCGGCAAAAATACTGAATTGTCCTCGTTCACCGCCTCACAGTAGTTCAACTTGCATTTTATATGACTCCAAGTTTCTCAGCAACTCCATTGCCATTTCAATTGCTATTGCGGGTTTCGATCTGACGAAAACATTTTCCGGGGCTCTAATACTGAATTATTTGGACCAAATCCGTCTGGATCTCCTTTTTAGAGGTGGCAATTTGAAAATTGGTCTTCCTCCTTAATTTCAGTTTGATTTTTTCTTCTTTGGGTTCTTTTGGCGACCAATGGATTCTAGTCGGAGAGCGGTAGAGTCATATTGGAGGTCGCGAATGATTGATGGGGCTACGTCTGACGATGGCAAGGTCACGCCCGTTTATAAATTGGAGGAGATTTGTGAACTCCTTCGATCTTCGCCTGCCAGTATTATGAAGGAGGTATCGGACTTCATATTGAAACGGATTGACCACAAGAGCCCCGTTGTTAAGCAGAAGGTATAACCTTTCCTCTCTTTTTTGTTACTTTAAATTCGCTCTTTTGATGAGCTTTCGATAGGAATAGATCTGCTTGGTGAGAAGTAAGCCATTTTCTATTTGTTTGCGGAGGAAATTTGCTGAAAACTAATAAAAATTGTCCCTTGGTTTATGAATTACCCTTTTTTTTAGAGAAATAAAGAGCTTGAGCCCTTGAAATAATTCTGGAGCAATTTTGCATAATAAGTTGAGTGTTATGTTGCATGCAACATTTCAGTTGAATGTATTCACTGTTTTTGTATTGTAATCTTTCGTTCCAACTTGTCATTGTTGATCGGGCCCATTTAAATAAATGATAATTAAGTTCTGAGTTTATGGTGTACGGGAATGGATTATCATCTTTCTAGATTACTAAAAATGATGTTATGATTTGTGCAGGCTCTTAGGTTGATAAAATATGCTGTGGTGAAGTCTGGTGCGGAGTTCAAGAGAGAAATGCAGAGACACTCGGTGGTTATGCGCCAGTTATTTCACTACAAAGGGCAGTTGGATCCTCTGAAAGGTGACGCACTTAATAAGGCTGTGCGAGATACTGCTCATGAGGCTATTGCTGCCATCTTTGCGGAGGACAATTATAAGCCGGCACCTGCTGAAGAACATAGCAGAAAGATAGAAGGTTTTGGGAACACAAATCTTAGTAGAATGCCATCAGAAGACAAGAAATCTTTTCTCAGTGAAGTAGTTGGTCTTGGAAGTGCTTCTATCAAGCAGGGACTGAGTAGCTTTACACAAAATCACGCATTGAAAACGAATGACAGTGGAAGCTATAAGAGTCCTACTCTGCACAGGTCACTGACCATGGAAAATGAGTATACGGGGAGATATGAGTCAGTTGACTATCAAAATGAGAGGCAAGGTAATTTTGGGGTTTCAAAGGATGTACCCAGTGGACCTTGGAACCAGGATTCCAGGGTAGCCAAAACTGACGTATCTTATGGCAATTCTAGTTCAATTCACACTGAAAGTAAGACGCGAGAGGAAAAGTTGCTGGAAACAATTGTAACATCAGGTGGTGTACGCTTACAACCCACTCGGGATGCCATTCAAGTTTTTCTTAGGGAGGCTGCTAAGTTGGACATGCTGACTTTAAGCCATGCCCTTGAAACAAAGCTCCAATCTCCACAGTGGCAGGCAGGTGTTTATGTTAATGTATTAAAAGAACCACATGTACATGCATACAAATTAAACTCTGTTCCTTCGTGTTTATGATTTTACTATTCTTTGATTTTTTTTTTTTAATCACATCTAAAGTTCCTCCACCCTACTCAGCCCTTTTTTTGTTATGAGAAGAGTTTTGTATTTTTCTTGTTTCAGGTTCGCATGAAAGCGGTGTGTGTCCTTGAGGCAATTTTGAGAAAGAAGGAGGACGAGCAGTATTCAATTGTGGCATCTTATTTTAGCAAAAATAACGATGCTGTGGTGAGCTGCTCTGAGTCTCCACAAGCTTCTTTGAGGGAAAAAGCCAACAAGGTAAATTATATTGATTTTTTTTATTATTTCATTTACTTGTTTTCTTATTGGAAATAAGTGGAAAAGAATCTTTAACCAAATTAGGGTCTTAAAGAATCATTATTTTTCTATGCTGTAGAATAAAGATGCTGTTCAAACAATCTTAAATTGTATTTTTGGAACTTTTCGGTGGTTCTTAAATTAAAAATCCCAAACTACTGGTTAATCTTATTATCAGAATGGATGGGAGGGTTACATGTCAGAGTTGCACAAAAATAAGGTTGAAAGTAGCTATGTTACCTCGACTCGCCTATTTTAGGTGTCATACCCGTGTCGACACGACACCAACACGGGTGTGGAATATGTGTCAGACGTACTAAAATCTAAACGGACATGCCTTTCTCTTGCTGGAGAAAAAGTTTCAGAATTTTTTTTTGTGAGGTAAAAGAGATGAGAGGAAGAGAAGCAGCACTTGATGACATGAGCAAAAGAAAAGAAAAAAATTGCATCTTTGACAAAGGAGGAGAAACGAAAAAAGAGAAGGAAGAAAGATAAAATATTAAGAAGAGGATAAGTGGATAACTGAGGAATTAGATGTCTCATGGAAGGGAATTATAATTAGATTTGACCTTGGGTTATGTAAAATAAAGTAGGTTTAATTGTATGGTATAACTTCACTTCATGTATAAAGTTTTATTTTTAACCCTTCTTCAGGAAAAAAAACATAAATATGTTAGAAGAAAATGAATATATGTTTTTTTTACTAAGGGGGTTAAAAATGAAACCAGTTGAATAACTGGGTCATTTATGCATCGAAGGAAATAAAGTATTAAAAAAAGTAAAGAGAAAATCAAGAGTAAATCCATGTATTAATACATGGGATGGGCCTTATAACTTCTTCAAAGTTCAAACCCAGCAAATAAATTTGGGGATTTACGTTATGCTTTTTCCACTTTAAAAACTAAAATGTATAAAATAATTTTGAAAAAATAATATACTCAAAACGACTCTAAATTATATTTCAAAGCCAAATTTACACATAAATATAAATATTTATTAATCTATAATATAATATAGCTAATTTATATATTAATATGTTGTGTCCAAGAATTGGACATTTATTATTCGTATCTACGTATCTTAAAATTTTAAAAATTACGAGTCCGACACCTAGACAAACGTATGACACTTCTAGCCTGAGTCCATGTAACATAGCAAAATAGCCATGCTTTTTTAATGATATATTTAGAAGAGGTACCTGATTTCAAAAGTGCAGCTTTTTAAAATTTGCTCCTGACTTGATTTTCAAAGTCATTACTCGTTAGTAACTATCAGATCCTTGGAGTTGTCAAAAATAAGTTTTTATCAAACACCATTGGTTGATACAAAATCCAAATTCACTTATTTTATCTCTTACCTGAATTTTTATTTCACTTTGTTCCTCATAAATGATGTCTGACTGTCATGTTAAGAAAAAGATTTATAGATCCTGGAGCTCATGTATTACATTCTGGTGCCAAAAATGTGTATGCTATCATGCTTCTGTGAATTTTCACTTCGTGTCATTTTTCAGCAAATGACGTCAAATATTGTGCAATTTATGATGAAGTTTTGGTTGTGCTGTACAGGTTTTGAACCTCCTGGGTGGAGAAAAGGGAGGTGCTGCTGCAAATATTTCAGATAACCTTGCAAAGGCTGAAACTGCTACTGTCCTGCAGGTGCCTGACTTGATAGATACCATTGATTTAGACAATTACCATGGAACAAATAATTCAATAGAAAAACTAAGTGATCAAACTACCCCAAACCCTATTGCCTCAATCATGCCCATTGATGATTTACTTGGAGATGCTCCCAGCAGCTCTATAGGTCCCAGTGAGCAGAAAAATGACGATGATCCTTTTGCAGATGTGTTGTTTCACACTAGTGAGAGTAGTGAACATGTGGATGATATATTTTCTGGAATTACCTTTAATGGCAGAAACGATGCTAATGAGAACCACATTTCAGGTAAGAAAAATGGCCCTGAACTAGTTGATGTTTTCGGTTCCAATTCTGAAGTTCCACAACAAAAAGACGTTAATAATTTAATGGGTAGTTTATCCGTTGATGAAAATGGCTCAGCCTCAAAGCAGAAAGAAACCTTTACTGGTGCGCCATCTGAAGCTATTCCCTCAGGTTCAAATAATCTACCTGGTTATCAGATTCCTATTAATGCCCTAAGTGGCATTCTTGGTTCTCAAACATTAGGGATGAATGCTAATGTTTTATTTCCACAAGGTGCTCTGCCATGCAATGCACCTCCTGTTGTCATGCTCAATCAATCTTTCCCTTCACAACGGATGAATTATGGTGCTATGGGAAATCTGATTACGCAGCACCTAACAACAATATCTAGTTTTCAACAGTATGGGAACATGAACGCACAAAATACAGGTTTTGGTAATATTGCTGGAGTGAACGGAGGATGTTCCTCACCTCTTCCTGACATATTCCAACCAAATTTTCCAACTCCAGTGCAAAATCCCACAAGCAATTCAAAGAAAGATGATACTAGGGCTTTTGATTTTATATCAGTAAGTTTGATGCTTATATGTTATAAGTTATAACTTGCAGCTTATGTTATTTCTTTTTCCTGATCGACAATGGTCTGAGGTTGCAATAATAGGAATATAGTCTGAAAATTCAGAATTTAGTTGCTCTTAAATATGACCATGGAGCATCTTAGAGATGGATTTTAGGTATATTAGGCGGCTATTCATTTGTCAGTTGGAGACCTGGGTAAGCAAATAAAGTTCAGAATTTGTATGATATTTTCATCTTAATATCTTTCAAATTTATTTGACTGACTTCATATCTTCAGTATTGGCATCTAGTACTCCTTGTGATACAACCTAAACTTGATAAATAATATGGTGTCATATTGGATCAAGTTATGAGACTAAACATCGAGTGGGAAGTTATGATATTAAAAATTTATGATAACAGGTCATGCAATCTCATGTGTTATGATTCATGAAGGTGCCCTTGTGATAAAACCATTCTGGTTTTTGATATAAGTTCTAGATGGCCCTTTAGAAGTTCTTTGGCTTACATAGAAATTATAAGCTTCCAGCATCACTTGATTCAAATATCTGATTGTTCACACCTTTCTGTTTTCTAGGATCACGTTGCAGCAGCTCGCGACTCAAAGAGGGTGGTTTGATTTCTTATGATCCTATGCATCAACAAGGCCTGAATATTTTAAAGTTGAGGTAGGTTGAAGTAAGCGGGTAACTTGCTCGGAATTTAGAGTTTTGAATATTCATTTGCAACAATGTAACATAGATTTTGCATAAACATGCTTCCTCCAACTGCTGGAAGTGGTATTATGGGGGGAGGCGCTCATGTGTGAAGAGTGAAAATGGTTGAGACATGTTACTACTATACAAAGCTTCAAGAAGAGCGAGAGAATGTTTAATTGCTTTATTATTATTATTATTATTATGTAATGTAGTAGAATTTTTGAAGAGCTTTTTATCATTTTTGTCTCCTCTCTGGACGTAACAGAGCCAATAAAAATATCATATACGTTGTTTTTGTTACTTTCGTGTTGCTCTAGTGTGCTTTCTGATAAACTTGTTCCTTATTAATTATCCTCATCATTCATGAATGATTATTCAAGTTCAAAACAAATAAAAATAAAATATGCATTTAGGAAATAATGTACCATTGGAATGAACTGAGTTATATATTGCATTCCCAAGTTTAACTCAGCTGAGGTTCGCTTGATCTAGTTACATAACAGTACCCATGCCAAGCGTCATAATATATACAATCACAAAATGCGGCATGAACTTTGTGCAGATAACATAAGGGGTTTCTCAGTCCAATTCTTTTAGTAATTACAGATGAACAACTTTAAACAAAAGTTACCTCGCTTTGCTAGGGTTTCAAGATTCCTAGCGATTTTTCTTCCGAGATTATGAATCTTAATCTCTTTGCTTGATCTTGACATTTATGTTCCATTCTTGCGAGTTTCATAATGATTTACTCGAATTTTGGAAGGCTCTGTTTGGAGGTGTGTTGTGTTCCATTTGTGAGTTTACTTGGGGTTTGTCTTCTCTATTCAAGAGCTTCTTAGCTTTATAAAAATCATTCTATCATCTAGTTGTTGTGTGGTGTGCTAGCAATGGAAGAGGTCTCTATTGGTTTAGATGATTTGATGCTCAAGATTGAGGAGCAAGAGAAGACAGAGCTGTCAATTGTTGCTCGAGTGATAATTGAGCGATATGTCAATCCTGATGCTCTCTTAAAGGTATTCAACATGTTGGGCTAAGAAAGGGGGGGAGGCGGTTGAACTCAAGGCATTGAATCAAACTACTTTTCTCTTCTACTTTGAGAAGATGGAGGATTTATTGTTGGTTCTACATAGAGCCCCAAAGAACTTCAATAACTCACTTGTTGTGGTGCAAACGGTTGAGCCAGGAATATGTCATTCTTATTTAAATTTTGATTCATTGCTATTTTGGATTTAAATTCATGATATGCCACCAAATTGGAGGAAAGCTATTATTTTGAAAATTGTTGGAAATGTGGGAGGGTTAGAATTGGCTAGGTCTGTGAGGGTTAGAATTTACTTTAATATTGGGCATGCTTTTGTTCCTTGTGTTCGAATTCCTCTAACTGATAAGATTTTAGGCTCTATAGTTGTGTGAATAGATGGGAGATTACCTTAATTATGTTTTCATTGTGGCTTATTCACTCACGAGACTAAAACTTGTATTTCAACAAGTGGATTAAGTGTTAGTTTTGGTGTAAGACTAATTAACTTTAGTGATTGACTACGTTCGGATATGAATTTGCCTACTTGAACGTGTAAAGGATGTTGTTGGTGGTTCTTCATCTATGGATAAAGGTCGAAGGTCTAATCTTGTTAGTCTTGGAGTTGTGTAAAGGGAAGGAAGTGCTAGTTTTGTACAACATAGTGGGGGACACAAGGTGCCTATGGGTGTGGGGAGGACTGATGCTGTAGATGGGTAGCTGAATGTTACTATTGGTGGCGATTCCGGCAAGGAAGGGAAACGATGGTGGTTGCAGTAAGGAGAAAGGTGGTGTTGGTGTGGTTGGTAAATTGTAGCTGCTAGAAGTGGTAAAAGGGCACGCAGGGAGCTGGAGGAGGTATCTAATACACAAGGGGATGTTGTTGAAGGAAATAGGCATAAGGGCATGGATTCAAATGTTGCTTTTGTTTGATCCAAACGTGGATTAGCTTAAATTTGATTTTGTATTAGTTTTTAGTCAATTAGTTTTGTGTTTGTGTTTAGTTAATTTGTGCCTACTTTGTGGTTGTATAGTTGTTTTTGGTGTTGTGTGTGCCTAAATTACTTCTTGTTGGTTTATCTTGGTTGCGTTTATTATAAAGTACTTGTTAGATGGTTAGTACTATGAAAAGTTTTTGGGATTGCTACTTTTGTATCTCCCGTTCGAGTGATGATTGATACTTTTAATCGAGTGAATTAAAGTGGTCAATTTATGTCAACATTATAAACTTGAACTTTGTACTTGTTTGAGTGCTATATTAGTCTTGAAATTATACTTACAAATGCATTTAGGTCATGAAATTATTGTCTAAACATTACCAATCTTGTTATTTTTTTTAATGGACCAAATTAGTCTTAAAAACCTAACAGCGTTAATTTATTCTTTTAAAAATAACAATTATTTTAAGAATGATTAAAAAATGGGATAATTAAAAGACTTTTATGTCTTTTATGCTGCTATTATTTTTTTTATAACCCTAACCTAATATTTAGAGTTTTTTAGTCATTTTAAAAAAATAATATAAATAATATATTTTGAGATATATTATGGTTTTTATTTGGAAATGTATTATGATATTGTTCACTTTTTATTATTTTAAATTAAATAAATAAAAATATCTTTTTGAAACATGTTATAATTTTTTATTTTTGGATAAATTTTAAATATAATAAAATGAGAAATTTTTTTAAAAAACAAAAGGAAAGAACAAAAAAAAAAAAAAAATTAATAATTAAAATAAAAT